>JABMCL010001817.1:280000-302500 GCA_018857735.1 Alviniconcha marisindica | reverse complement strand
TGCAACAATAATTGTGTTTTTGCCAATTCTGTTTCGTCATTTCCCGTTTCCTCAAGCAGATCAACACTTCGTTAACCCTCCCACACAGCGATCTCTCTCTCTCTCTCTCTCTCTCTCTCTCTCTCTCTCTCTCTCTCTCTCTCTCTCTCTCTCTCCGCCCTGATGTAACCGCACTGGTTGTCTGGGCGTAAAACACCAACTTACTTACTCTCTGTCTGTCTGTCTGTCTGTCTGTCTGTCTGTCTGTCTGTCTGTCTGTCTGTCTGTCTGTCTGTCTCTCTCTCTCTCTCTCTCTCTCTCTCTCTCTCTCTCTCTCTCTCTCTCTCTCTCTCTCTCTCTCTCTCTCTCTCTCTCTCTCTCTCTCTCATAAAATTCCATTCGGCATTCGGCGACTGGATGGAGTAAAGGAATCCGGAACAGAGATGTCTTAGTTGGCGAAACAGGAAACGGTTCAGCGGTTTAGGGGATGGTTGGCATTACAGACCAGATCAAAGAGTGCAGTTTTCAATGGTTGCAAACCGTCGGCATGGCCAGGCTCTGATTGGTCCAAATGACCCCATATGACGAGTATTTTATTTTGAGCCTTTAAAAAATGTAATTTGCTTGAAGAGTTTAATTATTATTGCAAAACTGCTTTACTCCACAAGCCAAAAGCAGTGATGAGCGGAAAGTAAAAAGGGAGTATGAGGTTACGGCGAAAACACAATTTTCAAAGCGACTAAAAGCCTTGCTGTCTTTCTGCCGCTACCCGCGTCTTCAAAGAGTTGACGGGAACTGCTCCACCCTCCCCCGGCCCTCCCCGCTCTACTCACAGCCTTCAAAGAGTTGACGGGAACTGCTCCACTCTCCCCCGGCCCTCCCCGCTCTACTCACAGCCTTCAAAGAGTTGACGGGAACTGCTCCACCCTCCCCCGGCCCTCCCCGCTCTACTCACAGCCTTCAAAGAGTTGACGGGAACTGCTCCACCCTCCCCCGGCCCTCCCCGCTCTACTCACAGCCTTCAAAGAGTTGACGGGAACTGCTCCACCCTCCCCCGGCCCTCCCCGCTCTACTCACAGCCTTCAAAGAGTTGACGGGAACTGCTCCACTCTCCCCCGGCCCTCCCCGCTCTACTCACAGCCTTCAAAGAGTTGACGGGAACTGCTTCACCATCCTCGGCCCTTCCAGCTGTAATCAAAGCCTTCAAAGAGTTGACGGGAACTGATCCACCCTCCCCGACCCTCCCCACTGTGATCAAAGCCTTTAAAAAGAGTTGACTGGAACGGACTGATACACCCTCCCCAGCCCTCCCCTCTGTAATCACAGCCTTCAAAGAGTTGACGGGAACTGCTCCGGACTGATCCACCCTCCCCAGCCCTCCCCTCTGTAATCAAGCCTTTAAAAAGAGTTGATGGGAACGGGGACTGATCCACCCTCCCCGGCCCTCCCCGCTGCAGTCACAGAAAAGCAAACCTTCATCGACAAGCGTAAATCTTTAAGTAAACGTGATGAGGGGTCGTAGAAAAAATTCCGTGAAGTTACCGAAGCAAATTGTTTGAATGGATCAGAATAAGTAGCCTATAGTATATGCAGCGTCTTTCAGCGGAAAGGAGTAAGCAAGTGATTTGGTGTTTTACGCCCAGTCAACCATTACGGTTATCTCAGGGCGTTAGCGGAGAGGAACGACGAGAAGGTCTCTGGACACCATGGTGCACGCGTACCAAGAGGTCTCAGCCAGCCCCAGTCTATGACGTCACATCCTGTCCCACGTGACCTTTTGGCCTGTATAGCCAGGACGTGGCCATCAAACAAACACTACACTTCAGCGATTACGGAGCCTGCATACAAAATGGAATAGGGGGCATTGCTGCACTGATTCACATCCCACCCTGACCCGATTCCCACCCTGAGCTCGATAAACTCGCGGTTTTGCTGCACTGTGTTTGCCCACACACAGCACTTCAGGCAACTCAGTTTTCCCAGAGCATAGACATTATTATGGAACTTAGCCAGTTTCGTTTGTTTGTTTTTCTTCCCCCCCCCCCCCCCCCCAAATGAAATTAACTACAAAACGGAAGCAGAACGAGTCTTCATTGTTCGCTGGCGTGCGAACGACTGTCTACTCCGTTTCACCAGGAAAAATCAACGAATTAATCAGGCATGGAATCGGAGATGGCTTTTGTTGGTCGGGGTGGGGTTGGGGATGAGGGGGCGGGGGTGGGGGTGGGGGTAGGTGGGAGGGGTGCAGGCAAGGCAAAAAGGGAGGGCCAAAACCTTTTGACGTTAGAAGGTGTTGCAGGTGTTAGGCTGTTTGCAGGGTGGTGTGTGTGTGTGTGTGTGTGTGTGTGTGTGTGTGTGTGTTGTGTGTGTGTGTGTGCGCCGCCTTCGTGCGTGCGTGCGTGCGTGTGTGTGTGTGTGTGTGTGTGTGTGTGGTGTGTGCGTTCGTGCGTGCGTGCGTGCGTGCGTGGCGTGCGTGTGTGTGTGTGTGTGTGTGTGGTGTGTGTGTGTGTGCGTGTGTTTGGTTGGGTGGTGGTGGGCGTGCTTGTGTGTCTGTTTCTGTCTGTGTATGTCTGTGTATGTCTCTGCCTGTGTGTGTACTGTCTTAATTCGCTGAACTATTTGTTCGTTATTAAAGGACCAAAGTTCAATAACATTAAGTAGAACCACAAAAACACACATATCACATTCTTTCCAACTCCCTTAGGTTTCCATTTCTAGCAGCAGCAAGCCAAAATGGCCTTAGTGTCCGTGCTTATAGCTTTGTCATTTTCACTATCAAGAAACAAACCAAAACAAAAGTTTAAAAAAGACGAAACCGCACTATTACCAAGGGACTGCAAATAAAGTATGTAAGGGTTGTTACCCTCCACACACCCAGTACAGGCGCTTGTGCACACACACACACACGCACGCACGCACGCACGCACGCACGCATGCACGCACACACACACGCTCACACGCACACGCACACACGCACACACGCACGCACACGCACACGCACAGCACACGCCCACACGCACACACACACACACACACACACACACACACACACACACACACACACCACACACACACAGACGCCCGGCTTTTGTCAACTTCCTGTAACAATGATCTATAAAGGAGAGACAGCATTAACTTGAGAAGTGTGCCTCTAGATTACTCCTACCTCCACAAACGTGTGTGTGCTTTTAATGTCAATTCTCGTGTAAGCCGCGCACTCGAGAGAAGCTGAAATCAATTAGAACGGACCCCAAGAAACCTCTCCCAGCTATCTGAAGGCTAAAACCTGGCACTGGTTGCCACCAACACTCCATTTACAATTTTGGTTTCTTTTCTTTACTTTTTTTTTTTTTTTTTGGGGGGGGGGGGGGGGGGGGAGTCAATGGAAGCTGAGATTGAAGAACTTGTGTGCTTGAGGGAAAACGTGAACGAGAGAGAAAGTTACTGGAACAATGAAATCCATTATTTCATCTCTCAAGGCAGGCCAAAAAACTGGTACACGTCTGCAGTCAAAGCTCAAGGTTGCAGCCCTTCCCCCTCCAGGTCTCCCCCCCCCCCCCCCCCCCCCCCCCGCCCCCAACCCCCACCCCTCCGTCATTCGACTCGCACTGGCAGAAATGATGAATGATATTGCTTTGAAGAAAGACAACTCCGAAACAATATTTTTTTTAAATTAATTTGAACTGGCAACTGTCAATGGAGCTCTGATTGAAATCGTCTACCTAGACTGACATCATATATGTATATATACCTCCCTTCCCACCTCCCCCTTCTTCTTCTTCTCTTCCTTCACTAAGAGAACTAATGGATATATTTGTCTTTTGTGAAATTAATCTACATTTGCTTTTTCTGCAGTAACACCATTGTTTCTGGGCAGATTGAAACTGATTTTATTTAATGATAATTTCCATTTCCACGTACATGTATGCGTATGAGAATATACTGTTCAGTCTTCAGGATACGATTTTGGTATTGTCGTGTTTGCTATTGTTATCATCATGATCATTATTATCCTCATCATTATTATCATCAACATTATTATTTTCTGAGCATAGAAAGTAGATTTCATTTTTGGGTGAAGAAAAGTATTCGTAAGCGTATTTCAGTGATATCAAATTAACATAATTACAGATTGCATTAGGTGACACTACACTAGTCTCCATAGGGTGTTAATACACTGATCTTCATAAGGTGTTAATACACTGGTCTGCATAAGGTGTTAATACATCGGTCTGCATAAGGTGTTAATATACTGGTCTGCATAAGGTGTTAATATACTGGTCTGCTTTAGGTGTTAATACAGTAATCTGCATAAGGTGGTAATACACTTGTCTGCATAAGGTGATACTACATTAGTCTCCATAAGGTGAAAATATACCAGTCGGCATCAGGTGTTAAATTGGTCTCCATAAGGTGACACTACATTGTTCTCCGTAAGGTGAAAATATACCAGTCGGCATCAGGTGTTAAATTTGGGCTCCATAAGGTGACACTACATTGGTCTCCGTAAGATGAAAATATACCAGTCGGCATCAGGTATTAAATTGGTCTCCATAAGGTGATACTACATTGGTCTCCATAAGGTGAAAATATACCAGTCGGCATCAGGTGTTAAATGGTTCTACCTAAGATGATAATACGTTTTTTTCTACAACGCAAAAGACAACCAGACGGGGATGGGGACGGAAGAACGGGGGGAGGGGAGGGGGGGGGGGGGGGGGGGGGGGTCACAGACAAGCATTAAACTCGAAATGTCTGAAGTTCTTTAAGTACGCCAGGAAAGGGAGGCGCTGAGACTGAAGACACAGGTGCTTCAGTGCAGGTGATCATAATCATAATCACTTCAAAGCGGCTTATAGAACCGGAACTTTTGAATTCCGAAAGCCCCCGCTTAGACGATACTTAGTGAACAGATTATCACCATGCATGTACATTTACTGAACAAACGTCAATATAGTTGCCAGTCGGGGCTTAATTCCAATCCCAGTGTTCACGGTTTGTAGCAAACCCGCTGAATCCGAATGATGGATGTGGTGTGCGGTATGGCTGTTACGTCTTCAGCCAATCCAGCCAGAACACGATTGTGTGTTTGTTTCCGTTTCCTTGACAGGCTAGATGTTCATACCCTGTGGGCGGCACGGAGGTAGTCTACAGTGGTCGCACCTTGCTTAACTGACAGTGATCCGCACTCACTGCTCTTTGCTGGCAAAGCCTTGAGAGTGCTCTGAGATCACACGGTTCTGTTTTTTGTTGTTGTGTTTTTTGGTGTGTGTTTGTGTGTGTGTTTTGGGGTTGGTGTGTGTGTGTGTGTGTTTGTGGGGGTGTTGTGGGGGGTGTGGTTGGTGTGTGTGTGTGTGTTGTTGTGGTGTGTTTGTGTGTGGTGGGGTGTTTGTGGGGGTTGTGTGTGTTTTTGTGTGTGTGATTGTGTGTGTGTGGGGTGTGGTGTGGTTTTGGTGTGTGTGTGTGGTGTGTGTTTTTGTGTGTGTGGTGTGTGTTGGGTGTGTGTGTGTGTGTGTGGTGTGGTGTGTGTGGGGTTTTGGTGTTGTGAGTGGTGTGTGTGTTGTGGTGTGTGTGTGGTGTGTTGTGTGGGGTGTTTTGGTGTTGATGAGTGTTGTGGTGTGTGTGTGTGTGTGTGTGGTGTGGGGGTTGTGTGTGGTGTGTATGGGGTTGTGTTGGTTGTGTTGTGTGGGTGTGTGTGTGTGTGTGTGTGTGTGTTGGTTGTGTGTGTGGTGTGGTGTGTTTGTGTGGTGGTTGTGTGTATTTTTTTGGGGGGGGGGTTGTTGTGTCGTCGTTTCCCTTCTTAAGAAGTATACTTTCTGAACCCGCTGCTAGCAACCGTTTTGACAGGAGAGTGAGACGAAGAAGCACCAGGTAATGGTGCCTCCGCAGGCGGCACTGGAACTGGGAGAGCAAGAAAACCAATCAGTCAGTCGGTCCATTAATGTGCCTCTCCCAATGGGAATCGATCCCTGGTCACCAAGAAACCTCACGTGATCAAATCGCACCAGTTGTAGTAAAAAGCCAGCTCAGATAATAAGGCAAACTGATAAAGCAGTACATTGTTCTTTTGCAAGCAACTGTGTTGACAACTGCGGCTGTACCTAATGCACCGACCTGTGTTGACAGGGACAGTGTGCCTCTGGGCAGTCTTAACTTCGAGAATTTACATTAACTCAGTCTCGAAAGCTTCTCTACGTAGCAGTTATGAACGTATAGTGTCAGTTAACGCACCTCTACGATCAGTCGTGATCTTGATGTGAAGTAACACATCTTTAGATCTGTGTAAGGCTGAGTTGTTTCTGGACAGGTACTGGCGGAGATCCAAGAAGGGGGACGGACGGGGGGGGGGGGGGGGGGGGGGGGGGGGGGGGGGGGGGGGGGGGGTGTTGAGAGAGAAGCCCAGACCTAACGCTACGCTGTCACAGGCTCCAGGACCAAAAGGTTCACGTGTTTGCTTCGATCAGATGATGATGATGTAGAGTTTAATGTCCTCGGATGTTGGTTGACATATTAGGGACAAACAGTGACCGATGCGTAAGCATGGTTCATTGTTGCTTTACGTCCACAAAAACCATACGGCTCATTAGGACGGGGAGCAGGACTGCCACCTCGACTCTCACACAGCTCCTGAACTCTGACTTCGACCAGTCAGAGGACAGTCAACAATAGCCTAGTGCCTAAACTGAGAGCTAAAACCCTGGAGTTGTCTCTGATGGGCACGACAGTGCTGGAGTTCATCGCGTCTTTGTGGACAGAGCAAGGCTGTGCGTGACTGAATGAGTCATCCCTAAGGTCTTGGAGACAGTCATTACTTACTTTGTCCTCCATTTTCATGTCCTCTTCGTTCCTGTTCCAAGCCATACTATTAGCACTCCAGTGTTCCCGTACGTCCAGGCCAGTCTCGGCGTCTTGTCTCTTAACTCAGTTCCAGAACTGACCGTGGCAACAGCGCCACTTCCTGTTCGCCCAGCTCCCAGCTGTCGTGCCGGAAGTGAGGGCTTCCCTCCACCGGAAGTCCGTAGAACTGGACTTCGCACGCCCAGAAATATGGACACGTGCTCCCGACCGTCACAGTCAAACACGCTATGCTAATCTTCTCTGTATCGTTCCAATTTTAGTATATATACTGCGTGAACAGTACACAGTCAAACAGCTTCCCAAGACGAAGTGTCAGAGGCACGTTCTAATGGCTGTCAATATCAGACACGTATTCAGCACTGTGGGTGTCACGGCCACATACACAAGACTGTTAATGTCACAGACACGTATTCAACACTGTTGGTGTCATAGACACGTACTCAAGACTTACCGTCAGAGACGCATACTCAATACTGCTAATGTCACAGACGTATTCAGCGCGGAGGGTGTCACAGACACGTGTTCAACACTGTGGGTGTCACAGACACGTGTTCAACACTGTGGGTGTCACAGACACGTGTTCAACACTGTGGGTGTCACAGACACGTGTTCAACACTGTGGGTGTCACAGACACGTGTTCAACACTGTGGGTGTCACAGACATATACTCAAGACTAGCCGTGTCAGAGACACGTACTCCAGACTGTTAATGTTACTGTTGCGTATTCATGACAATCGGAGACACGTACTCAAGACTGTCAAGTGTTAAAGAAACCAAAAGTCTCGATGTGTCTTTGTTCTCTCCACTTTAGACAACTGTAACTCTCTTCTATCCGGCTGCTCACTTGACCTTCTCAACAGACTGCGGATAGTTCAGAACTCTGCAGCGAAACTGGTTTTGAAAGCGTGATCACGAGTAACCTCTTCTTTAAGCGCTTCATTGGTTACCGGTCCAAGCTTGAATAGACTACAAAGTGTCAACTATCTGTCACGTCTTCTCTGACTCATCTCCTGCCTATATGTCTGGCCTTCTCACTGCGTACACCCCTTCTAGGCAGCTTCGTTCTTCGGCAGACACATGGACATTCCGTATCCCCATGTTAACTCTAAAACCTTTGACGAAGGCATTTTCTCTTACTGGGTTCCAAAGCACCGGAATTCTCTCCCTTCTGACATCAGTCACATTCAGTCCTTCCATGCCTTCAAAACTCATTTAAAAACGCACCTTTACAAACAATGCCACATCAAGTGATTTCTGTCTTCCTCCTTTTTTGCCCCCCCCCCCCCCCCCCCCCCCCGCCCCTTCCCCATCCCCTACTCCTAGTTACATTCATTCCGTGCGCCCTCTGTGTATGTATGGGGGCATGGGGCGGGTGTGTGTGTGTGTGTGTGTGTGTGTGTGTGTGTGTGTGTGTGTGTGTGTGTGTGTGGTGTGTGTGTGTGTGTGTGTGTGTGTGTGTGTGTGGTGTGTGTGTGTGGTGTGTGAGTGTGTGTGTGTGTGTGTGTGGTGTGTGTGTGTGTGTGTTTTGTGTGTGTGTGTGTGTGTGTGTGTGTGTGTGTGTGTGTGTGTGTGTGCGTGCGCGTGTGAGTGAGTGTGTGTGTGTGTGTGTGGTGTGAGTGTGTGTGTGTGTTGTGGTGTGAGTGTTTTGTGCGTGTGTGTGTGTGTTGTGTGTGTGTGTGTGTGTGTGTGTGTGTGTGTGGTGTGTGTGTGTGTGTGTGTATTGTGGGTGGGTGGGTCGGTGTGTTTAGGACTCAGGCTGTACCCAATAGCTATCGTACATAGGCGCAAAGAGCACTGCGATCTAAGTTTAGCTGCCTCACATGCTTTGTCAGTGTTGGAGAAAACACTGCGCCACATGCAGACCCTTTGGCTTTGTTTTGCTGACGCGCCTGCTTTGTCGGGTATTGCTTTGTTTTTTACTAGTTGGCAGGCCTCTGCGACTTGTTTGTGTCAACTTCCGTTGTTTTGCAAATTGGCTTTTTGCTGGGGTGTTAGGGTGTTTGCTTGTCCTTTATTAGCTGCCTGGCGACACGCTTGGTAGTATGTAATCATTGCAGAGATGTACAATTGTTCGACTTCCTTTCTCGAGCCAAACACGAGAGGGTAGAGAGAGAGAGAGAGAGAGAGGGGGAGAGAGAGAGAGAGCAATGGGGAAAAGGACTAAATCACGTTTTGTTACTTCTGTGCCCGCAGCGATTGCGGAAGTGTAACTGTGGCGGCCAGAATTGAAACAAATAGGCAGTGAAAACGGTACCAAGAAACACTGCCCCTTTCCCTCTCAATGATATCCCAGCCACAGTCAGGCTCGGAGCAACTCATGACATCCATCTCCAGAGCAGAAGCAATCAATCCGCGATAACAAGCCGTCCAATCACCTCTCTCGCCTCCGTAAGGGCAGCGATGCGGCATCAGTCCACGTCTACAGCAAACTGATAGTTCTAAATCTACTCCCCACACATCTCCTTCACCCTCCCTCCCTCCCACTCGCCCTCATCCTCCTCCCCATCTCGCCCCAGCCGACCGTTCCAACGCCCTCTGCCCCATTTCCTGGGCAAAGCATCTTTTCTCCCACTCAACCCACTCTCCCGGGTCAAGAGAGATGCGTCGGTCCCACTCTGAGGAAGCACTACATTTGCTGGGCGTCACAAGAGGGCAGGCGACAAGCTGTGTCCTTCTCATGGAGTGAGTGTTTCGGCGGAAGGAGTAGTAGGGTAAATGGCATGGTACGGTATGGAATGGCATATGTATACGTGGTGTAGTAGGGTAAATGGCATGGTACGGTATGGGATGGCGTATGTATACGTGGTATAGTAGGGTAAATGGCATGGTACGGTATATGTATACATGGTATGATAGGGTAAATGGTGTGGTATGGCACATGTATACATGGCATAATAGGGTAAATGGTATGGTATGGCATATGTATACATGGTATAGTAGAGTAAATGGTATGGTGCGGTATGGAATGGTATATGTATACATGGTATAGTAGGGTAAATGGTATGGTGCGGTATGGTATGGCACATGTATACATGGTATAGCAGGGTAAATGGTATGGTACGGTATGGTATAGTAGGGTAAATGGTATGGTACGGTATGGTATAGTAGGGTAAATGGTATGGAACGGTATGGTATGGCATACGTATACATGGTATAGTAGGGTACATGGTATGGTATGGTATGGCATATGTATACATGGTATAGTAGGGTAAATAGTATGGTACGGTATGGTATAGCATATACATACATGGTATAGTAGGGTAAATGGTATGGTACGGTATGGCATGGCATATGTAGATATACGGTATAGTAGGGTGAATGGTATGGTACGGTATGGTGTGGTATGGTGCCGTACGATATGGTATGGTATATGTGTGTGGTATGATTTATGGTGATGTACGATGTGTTATGACACGACATGATAGGACACAGTGTGGTGCGGTACACTATGATATCGTACAGCATTGTATGGTATACGGTGTGGTACAGTACGGTATAGCATAGGATAATATATGGAATATATATTATGGGATAGTATGCTATGTACAGTATGGCATAGCATGGTCTAGTATGGCAAAGTATGGTATGCTATATATGATATATAGTACGTTATGTTATGGTTAGGCATAGTATGGTATAGTACTCTATTATATGGTATAGTATGCTTTGATATGGTACGTATAGTTACGGTATCGTATGTTATGGTATAGTGTGATAGTTCATTACAGGTTCGGACCTGACCTGGTCCTACAGGATGAACCGTCTGTCCATTGATTGTCTTTGTCGTCTCCATTCGTTCTCTTTGTCGTGTCCATTCGTTCTCTTTGTCGTGTCCGTTCTTTGGCTTTGTCGTGTCCGTCCCTTGTCTTTGTTGTGTCCGTGTTTTGCCTTTGTCCTGCCCGTCCCTTGTCTTTGTCCTATTCATTCTTGTCTTTGTCCCGTCCATCCTTTGTCTTCGTTCTGTTCGTCCTTTGTCTTTGTCCTGTTTGTCTTTGTCCTTGTCCCGTCCATCCATTGTCCTATTCGCCCTTTGTCTTTGTCCCGCCAGTCCCTTGTCTTTGTCCTATTCGTCGTTGTCGTTGTCTCGTCCATTCTTTGTCTTTGTCCTGTTCGTCCTTTGTCTGTGTCCTGTTCGACCTTTGTCCTTGTCCTGCCAGTCCCTTGTCTTTGTCCTGTTCGTCCTTCGTCTTTGTCCTGCCAGTCCTTTGTCTTTGTCCTATTCGTCCTTTGTCCTTGTCCTGCCAGTCGTTTGTCTTTGTCTTTGTCCTATTCGTCCTTTGTCCTTGTCCTGCCAGTCCTTTGTCTTTGTCCTATTCGTCCTTTGTCCTTGTCCTGCCAGTCGTTTGTCTTTGTCCTCACAGTCCTTTGTCCTCACAGTCCTGTGACTTTTCCGTGTGCTTCAGTCTCCAGAGATGTCCATGCTGTCGGGGGCTGGAGTTATCTTTGCATGACGGCAGCCATCATGTAGAGTCGTGCGTTGCCACTGCTTATCATCAGATGAAATTGTTTGTCCACCGGGACTGTCGGGCTTAGTGAGACCTAATTGACCGTCCCCCCACCAAACCTGATGAGTCTGTGACACACACAGAGAGGGGGTTGGGTGGCGAGGGGGGGTAGGAGAAATGGAAGGGTATAGAAAGAGTTGGGGTGTGGGGTGGTAGAGGCAAAACAGATGGAGGGAAGACGGCGAGACCGATGGAGGAGATTGGGAAGCTGGAGATTCGTGAGGAGCTGGTAGAGCAGGAGGGAGAGAGATAGAGAGAGAGAGAGAGAGAGAGAGAGAGAGAGAGAGAGAGAGAGAGAGAGAGAGAGAGAGAGAGAGAGAGAGCAGAGGGGGAAGAAGAGAGAAACCGAGATAGAGATAGAAATTCCACAGTCAACCAAACAGACAAAATACAGAGATATTGCTTCTTTCGTGTGTGTGTGTGTGTGTGTGTGTGTGTGTGTGTGTGTGCGTGCGTGCGTGCGTGCGTGCGTGCGTGCGTGCGTGCGTGCGTGCGTGCGTGTGTGTGTTTGTGTGTGTGTGGTTGTTGTTGTTCGCTGCTTTTCATAATAACTATTTGTTCCTTTTTTTCTTCTTCCAGTGTTCTGACGCCTCCAGCGTCCGACTCTGTTCAGTAAAGTGACACGGTTTGCACTTCGTGATCCTGTGTAGACACCAAGATGCATTATGGAATTAATCAGACTTCGGACTTGCTTTACCCCGTTCTATTCATTCTGGCCAGTGGCGGAAGGACACAGAACATCTGCAATTATCAATTTAGACACAAGCAGGGTCGCTTTGGGCTTGCGAGTGCATACTGGGCTTATTGTCACGATGCCAGCACAGTTGGTGCATTACCATTACAACTCCTCTGTGTGTGTGTGTGTGTGTGTGTGTGTGTGTAGTGTTGTGTGTGTTTGGTGTAGTGGTGGTGTGGTGTGTGTGTGTGTGTGCTGCGTGACGTGCGTGCGTGGTGTGTGTGGTGGGTTTGTGTTGTTGGGTGGAGTGCGTGCGTGTTGTCGTGGTGTGTGTGTGTTTGTGGTGCTGTGCGTGCTGGTGCGTGTGAGTGCGTGCGTGTCGTGCGTGTGTGTGTGTGTGTGTGTGTGTGTGTGTGTGTGTGTGTGGGTGTGTGTGTGTGGTGTGTGGTGGTGTGTTCCGCAGGTGTGGTGTGTGTGTGCTGTGTGGTGTGTGTGTGTGTGTGCGTGCGTGCGTGTGTGCGTGGTCGTGTGTGCGTGTGCGTGTGTGTGTGTTTCCTTCTTTCTGTTCCGCACCCCTTCCCCAGCCCCTCCCCCTCCATTTCCGAACAATTGCCTCCAGTCCTTTGCAAGTCGAAAGCAATCTTCCTAAGTCCTCAACACAGTAAACTCTTCGTGAAGTCTGTCTGTCTGTCTGTCTGTCTGTCTGTCTGTCTGTCTGTCTCTCTGTCTCTCTCTCTCTCTCTCTCTCTCTCTCTCTCTCTCTCTCTCTCTCTCTCTCTCTCTCTCTCTCTCTCTCTCTCTCTCTCTCTCTCTCTCATTAGTTAATATGATGCTTTGACTTTGAGTTTGTATTTTGTTTTGGATTGTTTGCCCGAGGGCCGGATGTAAAAAAGCATTGTACTTATTCCATTACCCTCGCTAATAAAATTAATTCTCTCTCTCTCTCTCTCTCTCTCTCTCTCTCTCTCTCTCTCTCTCTCTCTCTCTCTCTCTCTCTCTCTCTCTCTCTCTCTCTCTCTCTCTCTCTCTCTCTCTCGCATTAGTTAATATGATGTTTTGACTTTGATTTTATATTTTGTTTTGGATTGTTTGTCCTAGGGCCGGATGTAAAAATGTATTGTGCTTATTCCATTACCCTCGTTAATAAATAGTAATAATAATAAAAAAAATCTCTCTCTCTCTCTCTCTCTCTCTCTCTCTCTCCTCTCTCTCTCTCTCTCTCTCTCCCACACACACGACCCACACTGGTAACTTCCAAACTCTCCCATCCCATTTCTCTTATTGGGTTATTTTTCTGATTGCGAGTAAAGTGAGCCTTGCACAAAGTGGCTGCTGCATGGCCACATGCAGATCAAAAACGACGCCTGTGTCTTGTGACACCAGCGGTGCTTTTGCACCCGAGCAGTTCTGCAGGTCTTCAAAGGAGAAGTCGGAGAAGTCACAGCGCTGAAGCAAGTGCCGCAACCTCCGGCTATTTCTCTGCGCGCCGCTTTCATCTGGCAGCGAGGTGCGAACGAAGAACAGGCATCACTCACATCAAACCTTCGCCACAATGGATCGTGCGACGGCCTTTTTTTTCTTTTCTTTTTTTCTTTTTGGAGGGGGGGAGGGGGGGTCGTTTTTTGTTTTGTTGTTGTTTTTTTGGTTTGTTATTTTGGTTGTTGCTCAGATTGCTGCTCTCCCCTTGGAGAAGGATGTCGCCTTTCTATGACACTGGAGTCAGTCGGCACTGGGGGAACGAGATGTCCCCTTTCTGTGACAATGAAGTCAGTCGGCACTGGGGGATGTCCTCTTTCTGTGACACTACAATCAGTACTAGGGGAACGAGATGTCGCCTTTCTGTGACAATGAATTCGGTCGGCATTGGGGGAACGAGATGTCCTCTTACTGTGACACTACAATCAGTACTAGGGGAACAAGATGTCCTCTTTCTGTGATACTATAATCAGTACTACTAAGGGAACGAGATGTCCTCTTTCTGTGACACTACAATCAGTACTAGGGAAACGAGATGTCCCCTTTCTGTGACACTGAATTCAGTCGCCATTGGGGAACGAGATGTCCCATTTCTGACACTGAATTCAGTCGCCATTGGGGAACGAGATAACCCCTTTCTGTGTCACTGAATTCAGTCGCCATTGGGGAACGAGATGTCTCCTTTCTGTGACACTGAATTCAGTCGCCATTGGGGAACGAGATGACCCCTTTCTGTGACACTGAATTCAGTCGCCATTGGGGAACGAGATGTCTCCTTTCTGTGACACTGAATTCAGTCGCCATTGGGGAACGAGATGTCCCCTTTCTGTGACACTGAATTCAGTAGCCATTGGGGAACGAGATGTCCCCTTTCTGTGACACTGAATCAGTCGCCATTGGGGAACGAGATGTCCCCTTTCTGTGACACTGAATTCATTCGCCATTGGGGAACGAGATGTCCCCTTTCTGTGACACTGAATTCAGTCGCCATTGGGGAACGAGATGTCCCCTTTCTGTGATACTTAGCTCAGTGGCCATTGGGGAACGAGATGTCCCCTTTCTGTGATACTAGAGTCAGCACTGGGGGAACGAGATGTCCTCTTTCTGTGACACTATATCAGTACTAAGGGAACGAGATGTCCCCTTTCTGTGACACTACAATCAGTACTAAGGGGGCGAGATGTCCCCTTTCTGTGACACTACAATCAGTACTGGGGGAACGAGATGTCCCCTTTTTGTGACACTACAATCAGTACTAAGGGAACGAGATGTCCCCTTTCTGTGACACTGCTTTCATTCCCAAGTGGCTTCAAACAACCACCCCTAGCAGCTTCCTCTGGCCTCAACCATTACAAGATTGACGCGATTCGTGTTTTCACGACGCCAGAGAAAGGGGGGGAAGGGGGCGGCAGCGTTAAGCATGCTGCCTTGCGGAAACAGGGACGGTATTGCAATGATTGGATTGCTGATTGCTGATCGAAGTTGGCTTATAAGAAGGCGTACGAGACTCACCCTGATCGCGAAACGAATCCGTGATTACACTGTAACAGATGAGGGACAAAATGATTAGATTGTAATAGATGAGGGACAAAATGATTACATTGTAATAGGTGAGGGACAACTGGAGTTTCCGGCAGCGCCTCTCTCTCTCTCTCTCTCTCTCTCTCTCTCTCTCTCTCTCTCTCTGCCTGTCTGTCTGACTGTCTGTCTGTCTGTCTGTCTGTCTGTCTCTGTCTGTCTGTCTCTCTGTCTCTTTCTCTCTCTCCGTGTCTCTGTGTCTCTTTTTGTCTATCTGCCTGTCTGTCTGCCTGTCTGTCTGTCTGTCTGTCTGTCTGTCTGTCTGTCTGTCTGTCTGTCTGTCTCTCTCTCTCTCTCTCTCTCTCTCTCTCTCTCTCTCTCTCTCTCTCTCTCTCTCTCTCTCTCTCTCTCTCTCTCGATGGAACTGAACTGGAAATGATGGCAGGACAGAGCGAGACGAGGTCAGGGAGTGTGTCAGGCTTGTCCGTTTCCGAGTCAATAGTGCATAAGTGAGTTTTCGTTTGTGCGTGCGTGCGTGCGTGCGTGCGTGCGTGCGTGCGTGTGTGTGTGTGTGTGTGTGTGTGTGTGTGTGTGTGTGTGTGTGTGTGTGGTGTGTGTGTGTGTGTGTGTGCGTGTGTGCGTGTGAATGTGTGTGTGTGTGTGTGTGTGTGTGTGTGTGTGTGTGTGTGGTGTGTGCGTGTGTGTGTGTGAGTGTGTGGTGTGTGTGTGTGTTTGTGTGTGTGTGTGTGTGTTGTGTGTGTGGTGTGGCGTGAATGTGTGTGAGTGTGTGTGTGTGTGTGTGTGTGTGTGTGTGTGTGTGTGTGTGTGTGTGTGTGTGTGGTGTGTGTGTGTTAATGTGGCGTGGGCGAATGGGAGGGGTTTGTGCGTGTTGGTCTGTCTATCTGTATCAGGGTGTGAGTGCGAGGGTGTGGGTGTGGCGGGTGGGGGTCGTGGCTATATGTGTGTGAAGGGAGCGGGGGGACTGTGGGGGTGTTTGTGTGCAGGCGTGCGGGCATGCGTGTGTATATTTTGTTGTCAAAAACTGCACAGAAACAAAAGAGCAAAATTTGCAATGTGTATATAGAAAAGAAGGGGGGGGGGGGGGGGGGAGAAGAAGAAAAAAGAAATCAAATCATAATTGTTTTTATTCCTTAGATATAAAAACAAAACGATATAAAATTAATGATTTCTAAAAACTACGCTTTATTTTAAAGACTAAAATATGGTGCAGTTTTCAATCGGTAAATTATTATAAGGAGAGCTGCCGTTTTGTAGGATCACGCTGGGAACAAACTGAGCTGCGTGATGAGACCACCAGTCAGCAGTCTACACTCAGCACCGTCCCCACCATTCCCTTCCCAATAGCCGATTTCCGGAAATAATAGGCGAAGACAATTTGACAGTGTTTTCTTACTCCGGGAGAGTGAAGTCCCCTGAATAGAGGTGGCAGCGGAGAAGAGCCGATCTGCGACACTTTGAGATCTTCAGGCATGGACCTATTATAATTTATACTAGACTACCAGCTGGGGGAACCTACTATCCGATCTGCACGTTCCCCGCGAAACAGTGTGTGTTTGATCGGCATTTCTGATGCCTTTTCTGCCTTTTGTTTACGGGTATCCGTCATCTTCCCACGTGCTCACTGTACCCCCACAAAAGCGTGCCTACTCTGCGCTACACCCGCAGGCATGGACCTATATATACAGGTCCATGCCCGAAGGCTCTTACCGAGTGCAGTCCCCTGGATTTCCGAAGATCGTCTATTTGCAGTGTGACAGCAGAATTAAAAAAGCGGAAGCAAGGCTGGACAAGCAGCAAAACGCGAGCTAAAGAAAAGTGTGCCTTTAAAATTAAAAGAGACTTGTCGTGACCGTAAAAAAACAACTCGCTGGAAGCAAAGAGTTCACGCTTTCTCTGAGGGAAGACAGCAGATTTTATGCCCACTTTCGAAAGGAAGTGGGGTTCAGAAAACACGTGTCATCAATCAAGAAGATGCCATAATAAACACTTTTATCGTGATCCCTTTTTATTTGTTTCAAAATGCCCCGTTGTGATTTTATTCAAAGAAAAATCGATGCTCGTGAGAGTGACGAACAACTGAATGGGATGTATGAAATACTGCAGTGTGTCACGAACAGCTGAATGGGACGTAAGAAATACTGCAATGTGTGACGAACAGCCGAATGGGATGTATGAAATACTGCAGTGTGTCACGAATAGCTGAATGGGACGTAAAAAATACTGCAGTGTGTGACGAACAGCCGAATGGGATGTACGAAATACTGCAGTGTATCACGAACAGTTGAATGGGACGTATGAAATACTGCAGTGTGTCACGAACAGCTGAATGGGATGTAGGAAATACTGCTGTGTGTGACGAAGTTTCTATACAGCGCTGTTCGCTGCTTCCTGGCAGACTCACTGCGCTCTAGTCGCATGCAACCCCGAATGAGTGACTGCAGCTTTACACAGCGTGTTTGAACATCCACCGTAGTGGTGTACTTAATGGCGCTGTTTTGATCGTACATGGCTGGCGGAAAGTGAAACTGCTGTCATCTCGGCACACATTCTGTGTACACCATACAACCATGCACCAGTTTTCATGGGAAATTGGGGTCGCTTCCCTTGGGACAAATAAGCCGTAACAGAAAAGCGCACTCAGTTTAAATGCCAAGTTCACGAATCTCTTGCAAATTAGAAAACCTCCCATTCGTGTGAACAGTCAAAATTAAGAAGAAAAACATTTCACTTGCTGACATGCTGTCAGAATGATGTCCAATAAATAAAAACGCACACAAACGTTTGTAAACAAGTCTTTCTGTTTTCTTTTCTTTTTTAATTCACAGCCAGCACATTTTGGGCGATTTGCCTTTTTCAAGTAACAGGAGGACAAACAAACAAAAACAAAAAATGAAAATCTGAAAGGGCTTAATTATCTGAATTCATGTCTGAATTCATTGCGGTGTGTGTGTGGGCAAGGGGGGGGGGGGGGGGCGTGCCTGCGTGCGTGCCTGCGTGCCTGCGTGTGGTGTGTGTGTTGTGTGTGTGTGTGTGTGTGTGTTTCCATATACTTTATGTAAATTGTTTTGTTAGGACTGTGCTCTACGTGTGTATAGAATATTGTATTTAGGTTAATAGGTATTAGGTGAGCGCTCATGGTGTTTATGAGCACATGATAAATGTACATTATTACTATAACTAGCTTTTAGTTGTCGCCAAGCTGAAGGGCTGACACAACTGATACAACAGCTGCACAGTCGAGTCTTCGCGGTTTCTTTGTGCTTGTCTAAAGACTTGTTTCAAAGTACGTGTTCTTGTTTTGGCTTCAGTGTGTTCGCTTTACTTTTATTTAGTTTGGCTTTGGAAAAGCAAACAGATTTATTTTTATGCGGCAGTCCACAAACTTGAAAATAATGCCAAATCATACAAAACGAGAAAGACAGAACCAATCAGAACGCATTCAGCAGAGCAGGTAGAGCAAAGGATTGAAACGTGCGTACAGAAACATCGGTAAGCTCTGCCCGTAGACCGGAAGTGTGCTTAGGGGGGACAAGAAGAGGAACTGTCATCTAGGAGAGATCGAAAGGTACACATTATTAAAAGGTAGCACCCTTCACAACTTCTTTCAAGCAACGAATCTCGCCTGCTGGCGCCTCATTCTACCCATCGGATCGATGCAGACTTTGAGGTCAAGAAACTCCTGTCGTGTCTCCTTACCAATCAATGCCAGCCTCCCAGAAATCAGCCCGTACATTCAGCAGATCGTAGCGCCAGTAATGGGCCGTGGTGCATCGTGTGTCGTATTTCCATTGACCAAACCGTACCACCAATCTCCGCACAATGGTGTACCATCCAGATCCCGGTCGAAACACTGCGATTGGAGTAATTAGCTCCTCCGGGAGAAACCCATGTGCTGGGACAGAGGGGGCGGGGTGCCAACTAAGCCTGGGGCAAGACACTTCAGAAACCTGCGTCCAACCAGTCTGTCACTGAGACCAGATCCGTTTGTGACCCAGGGTGGCGAGAGACGGGATACCGGTACTTCATTTCTGATCAAGCTTGAGTGGTGCGTGTGGGTCGAGCAATGTGTGAGGGGTGTCTCTGTGATGGTGGCAGTGGTGCGTGTGGGTGTGTCTCTGTGATGGTGACAGTGGCGCGTGTGGGTCGAGCAATGTGTGGGTGTGTCTCTGTGATGGTGGCAGTGGTGCGTGTGGGTGTGTCTCTGTGATGGTGACAGTGGCGCGTGTGGGTCGAGCAATGTGTGGGTGTGTTTCTGTGATGGTGGCAGTGGTGTGGGTGGGTCCTGCAATGTGTGTGTCTCTGTGATGGTTGCAGTGGTGTGGGTGGGTCCAGTAATGTGTGAGTGTGTCTCTATGATGGTGGCAGTGGTGTGGGTGTGTCTCTTTGATGATGGCAGTGATGTGGGAGTGTCTCTATGATGGTGGCAGTGCTGTGGGTGTGTCTCTATGATGATGGCAGTGATGTGGGTGTGTCTCTATGATGGTGGCAGTTGTGTGGGTGTGTCTCTATGATGGTGGCAGTGATGTGGGTGGGTCCAGCAATGTGTGAGTGTCTCTGGTTGGTGATTGCAGTGGTGTGTGCATGTATGATGGAATGTGGGAGTGTGATGTGGTGTGTGTGTGTGTGTGTGTGTGTGTGTGTGTGTGTGTGTGTGTGTGTGTGTGTGTGTCTGTCTGTCTGTCTGTCTGTCTCTACCTGTCTGTCTGTCTGTGTGTCTGTCTGTGTGTGCGTGCTTGCGTGCGTGCATGTGTGCGTGTATGTGCTTATAATAGTCTTCACGGACCAGAGTTTGCTCTTTATGAATACTTTAATTCTTCATCTTTTTATTTTGATAGCAGACATGTGCAAGCAGGTCGGGTTTAGATAATAAATAGTATTACCGTTATTATTAGTACTAGTTGTATTTTACGACACATTAATCTATATGTCTTATGGCGCATTCTTGGCGCTCTGTGCTCTGAAGTGTCATCATTCAGTGGCATAATTTCCATTCCGTCATTATCTGGGGCATTGCCATTCCAGCATCCTCTGCGAGTCAGCAAGCCTCGGTGCTTTGCCAAATACAGTGAGAGAATGAAGGGACGGGTGGCTTTACGAAGACTACCAGTCATATGGCCTACAAGGTAAACACAGCGCCATATTTCGGTAGCATCTGCCTTTTGCAATCATGCCGCGCAGTCAGTTGACACGAAGCAAAGTTAGAAGGATAATCTCCAGTGAACGTAGTAGAACTACGTATGGTGTGCATGTGTGTTTGGCAAGTAAACATGTTGCTTAACGTCCACAGAAACCACACGGCTTATTAGGGACGGGGAAGACGGGGTGAGAGGGGGGTGAGTTGTGGAGGTGTGGTAAAGAGGGAGATTCTATACCTATCACTACACTGTCACCACCAGAATGATTCCTGCATCAAGATGGGCAGCGATGAGAGCCATTTTAATGTTTCGTAATTGTGAAGGACTCCACAGACCACAACTTTTCAGGAGAAACGAGAGCCGAAGCAGATTCGAACCGAGGTCCCTCTGCTTACTAGCATAACGCCTTACCGCTGGGCCAAACCGGTTCACGCTGTGTTTAGCTGTAAGCTGCACCTTCGGCGAAATAAACGGAATCTTTTGCGTGCAACTGCGGTAACACAGGGATGGAACGGATAACAATATAAGAGTCAGCACAGAAACTTGACCCTGTAGAAGAAAATTCTGCCAGGACTAGAACCCGAGACCTTTCGATCAAGAGTCCGTGGCTCTACCACTGAGCTATCGCCAATCCCCATTTCATGACTGATCAAAACGCGATCACTTGTCTGCCTGTGTGGCGTGGGTTTGAGGAGACTGGTAAATATGCATGCTGCGCCAAGACGTCTCAACGCCGAGCAATTTCCGCGAAAGAAAGCACTTTCGATGATAGTTATTACCCGAGTAAATGGATGTGGAGCCCGATTGACGAAATTCCTCACCTTGGAAATCGATTAGTCAAGTTATCATAGTCTCCTGCTGGTTGAGATAGTACAAAGTCCCCCCCCCCCCCTCCCCTCTCTCTCTCTCTCTCTGTAAAATAAAGTTTTCGAGTTATCTCTCTGTGTGTGTGTGTGTGTGTGTGTGTGTGTGTGTGTGTGTGTGTGTGTGTGTCTCTCTCTCTCTCTCTCTCTCTCTCTCTCTCTCTCTCTCTCCTCTCTCTCTCTCTCTCTGTAAATAAATCTCGAGTTCTGTGTGTGTGTGTGTGTGTGTGTGTGTGTGGTGTGTGTTGTGTGTGTGTGTGTGTGTGTGTGTGTGTGTGTGTGTGTTGTGTGTGTGTGTGCGTCTCTCTCTCTCTCTCTCTCTCTCTCTCTCTCTTCTCTCTCTCTCTCTCTCTCTCTCTCTCTCCTCTCTCTCTCTCTCTCTCCCTCTCTCTCTCTCTCTCTCGTCCTGTAGTGACCCCGTGTGATTGACAGGACGTTATAATCCAATAACTACCTCATTCTTTGCCTCTCCTCTGCCCCCTTCTCCTTTCCCAGAACCATCATGGCTTGACAAGCTGAGTACACTGTCTAAAATGTCTCTTATGCTCTACGAAACTAGCTCTTTCCAGTTGTTGTTGTCGGTATGTGCGTCCATGCGTGCGTGCGTGCGTGCGTGCCTGTGTGTGATAGAGAGTACATCGTATGATAGGGAACACATGGTGTGATAGAGAACACATGTGAAAGACAGCACATCGTATAATAGAGAATACATGACGTGATAGAGAACACACTGTGTAATGGAGAACACATGGTGTGATAGAGAACACACCGTGTGAAAGAGAGCACATCGTATGAAAGAGAACATAAATTATGACGTGATAGAGAACACACCGTGTGAAAGAGAGCACATCGTACGATAGAGAACACATGGCGTGATAGAGAACGCATGGTGTGAAAGAGAGCACATTGTATGACAGAGAACATATGGTGTAACAGAGAACACACCGTGTGAAAGAGAACACGCCATGTGGTAGAGAACACGTGTTGAAACACAGAATACACTGTGTGGGTTTTGCAGGAGCCAAGGAGACAGAGAACACACAGTGCAATAACAAGATGGGCAATAACAATTAAGAAGAAGAAGAACAACAACAACACAGACAACAACGGACAATAACGATAACAGCGAGGACAACAACACGAACAAGGAAACGAAGAAGACGAAGAAGAAGAAGAGCACGAACGCGGTCCAAACTAAAACGGATCCCAAAGCCTTTCCACACCGACTGCGGATCTCACTTTTACTTGCTCTCGCCCATCTCCCAGTCAACCGATCTGTCGACCCGTGGTGTCGTTGACATCTTTCTCATTTCACGGCCCAGTGAGCAGTCGATGATCCCAAAGCTGACTCGGAGGGAGTAGTGTGCTGCTGCACGTGGAACTTCCGTGCGGTCCCGGAGAGACTTGGGGAAGTCGTCGTCCAACGACTTTAACCCAGACACCGCCACCCAGCGCAAGCGGCAGTCGC
>JABMCL010001817.1:265000-267500 GCA_018857735.1 Alviniconcha marisindica | reverse complement strand
AATGCATTCATGGGACAAAAGTGATTCCCTATTTCCACAGCATTGCGTCATGGCGACAAAGCAAACAAATCAAGACCAACAACAAACAAAATTCCTTTCCTCAGCGTACGGGCAATCACTTCAGTATTTCCTGTTGTGTATCTTCATTTTCAGAACTTGCTGAGATCGACTGGACGGGGACTTGCACAGACAGTGGATGAAAACCGTTAGCAGCGGATTCCAGGAAGCAGTGAGAGCGCATTGCAGATCAAAAACTGCACTGATGTACCTCTGGTGGAAGTTATGTACCTTGTATTTACACGCACGCCAGGTGAGACTTACCGTAGGTCTTTGTTGCTGTACTTGTGTTACGTATTTCGAGCGCTAATTAACTCCCTTGAGTATTGACTTTGCACGAACGCTCTGGGCCTCGTTCTGTTTCAGATTTGTACTGATGCGGCAAATGTTATTTTTTTACAGCATTTTGGGGCACGTTGCCTACCACACATTTTCCATCGGATTTAGACTGGGCTCTGTGGCGGCCAGAAAAGAAAAAAAAAACGGTGGAGTCATTCCCTCGCTTGCCGTTTCAGTGGATCTGTGAATCGAGGTACTGCCGTCTTGCAGGTTTGCACCAAGTAGGTAACTGGATGTATTTAGCATTGTTCATATTTCCTGCCACAGACACAAAGGACCGACCTCACGGTAAGTAAGCTCCCTAGACCATCAACTTGAGTGTGTTCTTGGGACCAACATGGAGAGTATTTGAACACTGACTTGTTCAATTTCCTCTCTTCTTCTCTCTAGGCTTCATTATTGCAATGCTCCCCCATGCTGGCTCTTCTCGGGTTCTTATAGATAAAATGCAAAGAGTGCTCAGCTGGTCCGCTTGCCACTCCTGCAAAGTTCCCAAATCTGCCCACATCACTCCTTTACGATCTCCACTGGCTACCAATCAGCAGCCGGGTTCAATACAAAATAGCTCTAATCTGCTTTCACATTGTCTATGGTACAGGTCCTACATAACTCTCTGAGTTGCTTCATCTCTACTCTCCTTCTGGATCACTTTGCTCAGTCTCGGATACTCGGGTATTCTTTGCTCCTAGGATTGGCAGGGGACTCTGGGGGAGAGATCCGTTCAATACAACGGACCTATGACTTGGAACTCTCTTTCTCTCTCTCTGTCAGGCATTCTTCTTCACTCTTTTCTTAAGTCAAAACTGAACACCTGCCTCTTCTCTTCTGCATACTTATTTATCGTTTTCATTCTTCTTATTCTACCAACCCATCACCAGTAATGCATGCATTTGTAGTGTGTGTGTGTGTGTGTGTGTGTGTGTGTGTGTGTGTGTGTGTGTGTGTGTGTGTGTGTGTGTGTGTGTGTGTGTGTGTGTGTGTGTGTGTGTGTGTGGTGTGTGTGTGTGTGTGTGTGTGTGTGTGTGTGTGTGTGTGTGTGTGTGTGTGTGTGTCGTGTGTGTGTGTGTGTGTGTGTGTGTGTGTGTGTGTATGTGTGTGTGTGTTGTGTGTGTACTTGTGTCGGTGTGTGTGTGTGTGTGTGTGTGTGGTGTGTGTGTGTGTGTGTGTGTGTGTGTGTGTGTGTGTGTAGTGTGTGTGTGTGTGGTGTGTGTGTGTGTGTGTGTGTGTGTGTGTGTGTGTGTGTACGTGTGTGTGTGGTGTGTGTGTGTGTGTGTGTGTTGTGTGTGTGTGTGTGTGTGTGTGTGTGTGTGTGTGTGTGTGTGTGTGTGTGTGTGTGTGTGGTGTGTGTGTGTGTGTGTGTGTGTGTGTGTGTGTGTGTGTGTGTGTGTGTGTGTGTGTGTGTGTTGTGTGTGTGTGTGGTGTGGGTGTGTGTGTGTGTGTGTGTGGTGTGTGTGTGTGTGTGTGGTGTGGTGTGTGTGTGTGTGTGTGTGTGTGTGGTGTGTGTGTGTGTGTGTGTGTGTGTGGTGTGTGTGTGATAAAATGAGCGTATTCTTATGTCTTTGTAATCGATCCAGGTTCATACGAGATGGGGCGCCATAAATAACCCAATATTATATTATCTGCTTACCATACATATGGCCCCGAGGACAGCTTTAACCAATTCGTTTCGCTTTTACAAGGTAACGCAGATCAATTTTGTGTTTGTTATTACACATATATTATCTTCTAACTTACTTCAGGCAACGGAGAAGCTCCATATCAGTTAACAAGTCTCTCCTTGGGAGTCTCTCCTTAGTTGATGTGGATCTTCTTCGCTGCTGGGTGTAACCGCCGTTATGCAAATGTCATGAAAGTGGGAAATCACTTCTGTCCCTTGTGTGTATCACGTTTGCTGCCAAATGTACGTCGGTGAGTGTGCATTTAGCTTCACCACGCTTGGCATTTGTCAGACAGACGGAGTGCAGAAAGGTCTTTCCTGTCTGTAAGGATTAATACCTCTCCGCATCCAGAGCTCCTTGGTCTCAATTCGTGTAATCTCAGCTCTCAGTTTTACATCAAGGGGAGCGGGGGGAGCTCAGTGGTTAGAGCGCGGGACTCGTGATCC
>JABMCL010001817.1:235000-255000 GCA_018857735.1 Alviniconcha marisindica | reverse complement strand
AAAAAGACTGTCTGTAGTTTCCAGTCTTTTAAAACTGAGCACAAAGCTGTCAGTTACAGAGACATGTCTCTCTCTCTCTCTCTCTCTCTCTCTCTCTCTCTCTCTCTCTCTCTCTCTCTCTCTCTCTCTCTCTCTCTCTCTCACACACACACACACACACACACACACACACACACACACACACACACACACACACACACACACACCTTCGTGAGCTTTTGAGACATAGTTTGGCGGGGGGAGACAGCCTTAAATTTATGGAGGCGCAAACGATACCCCCCCGTACGTACCCCCCCCCCCCCCCCCCTGCAGCCTCTTCATCAGCCGATCCCATCCCCATAGTGTGTCGGAACAACGGAACGTGAACACCTCTCGATAAATTGACACGGCTATTGCGCGTGTCATCCATCTCAGCGTCATGACTCAGCTCCTTTTTTTCCATCAGTGGAAACTGTTGGTGACTGTCAGGGCGTGTGCGAGAGAGAGAAACACCGCCTTTTTTCCATCAGTGGAAACGTTTGGTGACTCTCGTCGTGAGTGTGAGAAAGAGACACACCGCCTTTTTTGCCATCAGTGGAAACTGTTGGTGACTCTCAGGGCGTGTGTGTGAGAGAGAAACGGCTTTTTTTCTTCTTCTTTTTTTCTTTTTTCTTTTTTTTATCCATCAGTGGAAACGTTTGGTGACTCTCGGGGCGAGAGAGAGAGAGAGAGACAGACAGAGACAGAGAGAGTGAGAGACAGAGAGAGACAGACAGAGAGAGACACAGAGAGACACAGAGAGAGACACAGAGAGAGAGAAACACCGCCTTTTTTTCCATCAGTGGAAACTCTTAGTGACTCTCAGGGCGTGTGTGTGAGAGAGAAACACCCCCTTTTTTATCCCCCCATCAGTGTAAACTTTTGGTGACTCTCGTGGCGCGCGCGCGCACGTGTGTGTGTGTGTGTGTGTGTGTGTGTGTGTGTGTGTGAGAGAGAGAGAGAGAGAGGAGGAGAGAGAGAGAGAGAGAGAGAGAGAGAGAGAGAGAGAGAGAGAGAGAGAGAGAAACACCGCCTTTTTTTCTTTTCCATCAGTGGGAACTCTTGGTGATTGTCGGGGCGTGTGTGCGAAAGAGAAACACCGCTTTTTTCTTCTTCTTCTTTTCTTTTCTTCTTTTTTTTTCTTCTCTCTTTCTTTCTTTTTTGCTTTTTTTCCACCAGTGGAAACTCTTGGTGACTCTCGCCGTGTGTGTGCGAGAGAGAAACACCGACCTTGCTATCGGCGCGGCAGGTTTTAGCCGAGTCAACAGAAGCTGTGTCCTTTACCAGGTGACGTTTCCGTGCTGCGAAGAACACCTCTTTTGTCAACGGGTACCGCTGCTGGCGAGGCTGAGCAAATTTAGCTATTTGAGTCCATAGCATGTGCGCTATTCTCGGGCAACTGCGCCTCGGACGGCTTGGAGTGCACGGGGTGGATGATGGAAGCATCCCCAAGGACACTGACGTCCGACAACGATGATGACGACTCCTAGTGATACCGAATACCTCCATGGACACCGATGATCAACAAGGACACCGATGATCTTTAAGGACAACGACGACCCGCAAGGACACTGACGATCCTGAAGGACACCGATGATCCCCAAGGACAACAATCGCTGGTTTGACAATGTGAGCGAAGATGGCAGGTTAACAGTAGCTATTCTGACCATGTGAGTGACGGGTTAACAGCGGTTGGTCTGACCGAAGATGGCAGGTTAACAGTAGCTATTCTGACCATGTGACTGACGGGTTAATAGTGGCTGGTCTGACCAAGAGATGACGGATTAACAGTAGCTATTCTGACCATGTGAGTAACGGGTTGACAGTGGCTGGTCTGACCGAAGATGGCAGGTTAACAGTAGCTATTCTGACCGTGTGACTGACGCGTTAACAGTGGCTGGTCTGACCAAAGATGGCGGGTTAACAGTGGCTGGTCCGACCAAGAGATGACGGGCTAACAGTGGCTGGTCTGACCAAGAGATGACGGGTTAACAGTAGCTATTCTGACTATGTTACTGACGGGTTAACAGTAGCTAGTCTGACGAAGAGATGACGGGCTAGCAGAACTGGTCTGACGAAGAGATGACGGGGTAACGGTACCCAGTATGACAAAGAAACGAATTAATCCACGTCCTACGTTAGGTTGAAATGAAGCAGGTGGTGATGGACTGGCGGCACGGGTTAATGTTGTCTGTCCCGACTAAAAGACGAGACGTGTACTGGCAAATCAGGGCTGCACAGACAGCAGATATATATCAGCCTGCAAAGATCACACAGATCACCTCCCCTGGTATTATAAGGGGGCGTTATCGTGAGGAGCACGCTCCCGTCCCTAATAAGCCTTATGGTTTTTGTGGATGTTAAGCACCATGTTTACTTACTTACTTACTTACTGAGGAGCACCTAACATCATATTCGTTTCGTCCGAAAGGCACTTCCTGTTGAAACAGGATAAATTTGTCAACAAAGAGATTGGATTTCTGTTGAACACTATCGCATTTGCCAACGGACGCCATGCAGTCACTATGCAACGAATCAAGTGCAACCTAAAACGACAAGAACATCTTGTTTTTGTTATCTCTCACACTGACTGAACTATTATGCAAGAGCAATAGTGTTCAACAGAAATCCAATCTCTCTCAATAAACTACGGTGCATGTGTTTACAACAACGATATGAAATTAATCGAGCTTGATGTCATAAAGGCGGGTTGGTGTTTGTGATGCCCAACAAATTAATTCTTCTAAAATGGCATATTTTTGTTTGGGTATTTACGGGTAAATTCGCTTTGTGAATTTAAGTCGCGTGTCAGTGCAGAGCGATCTTTTGACTTTTTACTGATTGCCGTCAGAAAGCAACATATTATTTTCCAGCCATATAGAAACACTGAGACCTGCACCATGACAGCAGTGCTTAATCATCGGTTTATATCAGGCACAACTTTCATCCTACAGACTGAAACCCCAAACCGGCAGTTGATAGGGCTGGATTTGGCCGTGCGTTTGGGGAGTGACTGAAAAAAACAACGGATGAGCAATGTCAACGCTTCGTTGCCGTGACCGTGTTGCAAATAATAATAATAATGGAATTTGTAAAGCGCCTACCCTGCGGCTCAAAGCGCTGAACAAACATAGTATAACACACATAATGTACATCGAGATGGCAATGTTATCAGCAATTTAACAAAAAGCTAACACATAATGTAGACATCATACAAGGGTTCAAGCATAACTATGTGAAAGATGCTCTCTCTCTCTCTCTCTCTCTCTCTCTCTCTCTCTCTCTCTCTCTCTCTCTCTCTCTCTCTCTCTCTCAGACAGTCAAACTTGGCTGACAGCCTTATTTATAAGCAAGTGGTTGGCAGCGTAAGTGAAAGAGAGTGATCCAGCAAATGGAGGCTAGCACCCCGACCTACGTTAATGGCCAATACCGCTGTTGGTCAAGCCTCTAAATTACTCTCACTTTCTCGTTCCCATGTACACACACACATACACGCACGCACGCACGCACGCACCACACACGCACACACACACACACACGCACGCACGCACGCACGCACACGCACACACGCGCACGCTCGCGCACGCACGCACGCACGCACATACAAACACGCACGCACACACACACACACAGAGTGTAGTACATCCATGAGACTGCTCATGCGATATCCTGTTGAAATTGGACACGAGCGGAAAGCTTATCACCTTTGTTACAATGGCGGTGTCTGCAGTGTAAATGTTACAATGGCGGTGTCTGTAGGATAAATGAAGCATAATGGCGGTGTCTGTGACGTAAATGTAGCATAAATGTTGCAATGGTGATGTCTGTAATGTAAATGTTACAATGGCGGTGTCTGCAGTGTATATATTCACAACGGCGGTGTCTGCAGTTTAGATGTTACAATGGCAATATCTGCAGTGTAAATGTTGCAGTGGCAATGTCTGTAGTGTAAATGTTGCAACGGTGATGTCTGTAGTGTGAATGTTACAATAGCAGTGTCTGCAGTGTAAATGTTACAACGGCGGTATATGCAGTGTAAGTGTTACAATGGCAGTGTCTGCAGTGTAAACATTACAATAGCGGTGCCTGCAGTGTAAACATTGTAATAGCGATGTCTCCAGTGTAAATGTTACAACGGCGGTATAAGCCGTGTAAGTGTTACAATGACTGTCTGTTGCCAATACACTGTGGGTGGAAGGAGCAGGACAAGAGCGATGGGGTGGTGGTGGTGGTGGGGATGGTGGTGGGGATGGGGAGAGGGGGGACAAAGCGAACAAGCAAACGGGTGAGAAGATCGACTGCAGTTCTTCCTGCAGGCAGCTCTTCGCTGTGTCCAGCGAACTGTTGGGCAAGTCCAGCACCGCCCCTCTCCCATCAGACATCCCCCGTTCCGATCTGCCCGATCGGTTTTGTGACTTTTTCTCCGACAAGATTGACAGTATCCGTGACGACCTGGACTCGCGATCATGTGAGCCACCGACCTTTGCCATTTTTGATGGTCCACAGCTCTTTCAGTTTGAACCGGTGACCGACGAACTGATACGTGAACTCATCATAAAGTCACCGACGAAACGTTGCATGCTTGATCCTATCCCTACTTCCATCACCAAACAGTGCCTTGATGACCTTGTTTCGTTGATCACGTTTATTGTTAATGCCTCTCTTTCTACAGGTATAGTCCTCCCCAGTTCAAGCAGGCTATTGTAACACCACTCTTGAAGAAGCCTGGACTCGACACAAATGATATGAAGAACTTTAAACCCGTGTCAAACCTGTCTTTCGTCTCAAAGATTCTTGAGAAAGTTGTCCTGATTCAGTTGAAAAAACATGTCTGGCAATAATCTTCTTGAAATCTTTCAGTCCGCTTACAGGCAAAACCATAGCACAGAGACTGCCGTACTGAGTGTCCTTGATGGTCTGCTTTGTAGCGCGGATGAGAGACTAGTTTCCCTGGTGGCTCTGCTTGATCTAAGTGCTGCTTTTGACACTTTGGACCATCCGATACTGCTGAAACGGCTTGAAACAACCTTTGGTGTTAGGGGTACAGTCCTCGACTGGTTTGTCTCCTACCTGAGTGGCCGTTTTCAGTCAGTCATTGTTGATGGTGTTGTGTCCGCCTCCCGCCCTCTTGTGTACGGCGTGCCCCAGGGTTCCGTGTTGGGACCGGTCTTGTTTACCTTGTACTCCAAGCCTTTGTCAGATGTGATTTCTGTTCATAATTGTGACTATCACAAGTACGCCGATGACACAGAGCTGTCCAAAAGTGCTCCATCCGATCAGTTCCTTTCTGTTCAGTCTTGTATTCAGACATGTATTGATGATGTTCTGCTCTGGATGAATAGCAACAAGCTTAAATTGAACACAGATAAGACTGAAGTTATGCCTGTTGGCTGTGCATCTTGTCTTGAGTCGGTCGACAGTGAGTGCGCAAGCATTGGCGGAAACAGTGTTTCTTTCAAAACGTCGGTTAAATGCCTTGGAGTCCATCTAGATAAAACGTTGTCAATACAGAAGCATATCAGCGGCATCTGCTGTGCGTCCTTTCTGGAGCTCCGACGTATCGCGTCAATCCGACCTTACCTGTCCCAAAGCGCTGCGGCAAGACTTGTTGCGGTAATGGTCATATCCCGCCTCGATTATTGCAACTCAGTTTTCATAGGTCTACCAGCAGACCAGATTGCTCGGTTACAGCGGGTGCAGAATAACGCGGCACGGCTCGTGTTGAAACAAAGAAGACGAGATCACGTAACATCGCTTCTTAAGGAACTTCACTGGCTACCAGTAAAATTCCGCTGTCAGTACAAGATTGCAACTCTTGCTTACAGCCATTTTGAAGGGTCTTTACCTCCTTATCTTTCTTCATCTTTCTGCACTTATGAACCGTCTCGCTCTCTCCGATCTTCTAACGAAAAGCTGCTAAAAATTCCAAAGCGAAATCTCAAATCATTTGGACAACGTTCTTTCAGTTTCAAGGCACCATCTCTCTGGAATTCTCTGCCGGCCTCTCTAAGAAATGTACCGACACTGTCTCAATTCAAAAACCTTCTTGTTTGCCCAGGCCTTCCTGTAGAATCTGAAGAAATCTGTGTCTGTGTGTGGCAGTCGAATGTAGATGGATGCGTATGGATAGGGAGAGGAGGAAGGGGGGGGGGGGGGGGAGGGAGAGAGCATGAGAGATCTAGGTAAGAGAAGGAGGCACGGGTTGGGTGGTGAAAAGACAGATTCAATTGGTGTTGTTTGAGATCATTAAGTTAATATTTTGTTAATTGCTATATGAGTGGACGAGCGGAGACTGGTGTGCGCATGTCATTATGTATGTGTGTGTGTGTGTGTGTGTGTGTGTGTGTGTGTGTGTGTGTGTGTGTGTGTGTGTGTGTGTGTGTGTGTGTGTGTGTGTGTGTGTGTGTGTGTGTGTGTGTTGTTGTTGTTGTTGTTGTTGTTGTTGTTGTGTGTGTGTTTAATGTTCGATAGGCGATAATGGTAATTTAAGCTACAATAATTAAGGTTTTGTTTGCTGAAATGTATGTTAATGTAGTTTTTGTGATAAGATGTTTGTACAGCGCAGTGAGTTTAACTCTGGTTAAAGAATAGCGCTTTATAAGAATTATTTATTATTTAGATAAATTGATAAAATGCAAATCTGAAGAAAAAAAGTTCTCTCAGTTTTATCGAACATCAAGGAATATTTCAAGTCTTCCGGGGAGACGTTTTGGCAGGTGGGGACCGGAGGCCGGGGATGGTGTCCGGAGCTAGCTATAGCGTCACTAAGCCGTTCATTATTGATAAGGTGTTAGTGGGTCTGACGGCCTTGACACGTAATGCTGTTGCTAATCGTCTTAAGGAGTTGCAGTCAGTACTGAACAGCTCCTCTCCCTGATGCATGGCTCCTGCAGGTCCTCATGCACAGCAAAGGATTTTACACACAAGTAGTTAAAACATTTTTTTAAAAACTTTCAAATTCAAAATAGACAGTAAAGGCCATTTTTGAACTGTCGCTTTTGGGGGCATTTTTTTATATTATCCGAAGCATTTTGTGTCATCTTTCCGAGAGATTACATCGTTAATCTACCCATCAGTTAGAGGATTTATGCACGACGGCGGTGGAAATAAAACTGGTGAGAAGACACATTTTAACCTGCTAGTAGCTAGCCTCTGACGCTATTTGTGAACGCTTGAATCGATTTCTACAGCACGTTATTTTAAATCACTATGGCTTCGTCACATCGCCTTTTACACGCTGAATCACAGAATGCACAGAATTATATAGATACAGATACCAACACCACTGATCAACACAACTAAAATAAGCATAATACACTATATAATGTTTTTCTTGTTTGTTTGCTTGTTGTTGTTGTTGTGTTTGTTGTTGCTTGCTGTATTGTTTTGTTTGTTTGTTGTTTTATGTTTGTTCTGTGGTTCTTGTTTGCTTGTTTGTTTGTTTTGGTTGTTATTGTTGTTGCTGCTGTTGTTATTGTTGTTGTTGGGGTTTTGGGGGTGTGTGTGTGTGTGTTGTGTGTGTGTGTGTGTGTGTGTGTGTGTGTGTGTGTGTGTGTGTGTGTGTGTGTGTGTGTGTGTGTGTGTGTTGTGTGTGTGTGGGGTGTGTGTGTGTGTGTGTGTGTGTGTGTGTGTGTGTGTGTGTGTGTGTGTGTGTGTGTGTGTGTGTGTGTGTGTGTGTGTGTGTGTGTGTGTTTTAGTTGTTGGTTGTTGTTGTTTGTTTGTTTGTTTGCTTGTTTCTTTTTGCTGTTGTTGTTGTTGTCTGGGGGGGTTGGCGGGCTGGGGGATGGTTATTTACATTTTCTTTTCTATCCTACATCCTTAGGCTGGTGACACATTGCTTCCACAGAGCTGTATAACTGTATACAGCTGTATAACTGTATACAGCTGTATAACTGTATACAGCTGTATAACTGTATACATAGCTACACATATCTGTGGTCCTTAACCACCCTCCGCCACTGGCTGCGTGATACTGAGCTTCGACCCGCCGTCCTCTCATTCCTTGGCACAACTCCCATTTTCCATTTCCTTTCCCAACTTGCCTATTGAGTCGCCGCGGTTTTCACAAATCTAGCAGAAAATGGCGCAAGCGAAGTCTGTCCGCGGAGTTTTCTGCTTTGAATTTTTCAAACTTCAAATGAGGCTGAGAGGTTGAAATAGGTCAAGGCTGCTCGGCGAAAACGTGGGCGACTAAAGTGGCTAGTTAATCGCCAGATGGATCCGCGGGTGCTCGCCTGGAAGGAACCCATCTGTGTAAAATGGAAGGGAGTGTTTTTGTCCTGAACACATTAGGCTTGTACTGTCGTTGAATTTACCGCCTACACAAAGCGCTCCACTCAAATGTGCTTGTGCAAGCGGACAGATTCTCAGTGACAGCACTAGTCTGCACTCTCTGTTGCAGGCTTTAGCAGCATCCTCTCTCTCTCTCTCTCTCTCTCTCTCTCTCTCTCTCTCTCTCTCTCTCTCTCTCTCTCTCTCTCTCTCTCTCTCTCTCTCTCTCTCTCTCTCTCATATTTATCGTTGAGAAATAAAGTTTAATCAATCAATCAATGTCTATCTATCAATCTATCTATCTGTCTGTCTGTCTATCCATCTATTTATGTCTGTCTGTCTGTCTGTCTGTCTGTCTGTCTGTCTGTCTGTCTGTCTGTCTGTCTGTCTCTCTCTCTCTCTCTCTCTCTCTCTCTCTCTCTCTCTCTCTCTCTCTCTCTCTCTCTCTCTCTCTCTCTCTCTCTCTCTCTCTCTCTCATTCTCTTCTCTCTCTTCTCGGGGGTGAACAGATATCAGAATTGACGTTGCACGCATGTTGTTTGTGCTCCGGACAAAATTAAGGATTCGTGCTAATTACCAGCATCATTACGGACAAATTTTGGTTCTGTGAAAATGCCAAGCTCCAGTGAATCACATCGTGTGAAAATTGGACTCTTTCATCCAGTTTTAATCAAGATATTAATCAACAAAGAAAAAAGGTTAGCTGCGAAGAGACAACGAGCAAAGTATTCAGCGTATTCGCAGTGGGACTGCTGCACGGACTTTTCGTTTCGCTGTGTGCTGACAACGTTCTGCGCTGTGAGTTTTCTGCTATCAGTGAAGTGTGTCTTATTGTGTGAAAAAAATGCATGGTTCTCTGAAGAAATTTTTAACTGGTTAGGTGGATGTGTGAAGCATGTGAAGCATGTGAAGCATGGCCTTGAAGGCAGTGCGGACAGGTACTGTATCTTGAGTTCTCACGAAGCTATGACAGTGACGATGACAGTCGACACGGGGACACCGCCAGTGTATGATAGGCCTCCTTCTTCTCTCTTTCTCAAACTCTGCGGGGATGTCGAGTCGAACCCTGGACCTTCGACGGACGAGTTGATCGAGGAACTGGGGCGTACGCTCGGTATTAGACTCGACACTATTTCTACGGACATGCAGTCTCTCCGGACTACAATCACTTCAATGTCCGTCCAAATAAGTGTACTGACAGAGCGGCTGCAAAAGAAAGAAGAGGACATAGAGGAAATGAAAGGCAGAACAAAAGGGCTGGATGGCCGACTGAAGAAGATCGAAGAAGAAGTAGAACAACAGCAAATAACGAACCGACAAGACAATATCGTCTTCTTCGGAGTCCCAGAGAAGGAGGGTAGGGAAAGTAGCGATGATTGTACATCAACCCTGGTCACACTCCTTAACCAGCACGACCAGCTCAGACGGTGGAAGAGTGACGACATGGCCAGGGTTCAAAGGTTGGGGAAGAAGGAGAGAGAAACCGATCGAGAGGGGAGCGGAAGCGGTCGACCACGCCCAGTCCTGGTCAGGTTTGTCAGGGGCAGCGACAAGCGACGACTCATTTCCAGCAGAACGCTACGCAAAGAACTGTACAAGGAAAACGTCACCATGAACGACGACCTGACTGTCAAGCAGCGCGACACCTTGAAGCAGCTGAGGGACGACGGCTGGGTGGCGTACTACAGGGGCACCAGGCTCATCACCACACGCAGACAGCAGGCTGTCCGGGGTCCGGGGCGGTTCGCAGAGCCGACAGGCAGGTGTGACCACGAAGACCCAATGTCAACGATGCAGCCTTCGCAGGAGGACAGGCGCGACGACTGGCGGCGGGAGGACTGGCCGGGACTCTCGCCGTCCCGGCAGCAGCACACCGCCATTGCTGACGACAGCGGGGCAGGGCGGGGGCCGAGCGGCGATGCTGAGACCGGAGCAGCCCGCAGCACCCCCAGTACACCTGGCAGACGAGGAGCTCTCCGCGGCTTTGGCCGTGGCCGTGGTTCACCGGGCAGTCGGCGAGACGACACCGGAGCTGATGAGCAGCACGAGGGGGTGGCTGAATCCACGCCAGTCCCGCCTGGTGGACACCGCCCAAGAACCAGGCTGCAGACGCACAGCAGTAGCGACGACAGGCCGATGATGTCCGACGGACGGCAAACGCAGGGCCGCATCGACACAATGTTCCAGAGGCACCAGCACCAATGACGCGAGGCTTCCGGCCCCGTTAGAGGCAGCGAATGTAGCGATGGCCGAGCCAAACCAGACGACACAGCAGTTCACGCGGCCCGGTCAGCAGATCGTTGTACACAGCAGCGTAGCCAATGTGTGGCACAAAAAAGCGTACGTATTCTTAACTGGAATGTGGAGGGATTGCTATCAAAATTAGGAGAGGCAGAGTTTATTCAGTACGTGAGTTCGTTCGATATAATTTGCTTCACGGAAACTTTTTTAGCATATCGAAGCGCACTAGACTGCTTTCCCGATTTTGTTCAGTTTTCTCGACCAGCTGTTAAATTAAGCAACCAAGGAAGGAGGAGTGGTGGGGTATTGATTCTGGTGAGAAGAGCACTTGAGAATTTCGTAGAGGTTATTGACCTTACTCCTGATAACATAGTGGTCTTGAAATTTGACAAAACTGTGTTTTCATCAGATAAGCATGTTATTTTGTGTGGGGCATATGTATGCCCACCAGACTCGCCCTACTACAAACAGACCCATGGTGCAATTACATCAAGTATATCTGTGATAGAGCAGTGCCTCCTCGACTGTGCCGAAACAATTGAGCAATCACTTTTCTTGCTGTGTGGGGACTTTAATGCGAGGACAGGGAACCTTAATAATGCACTACAAGAATGTGAGGAGGACACATATGAATTTATCCAGTCAGATTTACGTGGGTACAGACAGTCACAGGATAAAATTGTCAGTGCATTTGGTAGGCTGCTTCTTGGGATGTGCGCTACCTGCGATCTGACTATACTGAATGGAGCGTGCCCAGGCGATGAGCTTGGAAACTTTACATATGTGTGCAGCACAGGCAGTAGCACGATTGACTATTTTATCAGTTCCATAGAGCTTGCTGAAAAGGTCGTTGAACTTAAAGTTGCTGAACGATTTGAATCAAAGCATTTGCCTATAGAAATACAGATAGGTAAATCAGAAGAGACTGTACCTAGTAGTTCTAGCCACATAGAAAAATTAATCTGGGATGTTAATAGGAGATCTGACTTTGAGGAAAATTTACGCAAAGAACAGTTTCTAGGTGACATTAACAGAGCAATGACAACTCTTCAACTGTCTGTAGATGAAGCAGTTAAGTGCCTGAGCCAGGGTTTGCTCACGGCAGCACAGTGCATGGTTAAAAATGTCTATACAGGACCCAGACAAAGTGTGTGGTTTGACTGTGAATGCAAAACACTGAAAAGAGAAATGCGAAAATGGTACAGAAAGTTTAGACGGGCGGGAAGTGGGGCAGAACGACAGAAGAATAGAATAGAATATATTACCCGCAGGAAAAGATACAGGACACTATTAAAAGACAAAAAGCAAACTTACAAAACTGAAAAAGTGAAAAACTTGTTGGACAAAAGAAATGATTCAAAACAGTTCTGGAAAGAGGTCAGGTCTGTGAACCGCGTGGCCCAACAGCGGCCTGATATAAGCGAAGTCGAATGGACCAATCATTTTAAGATGGCGCTCGGCACAGAGCCGACCAGTGCCCTGCCTGAGGTTATTGATGAGGAAGACCCACCTAGTTTGGATGTTCTGGATAGTCCTATTACTGAAGAAGAGATTATGAGAGCTGTCGAGCATCTCAAAACCAATAAGGCGCCGGGTACTGATGGTATACTGGCCGAGATGATAAAGACCTCACTTCCGCAGATTTTACCTTTTTTGGTGGCATTGTTCAATCGTATTTTTGATTCAGGGGAGTACCCGACTGCATGGACAGGTGCAATTATTATTCCGATACATAAAAGTGGCAACAAGAACGACCCTGATAATTATCGGGGGGTGTCATTATTAAGTATTCTTGGAAAGGTTTTTGCTCACATTTTGAATAAGCGACTGTCGTGGTGGCAAGAGGAAAACAACAAGATTGCTGAAGAGCAAAGTGGTTTTCGTACCGGATACTCAACCATGGATAATGTGTTTGTTTTGTGTGCAATTGTTCAGAGGTACCTGACGAAAAAATCTGGAAAAGTGTATGTATGCTTTGTTGACTTTAAAAAGGCATTTGATACCATCAACAGAAGTATGCTATGGAATGTCTTAAGAAAGGCTGGGGTAGGTGGAAAAATGTTGACAATTTTGCAAAGCATGTATAAAATAGTAAAATCATGTGTACGGTGTCCTGAAAGTCTTACTGATTTCTTCGATTGCCCTAGGGGAGTGAGGCAGGGGTGTGTCTTGTCTCCAACTTTGTTCTCGTTTTTCATCAACGAATTAGCGCTTGATGTCGCCCAAAATGGATTGTGTGGGGTACAACTTACTCCGGATATAATACAGATTTTAATAATGCTCTTTGCTGATGACGTCATTTTGACATCATACTGTGTTAAAGGTCTTCAGATTCAGATTAACCTATTGAAACAATATGCTGATACCTTTTCGATGACAGTCAACATGCACAAAACTAAAATAATTGTATTCAGGAAGGGAGGCTTCTTAGGAGCAAATGAAATATGGCGGTATGGAAACGACGTTATAGAAGTTGTAAACTGTTATAAGTACTTGGGACTACACTTTACTACTAAGTTGTCATTAACCCAAACAGTAAATGAGCTTGCAACAAAGGCAAAAGCAAGAACTGCACAAGTACTGAAATGTCTTTGGAGACTAGGCAGTGTACATAGCGAGGTGTTCTTTAAAATATATGATGCTCAGATTCTTCCCGTCCTTATGTATGGATCAGAGATATGGGGGTACCAACGATTTGATGCGATAGAAAAGGCTCATTTGTTTGCTTGTAAAAGACTCCTCAACGTGGGGTTACAAACTCCAAATGCTACGGTGCTCGGAGATCTAGCCAGATTCCCTATTTTCATTCTGACAGCTGTACGTTGTATTAAATTTTGGCTAAGAATCTTGCGTTTACCAGAAGAAAGACTGACAAAGAAAGCATACAATATGCTAATCCATTTGCAAGAGAATGGTAAAAAGACATGGACTTTTCATGTAATGCAACTGATTTGTACAAATGGATTTGGTGACGTGTGGTTTCAACAGGGAGTAGGCGATGCGGGTGCATTCCTCAGATGTTTCAGGCAGAGACTGGTTGATCAGTATATACAAGGTTGGGCTACAGATATCGAGACCAAAGAAAGATTTGAGTTTTATTCCAGCTTTAAACGTATTTTTCAGAGCGAAAAATACATAGACTACCAGCAGAAAAGGTGTTTTCGAGACTCTTATGTACAGTTTAGATTGGGGATATCACCTATACGTGTACACAGAATGCGTTACAGAAAGGATGTTGTCCCGAGTCAGTTACTTTGTCCTGTGTGTAAAAATGAAATTGAGGACGAATCACATGTGATATTCAGATGCAATGCATATGAGCGCTTTAGAAAAGAGGTGAACATTATAGCAAGTACAAGTACTACCCAGGACACTTTTAATGCTCTTTCCCGTGTTATGGCTGCAGACGACGAAGAGTCTGTTATTCAGCTTTCACGCTTTCTGTACAGAGTCTTCGACATGCGGAATCGAGCTGTATCAAGTGAATGAAAGAAATTCAGCGTGTGTTCGATAGAAATAAAGGTAATGGAGGTAAAGGATAAATGAATGATTGATTTAAAGCGAATGTGCGAGGTAAATTTGAATTTGAAATGCATGACTGTGTTTAACCGATTTTTGATGCTGCAATTTGTAATAGTTTTGTGTAATATAAATCTACGTTTTGCGTGAGTCCAATTCCCCCCTTGAAATGAACATGTACTGTTTCTTCAATAAAATGTCTTGCGTCTTGCGTCTTGCGTTGCGTCTCTCTCTCTCTCTCTCTCTCTCTCTCTCTCTCTTAAACTATAATCCTTGTAAAATAAAGTTTTCGAGTTCTCTCTCTCTCTCTCTCTCTCTCTCTCTCTCTCTCTCTCTCTCTCTCTCTCTCTCTCTTATCTTTACCGTTGAGAAATAAAGTTTAATCAATCAATCAATCAGTCTCTATCTACCTACCTATCTATCTATCTAGCTATCTAGCCATCTATCTAGTTATCTAGCTATGCCCGCAATGGGGCACTCTGGATACAGAAACTGAGGTCCCCTCCGCTGAAAATCCGGAGCAGTCAAAATTTCTCGCTTCAAAGCCTGGAGTGTGTCAGAACAGAGTCGTCCGTGCTCCGACCGCTGCCAGCAATTTCTGTTCCCAGTTTCTACTTTCCCGGTCCATTCAACTTCATTTTCCCTAAATCCTCTCTTCACTTTTTTGTTGTTTTGTTTTGTCTAACCATGTTAGTTTCGGCTAACTCCGTTTCCCGTGTGGACCCGTGGAATAAAACAGGCCATCTTGCTCACAAGCGGTTGAAGCAGGATTTCATGGTGAGTGTTCGGGAGATATAAACAGGTTCCAAGACGTGTGTTATTGTGTTGGTAACTGACATGTACTTGTGATTTCAAATAATGTGTTATCTTGCCGATAATAATGACACGTACTAGTGATTTCAAAACATGTGTTATTGTGCTGATAACAAGTACACATTTCAAAAGTGCGTTATTGTACTAAGAACAGTTTCATGTACTTGTGATTTCAAAACATATGTTATTGCACTCATAACAATGCCATGTACTTGTGATTCGAAAAGTGTGTTGTTATACTAACAGTGCTATGTACTTGTGAATTCAAACAATGTGTTGTGTGCTAACAACAGCAACGTGTACTTGTGAATTCAAACATGTGTTGTGTGCTGACAACAGTGCCATGTACGTATGAATTCAAACATGCGTTGTGTGCTGACAACAGTGTCGTGTACGTATGAATTCAAACATGCGTTGTGTGCTGACAGCAGTGTCATGTACGTATGAATTCAAACATGTGTTGTGTGCTGACAACAGTGCCATGTACGTGTGAATTCAAACATGTGTTGTGTGATGTCAACAGTGCCATGTACTTGTGAATTCAAACATGTGTTGTGTGCTGACAACAGTGCCATGTACTTGTGAATTCAAACATGTGTTGTGTGCTGACAGACAGTGCCATGTACTTGTGAATTCAAACATGTGTTGTGTGATGACAGCAGTGCCATGTACTTGTGAATTCAAACATGTGTTGTGTGACTGACAACAGTGCCATGTACTTGTGAATTCAAACATGTGTTGTGTGCTGACAACAGTGCCATGTACTTGTGAATTCAAACATGTGTTGTGTGATGACAACAGTGCCATGTACGTGATGAATTCAAACATGCTGTTGTGTGCTGACAACAGTGCCATGTACGTATGAATTCAAACATGCGTTGTGTGCTGACAGCAGTGCCATGTACTTGTGAATTCAAACATGTGTTGTGTGCTGACAGCAGTGCCATGTACGTGTGAATTCAAACATGTGTTGTGTGCTGACAACAGTGCCATGTACGTATGAATTCAAACATGTGTTGTGTGCTGACAACAGTGCCATGTACGTTGAATTCAAACATGTGTTGTGTGCTGACAGCAGTGCCATGTACGTTAGTGAATTCAAACATGTGTTGTGTGCTGACAGCAGTGCCATGTACTTGTGAATTCAAACATGTGTTGTGTGATGATCAACAGTGCCATGTACTTGTGAATTCAAACATGTGTTGTGTGATGTCAACAGTGCCATGTACTTGTGAATTCAAACATGTGTTGTGTGCTGACAACAGTGCCATGTACTTGTGAATTCAAACATGTGTTGTGTGCTGACAGCAGTGCCATGTACTTGTGAATTCAAACATGTGTTGTGTGCTGACAGCAGTTGCCATGTACTTGTGAATTCAAACATGTGTTGTGTGCTGACAACAGTGCCATGTACTTGTGAATTCAAACATGGGTTGTGTGATGACAACAGTGCCATGTACTTGTGAATTCAAACATGTGTTGTGTGCTGACAGCAGTGCCATGTACTTGTGAATTCAAACATGTGTTGTGTGATGACAGCAGTTGCCATGTACTTGTGAATTCAAACATGTGTTGTGTGCTGACAACAGTGCCATGTACTTGTGAATTCAAACATGGGTTGTGTGATGACAACAGTGCCATGTACTTGTGAATTCAAACATGTGTGCTGACAGCAGTGCCATGTACGTGTGAATTCAAACATGTGTTGTGTGCTGACAGCAGTGCCATGTACTTGTGAATTCAAACATGTGTTGTGTGCTGACAACAGGCCATGTACTTGTGAATTCAAACATGTGTTGTGTGTGCAACAGAGCCATGTACTTGTGAATTCAAACATGTGTTGTGTGCTGACAACAGTGCCATGTACTTGTGAATTCAAACATGTGTTGTGTGCTGACAGCAGTAACGTGTACTTGTCATTTGATTGGTTCTTTTGGATATAGACATTCATATGTCTCAGAGATTTTGTCTCAAAGTACATTTTTCAGTTTTAAATAATCGAAATGTGTTTATTGCTGATTGTTTTGACATGGGTGTGTTTGCAACTGAATTGTGTTGTCTCTAGAATTGTAAGCCAGTATGCTCTTGTGATCTGTGTTGTGACCTGGTACAGAATAATTATGGAAGTTTGATTGGTCCTGAGGTGACCATGTGCAGCTGGTGGGATGTAATAAATTATATTATTGATTTGGGGGGGGTATTTTTCTCTGATAGTATCAGCCATTCCTCAACGAGTTACCTTGTAACTACATTACAGTTGTCGCCCGTGGCGCTGAAGCTAACCTGTTTTACTTCAAAGTTCTCCCCCTTTGATGTGCTGTGAGCCGTCACGTGATATCCGGTTGACCCCTGCACATTTGTTCGCCGGTCGGCCGGCGGTAGGCACGGGGCAATCACTCATCCGCGTGGCGTGTTGCTAGCTGTACAGACATCTATCCAGCTCTGCAATCAATGGCAATTTACCTCAGCCACCTCTTGGATCTCTGCAACTCCAGGCCACATAAGCGTTCGATATATTCAAATGAGGATTAATTCTAGCAAAAAGGTGTAACAGCTATCACTCAGCGGGGATAATTCAATAGTAGAGAGACGGACTCGTGATCGAAAGGTCTCGGGTTCCAGTCCGGGCAGGATCAGCGGAAGGAATTTCTTCTCGAAGGTCAACTTTCTGTGCTCACTTTTACTTTGGTATCCGTTTTACCCCCGTGTTACCGCAGTAGCGCGTAAAAGATTCCGGTCATTCTGCCAAAAATACAGGTGGCAGGTTACTACTAAACACACATGCATTCTACATATGTGGCTTCGAACAGCAACACAGAACCAGCTGTACTGTAAACTGGTGCATGGTTGTATGGTATACACAGAACTTGCGCCAAGACGGCAGTAGTTTCTCGTGGCACCAGCCATGTAACAACTAAACAACGCTGCAACCACTTTGGTGGATATTCACAACACGCTGTGGAAAGCTGCAGTCACTCATTCAGATTCGAATACGACTAGAGCGCAGTGGGTCTGCTCGGAAGCAGAGAACAGCGCTATAGTTGCTATTGTGAAGCGCGTAGGGTTCATCTCAAGATGAGTAAGTAAGTAAGTAACTTGGTGTTTTCCACCCAGTCAACCATTACGGTTATATCAGGACGAGATCTCAAAATGAAGCGCTCAACAAGAGTTCACATAAAATATATGAATTTAAACCCTCACCATCGACTACAAAGCTAAATAGATTGATCAAGGCGAAATCCGGACTTTGGAAGCTTTGTATTGGGCGATTCAGGCGGGGTTGTTAGCTCCCTTGACTTTTGCCCGGCATCGCTTAAGTCCCTTGGCCGCTTTTACTTCCGGCGCGTACTTTCTTCACAATGGAAGGCGGTGACAAGGAATTTGCGAATTTTACACTGCCAACTTTAAAGGCATTTTTGGAGGCCCGTAGTCATAATGTGTCTGGCAATAAACAATAACTTGTTGCTCGTGCTATAAACGCATTTTTTTCTACGAACTCGCGATCTTTTGGTCAGCCAAAAAATGACGCAAAGACACTTTTTTTCCACCCTCCATCCCCTTTCCACGGTAATTTTTGCAACTGCAACAGTATTGGCATTTGTACTGCTTCGCGATTCTAGGTTCAACTTCCATTGTTATACACAGCGTGAAGCAACGCCTACTCAGAAATCGGCCCGGAAGTGCGCTGCGACCTCTCGCGACTTCTTGCGCGAAAGATTACAAAGCGCATTCACTCTAGCAAACCAGCTTCGCTGAATCGCCCAATAGCAGTGATGGGAGTCTGTACGCAAGACGCGTTGGGCTGGGGTGGTGAGTTTTGAGCTGTAGAGGTTACCGGGAGTATTCGCATTCCTCCTGACCTACGGTCTACCCTAACGGCTTTGGAACTACCTGATTTCAAGGGCGAAAGAAACATGGCGAGAAAAGATCATTCTCTCATTTAGACAAAGCAGAGGACGAAAAATGGAAGTGGGGTGGGGAAAAAAGAAGCCAACCTTCACTTCTTATGTTGTACAATTTGGTAGGAAATTATGATTTTAAACAAGAGATGGGTCGTTGAAAGTAAGCTTCTTAGGCACACACACACACACACACACACACACACACACACACACACACACACACACACACACACACACACACACACACACACACACACACACACATATTATGTATAGATAGATAGATAGATATAGATATAAACACACACACACACACATACCCGCGCTCGCACGCACGAACTTATACACGCATAAACACACGCACGCCTGCACACACGCACGCCTGCACACACACACACACACACACACACACACACACACACACACACACACACACACACACACACACACACACACACACACACACACACACACACACACACACTGTGAACTAACTTAATATATTCCGTGAAAGGAACTGGCCGATCTTTTTAATATAGTTGTGAAATATGTGTGTGTTTTCTAACTGTATTCGTTGAATTCGTGCCACGTTTATATTAACTACGTCTGGGCCAGTTGCTTAAAGTCGGATCGATGGCCTTGTTTGGAAATCCGGCAGCCTTATCCCAGAAATTCATTTGTCAGCCCAAAGAGGTTGCTTCCTCTCAGAGGGAGCTTGCCCAATGAATATTCACCGCCTCAGTAGGAGAGGTCTTTTTTCAAGGAGTTGATAAAAAGGAGCACGAGCTTTCTAAATCAGAGTATGGAAGATTTCCAAAAAACAATCGGAAAGTTTGAAAGAACAAACAGATAAAGTATGGTAAATATCGTTGGACAGTTTGAAACATTAACAAATAGATGTGATTGATATCGCCTAACTGTTTCAAACAACAGACATAATTATGCGACTGATTGCCTATCGTTCGACGGTTTAAAACAACGATCATATTTGAGTGATATTGTTCGACAGTTTAAAACAACATCATATGTGAGTGATATTGTTCAACAGTTTAAGAAAAGAAATCATATGTGAGAGATATTGTTCGACAGTTTAAAACAACAGTTATATATGTCAGTGATATTGTTCGACAGTTGAAAGCAACAAACAAATGGATATGTGGGTGATATCGTTCTACAGTTTGAAACGACAAACGAGTGTGGTTGACATCGTTCACAGTTTCAGCTAACAACACAATG
>JABMCL010001817.1:210000-232500 GCA_018857735.1 Alviniconcha marisindica | reverse complement strand
TGCGACATTGACGGGTATAACAGAACAGGAAAAAGCACAATCGTACATTATCCGTCACATCAGTCCATGCTGTAAGCACATGGTTATAACTGAAGCGAAAGATAACATTCATATCCCGGATTTTGAACAAATTAATCCATTTGATTTAAATGGGCAGCATCGTTTATAGTCACTCGATGTTTTTCACTCGGTCAGCTGGGTATGTTACATCGAAACGAAACGCAGCATGGGATTGTCAATCACGAACTCAAGAACACAAATCAAAAACGCGAACCATAGTCTTACAGACAGACAATCTCACACGTCAAAAACAATTTTGCTTCGCTGGAGCCCCCAAACAATCCTTTAATATTATGACTAGGCATTCTGGACTTTGTGTCAGATTTCAGGGGGAAACAAACCCAAACATACCACAAGCAAACGCCTGATTCATTATTTATGACAGATGCCACTTTACGTTTGAAGATCGACCAAAAAGGAGAGAAACAGAAAAGAGAAAGGTAATGAACAAAAAAGAAAATACAGAACAAAACAAAAATCTGGATCAAACAGAAATTAGAAACACATAATGAATTATGACAGAAGGCGAAGCACAGGAAGCCTTGTTCTGGCCTACTCCAGAATTAAACTCGGGGTTTCTGAATACCTGTACCGTGTTCTCGGCAGAGTGAGACACCCAACAAGAGAGACACAGACAGAGAATGGGCATCGTAATCTATCCTGAAGATTCCGGCAGACGTTTTCAACAGCGTGTAATAGATTTTTACGATGCATGCTCTGGGGGTATCTGCTTGGCTTAAAAGCTCTTCCAGCATTCCTATTCCTCCGTCTAATCCAATTCACCCCGATCCCAACCCCCACGCCCACGTAAAATCTTCCCTTTTTTTCTCCTTTTTTTCTTTTTTCTTTTCTTCTCTATCTCCCTTTTTCTTTTCTGGATTGTGAGAAGGATCAGATCGATTGAAGTGAAAGTGCCTCTGCCTGTGTGCACAATCGTAAGTGGATGCTGAAGTCTCCACCTCATCTGACCACTTTCTACTTCATCCAACCACCTCCCACCTCATCAAACCGTTTCCCACAACACCAAACATCTTCTACCTTATCAAACCATTTTCCACCTCATCCAATATCTTCTACCTTACAAACCACTTTTCAGCTTATCCAACCGCCTTCCACCTTATCAAACCACTTTCCACCTTGTCCAACATCTTCCACTTTATCAAACCACTTTCCACCTTGTCCAACATCTTCCACCTTATCAAACCACTTTCCACCTTGTCCAACATCTTCCCACCTTATCAAACCACTTTCCACCTTGTCCAACATCTTCCACTTTATCAAACCACTTTCCACCTTGTCCAACATCTTCCACCTTATCAAACCACTTTCCACCTTGTCCAACATCTTCCACCTTATCAAACCACTTTCCACCTTGTCCAACATCTTCCACCTTATCAAACCACTTTCCACCTTGTCCAACATCTTCCACCTTATCAAACCACTTTCCACCTTGTCCAACATCTTCCACCTTATCAAACCACTTTCCACCTTGTCCAACATCTTCCACCTTATCAAACCACTTTCCACCTTGTCCAACATCTTCCACTTATCAAACCACTTTCCACCTTGTCCAACATCTTCCACCTTATCAAACCACTTTCCACCTTGTCCAACATCTTCCACTATCAAACCACTTTCCACCTTGTCCAACATCTTCCACTTATCAAACCACTTTCCACCTTGTCCAACATCTTCCCATCCTTATCAAACCACTTTCCACCTTGTCCAACATCTTCCACCTTATCAAACCACTTTCCACCAACGTTTCAACAGCTACTCGACCGGAGCTTTATTCACACCCAGTCACTGCTCTAAGACTTTTCAGATCTTAGCCGTTTTTTTTTTTTTTTATAGCTAGGTAAATGTCACGGTCGATTAAACGCACACATCTTTCCTTTCTCCCTAATCGGCTACAGCAGAAGTTGCTCGACAGTCGCGCACGTTTGTTTACAGACATTAGCGTGATTAATTGTTAAATGCACAAGTCTGAGCGCTTCGGCGTCTTGCTAAATCATGCACTAAGGCTATTGTATCCAGAACAGATCCCGTGTTCATGAGCGACTACGCGCTTGTTTGTACCCCCACTCAGCTCCTTTCAAGTATTTGCTATGTAATTTTCATGAAACTGCCACACATTGTGGGGATGCAAAACGGATCCTGCGGATGAAGCTTCCATCATGTGCGCCATCTGCAACAAAATAGCAACGTTTCCTCGCCAGCTTCTCGCCTTTTTGTGTGTCAGTATCAGCGGATGATGAAGGCTGAGACCTCGAACGTGACGAGCTGTGGATCAGAGGTAGGAACGTCGTGTTCCGCTTGCTAATTGACCGCCAGGACGCAAGCTGACCAGAGGGTTGCCAGTCCAGATCCCTGATGGCGCAGGAACGTGGGTTTTTTGTTGTTGATTTTTTGTCCCTAGCTGTATCGTCAGCACAAACGAAATATGCAGCTCCAGCCTAGAGCAGCTACAACGTCAGTCCAGAGCAGCTCCAGTGTCTGTCTAGAGCAGCGCCAACGTCAGCCTAGAGCAGCTCCAACGTCAGCCTAAAGCAGCTCCAACGTCAGGTCAGAGCAGCTCCAACGTCAGCATAAAACAGCTCCAACGTCAGCCTAAGCAGCTCCAACGTCAGCCCAGAGCAGCCCCAAAATAAGTCCAGAGCAGACCTATCGTCAGTCCACAATAACCTCAACGTAAATCCAGAGCAGACCTATCGTCAGTCCACAGTGACCTCAACGTTAGTTCAGAGCAGACCTATCGTCAGTCCACAACAACATCAACGTTAGTCCAGAGCAGACATATCGTCAGTCCTAAATAACCCCAACGATAGTCCAGAGCAGACCTATCGTCAGTCCAAAATAACCCCAACGTTAGTCCAGAGCAGACCTATCGTCAGTCCTAAATAACCCCAACGATAGTCCAGAGCAGACCTATCGTCAGTCCTAAATAACCCCAACGATAGTCCAGAGCAGACCTATCGTCAGTCCACAATAACCTCAACGTTAGTTCAGAGCAGTCGCAACGTCGTGTAGCTAAAGAGCCCCAACGACCAAACAATATCGACAGTTTTTTGTAAATAACCCAAAGGTAGTCCAGAGCAGATATGTCAGAGACTGAGATACCCCAATAGGACCAGACAGACCTATCGCAGTCCACAATTTAAACTGTCCCAAAAGTTAGTTCAGAGCAGTCGCAACGTCGTGTAGCTAGTCAAGAGCCAGCCGGGAACGACCAGTAATATCGACAGTTTTTCTGTGAAATAGGACTCAGGCAGTCCAGATTGTTTTCGAGATGTGTGAGAGACTGAGATGTCCAATAGGACTCAGACAGTCGATATTGCTTCCGAGAAGTGTTAGAGACTGGGGTGTCCAACAGGATTCAAGACAGTCCATATTGCTTCCGAGAAGTGTGAGAGACTGGAATGTCCAACAGGACTCAGACAGTCCATACTGCTTCCGACAAATGTGAGAGACTGGAATGTCCAATAGGACTCAGACAGTCCATATTGCTTCCGACAAGTGTGAGAGACTGGAATGTCCAATAAGAATCAGACAGTCCATATTGCTTCCGAGAAGTATGAGAGACTGAAATCTCCAATAGGACTCAGCCCAGATTTTTTCCCCAGAATTGTGAAAGACTGGAATGTCCAATAGAAGTCAGGCAGTCCATATTGTTTCCGAGAAATGTGAGAGACTGAAATGTCCCATAATACTCAGAAAGTCCAGATTGTTTCCGAGAAGTGTGAAAGTCTAGAATGTCCAATAGGACTCAGACAAGTCCAGATTCTTTCCCAGAAGTCTGAAAGACTGGAATGTCCAATAGAAGTCGGGTAGTCCATATTGTTTCCGAGAAATGTGAGAGGCTGGAATGTCCAATAGGACTCAGACAGTCCAGATTAATTCTGTTTTCAGACAAAGTCAGGAACTTAGGATTTATCCTTGACTCTAACCTCACAATGAAGCAACACGTAATCAAAACATGTCAAACAGCCTACTATGAACTAAAACGCATCAGCTCCATCCGTAGGTACCTCACAGAAGATGCAGCAAAACAACTTGTAACTTCTTGTGTATTGTCCAGACTAGACTACTGCAACTCTCTTCTCGTGGGCACTCCGAACTCTGTATTCAACCAATGCAGAAAGTCCAAAATACTGCTGCACGCCTCATTCTCAGAGCTCCACGCCATCAAAACTGCACACCTCTCCTACAGCAACTCCACTGGCTTCCAGTTTCTGAACGGATAAAATACAAAACTGCTTGCATGTGTTACAACGCAATCACAGGTTCCGCTCCCTCTTATCTTTCTGAGCTACTACACCTTTACAGTTCTTCCCGCTCTCTCCGCTCTTCGTCAGATACACGCATGCTCAAACTCCAACGCTTCAACCGCAAAACCCGTGGATTTCGCACTTTCTCACACTTTGGCCCCCACATCTGGAACAATCTCCCCCAAGACATCAGGCACTTCCTGCATCCTTTTTTCAAAAGTCAACTCAGAAATTCTCTTCTCAGAAATAATTTTCAGTTAAAGCTAAATGTCCTTCACATCCACTTCAGAAGTCTGAAAGTGTGTGTGTGTGTGTTGTTGCAGTGTGTGTGTGTGTGGTGTGTGTGTGTGTGTGTGTGTGTGTGTGTGTGTGTGTGTGTGTGTGGTGTGTTGGCATTTATTTTTTTGATAACATTTTCCATCTCGATGTACATTATGTGTGTATGCTTGTTCAGCGCTTTGAACCGCAGGGTAGGCGCTTTACAAATTTCCATTATTATTATTATTATTTCCGAGAAGTGTGAGAGAAGTGTCCAATAGGACACAGACAGTCCATACTGTTTCCGAGAAATGTGATAGACTGGAACGGCCTTCCCTAAGAGACAGGCAAAACCCCGTCCTTTCACGCTTTTGGTACCGAGGGAATCGAGCTTCCACCTGCAAATGCAACATGTTTCTTTCCTCACCACCACGTCTAAAACCCATAGCGCCTGATCAAAAACAACAAACAGGGAGTTTCATTAGCGTTCAAAAGACTAATCAACTCGCATTTTCTCTCTCTCTCTCTCTCTCTCTCTCTCTCTCTCTCTCTCTCTCTCTCTCTCTCTCTCTCTCTCTCTCTCTCTCTCAAGCAACCCCTTCAAATACTAGTTTAAATGTACCTGTAGATCGTGAGTGTATCGTAAAAGAACATACTATGTATAGTGCGCTTAGTCTTTCAAATGAGATGAGGGGGAGAAAAAAACAGGGTTTCACGACGAGTGCTATTGGCATATGCATGTTAATGATCTCACGACGGCGATACAATGTTCCCCCAGCAAAACTCTGCAGGAATTGTAAGGAGAGCTAGGTCGGGTAACGCGGATCTGTAGAGGCCGGCTTTCCTGGGACAGAGTAGTGCAAACTGTCCATGCGGAACGTTCCAAATGAGAAAACATGGCTGCCCACCACCACAACACTTCAGCAATTTTTAAACCCCACAATATTCACCGCCGAAACTCCTCAGTGGTTTTGCTCAGTAACTAAAGCGAACAACGGGTGATTCCGAGGAAAACGTTCTTTGCTGACGAGACATATCAGCAGATAAAAGGTTAAAAAGAACGCTATTTATTAGGACAAAACACAACAAGAGACCTATCAGCGGCAGTCAAATGAGGCAAATTACATTCAGTTGAATGCTTAATGAGACAAATCATCATGCATTCGGCCAGTGAACACACGGTTATCGGAGTCAAAGGCTAGTGAGGAAATAGGCGGGACTTAAGCCAGTTCTTAATTGGTCAAACATTTGCTTCGCGAACCTAGTTCGGAGTATTTGTTGAACCTGAAAAAAAAAGGTCGGCGAACATAGTTGGTTCTTAATTGGGCGAACGATTGCTTCGGGAACCTAGTTCGGGTTATTCGTCGAACTGCCGCGAAGCTATGTTCGGGGTCCAAAAAGCTTCGCTCAGCATGTTCAGGGAATATTCGCCCAGTTCGGCGAACCTTGCCTCTGATTGGTTGAGAGCAAAGAGAGCTCTCCTGTGGATGAGGAAGAAATAAAAATAAAAATGGATGACGGTGTCGATATTTCACTCGCTTGTTCAAAAACTTACCTATTTGTTTACGTGTGGGAAGCGCAGCCTTGTGTCTGGGACCCAGAATGATATAGTAGTTAGTTGAAATACCCTGTGAGGGATGATTAAAGTATATTGACTTGACTTGACTTTAGCCTACATTTTGGATCATGCTGTCTGCTGTGCTTCTGCCGCAAGTTCGGGACGAAGTTGCATCTCATTATAAACCAGTTAAGAAATGAAGTATTGTTCGTCGAACTGTCCGAACCATGTTCGGCGAACTAAAGGTTCATCCGATCTCAATTTAGAAACGAATAATAGTTCGTCGAACTGTCCGAACTATGTAGGCAATATGAGCCTTTGCATCAAACACCCGTGAACACACCAATAGTGTTAGGCAATATGAGCCTTTGCATCAAACATGCGTGAACACACCACTAGTGTTGGGCAATATGAGCCTTTGCATCAAACGCGTGAACACACCAATAGTCTTCCCTCCTTCCTGCAGCAGTAATTCTTTCATTCTTCTTCTTCTTCTTCTTCTTCTTCAGTTTAGAGGCATATAGACCATAGCCTACTTCGGAATTCTACTTCTACTTCTACTACTACTACTACTACTGCTACTGCTGCTGCTGCTATTACTACTACTTACTACTACTACTACTACTACTACTACTACTACTACTACTATTACTGCTACTTCTTCTCCTTATTCTTCTTATTATTATTATTATAATCATCGTTATTATTATTATTCAGTTTAGACCACAGCCTACTTCAAAAATTCTCGCTTTTTTTTAAAAATGCGACCAAGGTTGCGGTCAGTTTTGTGGAGAACATTTTAAATGTATTTTTGACTCGACATCTGGTGTTGCAAAGGCTGGATTGAAACGACAGCGGCGTCTTTGGAGAGAGAGAGAGAGAGAGAGAGAGAGAGAGAGAGAGAGAGAGAGAGAGAGAGAGAGAGAGAGAGAGAGAGAGAGAGCAGTTTGGCCTAACGGATCTTGTATCGGGGAAAACACCGCACAGCCGATGAAGACAGCCGTGAGTCGGTACAAGGGGAAGAGATCCATTCTGGCTTGGTATGGATTCGTTTTTCAATTGTTCAAAAACAAAGGAATTCTTTTCACACAGGAACCAGGTCAGGGTCGTTGGGGAGAGGTGTGAGAGCTCATCAGTGGGCCGTGCTTTCTGGGGGTAACCAATAGACGATCTTCGGAAATCCAGGGGACTGCACTCGTAAGTGCCTACAGGCATGGCCTGTATATACAGGTCCATGCCTGCGGGTGTAGCGCAGAGTACTCACGCTTTTGTTGGGGGTACAGTGAGCACGTGGGCAAGATGACGGATACCCGTAAACAAAGGCAGAAAAGGCATCAGAAATGCCGATCAAGCGCTCACTGTTCGTGGGGAACATGCAGATCGGATAGTAGGTTCCCCCAGCTGGTAGTCTAGTATAAATTATAACAGGGCCATGCCTGAAGATCTAAAACTTTCACAGACCGGCTCTTCTCAGCTGCCGCCTCCATTCAGGGGACTTCACTCTCCCGGAGTAAGAAACCCTGTCAAATTATCTTTGCCTGTTATTTCCGGAAATCGTCTATTAGCAGACATAGAGTGTCATATATTTGCGTTTTGCAACCAAGAGGAAAACATTCAAATTTGTTTTGCCAACAACAACAAAACAGCAGCAAGTTTCGGGGTGAGACTCGGGTGGGAATGGGTGTTTGGGATGAGGCTGATTTGATTATTTCATTTATGGTCAATACTTTATGCATTCTTTATAACAGTTTTAATTGTCGACACCAGGCTGTAGCGGGTTATTGCCGAAATTGCTTCAGAGTCTGATAAGTTTATCTTGTTGCATATACAGATAATAATACTCTCTCTCTCTCTCTCTCTCTCTCTCTCTCTCTCTCTCTCTCTCTCTCTCTCTCTCTCTCTCTCTCTCTCTCTCTCTCTCTCTCACACACACACAGACACACAGACACACACGCACACACGCACACACACACACACACACGCACACACACACACACGCACGCACGCACGCACGCACGCACGCACGCACGCACGCACGCACGCACGCACGCACGCACACACACACACACACACACACACACACACACACATAGGTACACGGCATACATGTACGCAAGCACCACAAACACAAACAAGCAAACACAATACATGCACGTGCGCACGCCCCTTCATTCCCTGACACACATGCCCCAGTTCCGTGCTGTGTATGTTGACGGGTGTAACGTGCAGGGCTCAGCGTGCGCCTATCCGTATGGCGGGGCAGTGCCGGAAGGCTCAGGGCGGCGGGTGGCCACGCCAAACCACATCAGTGCCAGGCCCCGCGCCCTCTGCACAGCAGTCTAATTGCAGAGTCAATGAGTTCTGCCCGCTTCCAGGAGCATAAAAACGCGCTCCAGTTTTGGTGAAACAGAAATGAGACACTGTGTATCCCGGCCCTCCTTTTCACGTAAACACTTACTGAACATAGGCCTACGTCTTAGTCCAAGCTCTCTCTCTCTCTCTCTCTCTCTCTCTCTCTCTCTCTCTCTCTCTCTCTCTCTCTCTCTCTCTCTCTCTCTCTCTCTCTCTCTCTCTCTCTCCTTCAGATAATAAGTACATGAATGTTGTATACTTTTTTTTTCTTGTTTTTCTTTTTAACGATGCGTTTTGTAATTTCGTAACTATCCAACATGATCTTCACACAATTTTCGAAATAAAACCAAGTCCAATCCAAAAACAATGGATTGCTTACATAAGTGTGTACCTGTTCCTGTTACACCGAGATGTCTTTTGCGGTTTTGCCGTTTTCAATCAGCCAGGTAGGAAAAAGGTTTGAAATGATACTGTTTCTGTGAAAAACAAAAGACGATGGAATTAATTTTTTAATTGGGGGTGGGGGTGGGGGTGGGCAGGCGGCGTGGAGGGGGAGGGGGGTAGAGAGAGACACAGAGAGAGAGAGAACGTTCACACACTCGCACAGAGAGAGAGGGTAGAGGGGGGGGAGGGAGCGAGGAGAAAGGGGGAAAACTGTCCTTAATATATCTTTCACCTTCGTGAGAGCTACCTTTACACGATGACTACTGTTACAATGTCTCCCCTGTTTATCAATTCCTTTTTCTTTATCATTACATTTGGGATTTTCCAAAGCAAAGGACAACCACCCCTTTCCTCAGGGGAATGCTGTTGTGACTACGTAGTGCTACAAAGTTCTCTAGTTCATTCCTAAAATCGATAACAATTTCAGTCCTGTTCTGCCGAAGCGTGTGTGTGTGTGTGCGTGCGTGCGTGCGTGCGTGCGTGCGTGCGTGCGTGCGTGCGTGCGTGCGTGCGTGCGTGCGTGCGTGCGTGCGTGCGTGCGTGGTGGTATGTGTGTGTGTGTGTGTGTGTGTGTGGTGTGTGTGTGTGTGTGTGTGTGTGTGTGTGAGTGTGTGTGTGTGCGTGTGTGTGTGGTGTGAGTGTGTGTGCGGCCGCTGTGTGTGTGTGTGTGTGTGTTGTGTGTGTGTGTGTGTGTGTGTGTGGTGGTGTGTGTGTGTGTGCGTGTGTATGTGTGTGTGTGTGTGTGTGGTGTGTGTGTGTGTGTGTGTGTGTGCGCGCGTGTGTATGTGTATGTGTGTGTGCGTGCGTGCCTGCCTGTGTTTGTGCATGCGTGCGTGTGTAGATGGTGTGTGTGTGTGTGCGTACGTGTGTGTGCGTGTGTGTGTGCGTGTGCAGATGTGTATGTGTGTGCGTGCGTACGTGTGTGTGTGTGTGCATGCGACTGTCTGTTAGTGTGTGTGTGTGTGTGTGTGTGTGTGTGTGTGTGTGTGTGTGTGTGTGTGTGTGTGTGTGTGTGTGTGTGTGTGTGTGTGTGTGTGCAGTCGGCTATTTACTGCGCACAGGTGTATTTCTCACGGAACACCTGATCTTCGCTTTGTCAGAAGAACTAGACTCCAGCTCACCGGTGTGAGACTAAAAAGACAAGGGTGAAAAATGGAATTTAGGATACTGACAGCCTCTAACACAACATAAGCAAAACAGCTCAAAAATGGAATTTAGGATACTGACAGCCTCTAACACAACATAGCAAAACAGCTCAAACAAAAGCAGATAAGTATCCTACATCTCAATTTTTACCGTTTAACTGTTGTTTTGAAGCTTTGAAAGGGGACTACACCGAGAATTCGCATCTTCTGTTTTTTCCTAATAAATAGCGTTCTTTTATACCGATATGAATATTGCCAACACAGCCCAGCACGACCAAAACAATCTGAAACTGATACACGGAGAACTCTCGTCTTTTCTTTCCGCCAGAGAGCGAATCTTTCACCAATTTAATCTTGAGAGAATCCCGAGATCTTCTGCAACGAGTGGAAACTTCTCAGATCCTCGTGAGTAATAGCTTCTTTAATTAAAAAAAATAAACGTCGAAATAACTTCAAGCACCGGCAGAGAGAGCTGCAGAGGTTGAAAGTCAACCCAAGAAACGGCGGCACAACTTGACACGTACTTTTGGAAATTGCATCCTACCATTGTTTGGAATGAAAGTGGGCGGGGGGGTGGGGGGGCGGGGGGGTAGGAGGAGAGGGGTTGGACGGCTGCAGCATCACAAAAAACAAGCCTCCACAGTTGCTTTGATCACAAAACGTTATGCTTTATACTGTTTTTGTTGTTGTTGTTTGGTTTTGTTTGTTTGTTTGCTTTGCTTTGCTGTGTGTGTGTGTGTGTGTGTGTGTGTGTGTGTGTGTGTGTGTGTGTTGTGTGTGTGTGTGTGTGTGTGTGTGTGTGTGTGTGTGTGTGTGTGTGTGTGTGTGTGTGTGTTGTGTGTGTGTGTGTTGGTGTGTGTGTGTGTGTGTGTGTGTGTGTGTGTGTGTGTGTGTGTGTGTGTGTGTGTGCTGTTTTTTTCGGGACACGAGGCGGCAACTTATAAGCATACATTTGATCTGTTAAACAGGGAAAAAAAAGGAAAAAAAAGACTCAATCATTCCTTTGTAATTCAAGTGTTGTAAACTAACGAGATTTGAATGCCAACCATCTTAACTGGTTAACGTAATTCTCTCTCTCTCTCTCTCTCTCTCTCTCTCTCTCTCTCTCTCTCTCTCTCTCTCTCTCTCTCTCTCTCTCTCTCTCTCTCTCTCTCTCTCTCTCTGAGATTTGTAAAAAAGCCGACACGTGCTTAAATCTTTATCCCTGTGTAATAAAGTATTATCTTATCTTATCTCTCTCTCTCTCTCTCTCTCTCTCTCTCTCTCTCTCTCTCTCTCTCTCTCTCTCTCTCTCTCTCTCTCTCTCTCTCTCAGTTTTTGTTTCTGTCTGTCTTACTTGCCAATCCAGGCTTATTTGCCTATCCTAACTTACTTGCCAATCCCAGCTTACTTGCCAATCCCAGCTTATTTGCCAACCCGGGTGACAAATTAAGTTGCAAAGAGGCCTACATCGCGACCATGTCTGTCGCTTGAAAATCTGCAATTCAAGGTCAAGGCAAACAAGCTCTTTCCCGTGTTTAGTATGACATCACTGATAGGATACCGGAACTTCTCAGTTTTGTGTACCTGTCATGTATAAATTATTTTTGTCAATTCTTTTTTAAATCTGGACAGCATGGTTGAAATAATTCCATTTTCTTTACCTTTCTATGGGAACAGCATAAAATATATGAAAATGAAGTGATCTTGTTTGAAATTGCCACGATGAACAATGGAAAAATGACGACGAAATAATGTTCACGTCATTACAATATTAATAATTATAGAAAGGAGAAGGAAAAAAGGGATCTAGAAATAGTCACTGGTGGCAAGACTGAATCACCTCACCAAATTCTTCACTTAAAATGTTCAGTCGATATCAACTGGCGTCGCCATTTGCATTATTGATGTGTGTACTCAGTGTCTGCAACACGCCCCATATGGGACATTTTGAGCGCATGCACGACTCAGTATCTGCAACAAGCCCCATATGGGACATTTTGAGCGCATGCATGACTCAGTGTCTGGAACACGCCCCATATGGGACATTCTGAGTGCCTGCATGACTGGGACATTTTGAGCGCATGCCATCAGTCTGGTTGGCCGAGACAAGTGCGCACTGCAACAAAACTGAGTTTTACATCACATGGTCCACTGCAACAGGCACCACAAAAAGCATGTGATCTGATAAGTGAAGGTCACATCACTAAAGCAGAACTTGGCGTGTCTGGGCAGAAACGCGATGTTTGTTCTCTTCTTGTCATCTCCTCTCCTCTCCACTTGCTGTTGTTTTCCTTTCACTTCAGACACTGCGTGTCAGTGTGATTTGTCGGCATAATTCACCCTTAACGCTGTCCATAACAATCGGTTGTCGTTGATAGCTGTGCTTCGCGGTGTTGTCCCTTGGGGCATGTGCTCTAACTCCACTCAATCTGGCCTTAAAGAAAGACTCAGGCAGTGTTACTCCCCCCCCCCCCCCCCCGCACGCACGCACGCACACACACACACACACACACACACACACACACACACACACACACACACACACACACACACACACACACACACACACACACACACACACACACACACAACTGGCACGATGATCTCTCCCAGGTCTCTCTCTCTCTCTCTCTCTCTCTCTCTCTCTCTCTCTCTCTCTCTCTCTCTCTCTCCTCTCTCTCTCTCTCTCTCTCTCTCTCTCTCCTCACACCACACACACACACACACACACACACACACACACACACACACACAACTCCTCGTCATCCACCAGCCTTGCGGTTTCAATGTGGCTGCCAAGGCAGAAATGGGAGTTTCCGACACTCCCACAATCCTAGCTTGGAGTTCTCCACACGACAGTAAGCAGAAAGAGGAGTCCTCATTACGACTGTCATGATCATCACACCTAAAAGGGGAGTGTCTGGCACTCCCATACCTTAGAGTCCTCAGCACGACTGTCATGATCAACACGCCTAAAAGGGGAATGTCTGGCACTCCCACTCCCACACCCGGGAGTCCTCAGCACGACTGTCATGACCACCAAGCCTAAAAAGGGAGGGTTTGGCACTCCCACTCCTACACCCTGGAGTCCTCATTACGACTGTCATGTCCATCAAGCCGGAAAAGGTTAGTGTCCGGCAATCCCACTCCTACACCTTGGAGTCCTTAGAACGACTGTCATGATTATCACGCCTGAAAGGGGAGTGTTTGGCACTCCCACATCTTGGTGTCCTTAGAACGACTGTCATGATTATCACGCCTAAAAGGGGAGTGTCTGGCACTCCCACTCTCACACCCTGGAGTCCTCATTACGACTGTCATGACCATCACGCCTAAAATTGGAGTGTTTGGCACTCCCACTCCCACACCCGGGAGTCCTCAGCACGACTGTCATGACCACCAAGCCTAAAAGGGGAGTATCTGGCACTCCCACTCCCACTCCCACACCCTGGAGTCCTCATTACGACTGTCATGACCATCAAGCCGAAAAAAGGACTGTTTCGCACTCCCACTCCCACACCCACACCCTGGAGTCTTCATTACGACTGTCATGACCATCACGCCTAAAAGAGGAGTGTCCGGCACTCCCACTCCCACACCCTGGAGTCCTCAGCACGACTGTCATGACCATCAAGCCTAAAAGGGGAGTGTTTGGCACTCCCACTCCCACACCCTGGAGTCCTCATTACGACTGTCATGACCACCACGCCTAAAATGGGAGTGTTTGGCGCTCCCACTCCCACATACTGAAGTCCTCAGAAGCCGAAAAGAGGAGTGTCCGACACTCCCACACCCCTAGCACTGACATATCAAAAGCGACTGTGAACCGGAATATAGACAACTACACGACACGCTCTGACCGGACTGGGCTGCATTAAGGGGAGACTAAACTCCGATCATGGCATAAAGAGGCCATTGAGAAAACTGACGAGTGCCGAGAGCAGCGCTTACCGCCCTTGGCTGCAGGAAAAGGGCACCCACACGCGGATTATGGGCCTTGGGGCAGAGTCATTACCCGACAGTAAACACAGAACTGCCCGTATTGAGCCTGGGCGACAATTTTCTTTCGTCGTTGAGAAATCGTCCTGGAGTCTTTGATACGAAGTTATATGACACCGGGCATCACGCGTCTTTCGTCTGACGATCCTCCCGTCGTGCCAAGAAGGCAACAAATTGAGGCAAACGAAAGGCTAAAGGGCGGTAATAAGACTTGTCGTGGCTCTTCAGCTTTACGCTTGTGTGTCGTGTGCCAGGCGACGCGCCTCCTACCACGTGATTATTCGCCGACGACACGGAGCGACCAGAAGACCAGACGGCTGTAACTGTGAGCCGGTTTGGCCTAGCGGCAAAGCGTTAGGTTGCTAAGCAGAAGGACCTCGGTTCGATTCCGCTTCGACTCTCCTCTCGCTTCAAACATTGTGGTTTGTGGACACTGTCTTTGTGGCTTTGCCCCTCTCAGAGAATGAAATATTAAAATGGCGCTCATCGCTGCCCATCTTAATGCAGGAATCATCCTGGTGGTGACAGTGTATCGTTAGGTACAGCCTCCTTCTTCCCTCACCTGCTGAGATATCGGTCCCCTCCAGCACCTCTTCGGACACAACTCGGCGTTAAACAAGTAGAACCAGGCTGTGAGAGTCGAGGTGGCCGTCCTGGGCTGTCCGTCTTAACGAGCCTTCTGGTTTCCATGGACGTAAAGCTATATTGAACCATGCTTCGGCATTGGTCACAGCTTGTCCCTATGTCAACTGACATCTGAGGACATTAAGCAACACTTCATCATCATCTTTCAAAAAGACTTCGCTGTCATTCCAGACAACAAACATCGTGCTCGTCCCTTTCAAGGACGTCCTCTTGATGGAAAGCTGGCCTCTTCTTTTTTCGTCACGCAAAACAGAAACGCGAGATTTTAATGGCGGTGTGAGAGCACATTAAATACAACGATACTGATGACGTCTAGACAACTGCACGGGTTATATATCGTGATCAAAGAAAGCTCAGTCAGTCACAAAGAACAAAAGACCCAGTCGTTGCTCTCGGCGCACGGAGCCGCACGCTTGAACAGAGCTGTGAACAAATGAAGGTGAATGAACCGCGAGGGCATACATTAGATAGGCCTGGCAGCAGGCTAGGCATGGAAAGGTATTTCTTACTTACACTAGGCGTGACAGAGGGAACCATTCCCAGCTAGCTCCACATTCTCAACACAGGACATTAAATTCCTGCTTCCGCACAAATCGACTATGGGGAATGGGGGGTCGTATCGCATTCCTTTCCCCTCTCCCCCATCGCATTCCTTTCCCCTCCCCCCCCCCCCCCCCCACCCCCATCTCACCTCCGCTGGCAGTGTTCGCCAAAAGTAATTCGATCAAAGAAGGCAAGCGGTGTTCTACTGCAGGCAGTACAGTCCTGCGTCAGACCCAGCAAAATGACTACTTACGTAGTCTTGCTACTACTGGCGGGAGCTGCCACAAGTATCCTTTTTGTAGCGACAAAAGTTTTGACGCGACAAACACGTGTTTGTCGCGACAAAACACGTCTTTTGTCGCGACAAATGTATGCTTGTCGCGACAAAACTTTTGATACTTGTGGCAGCTCCCGCCAATAACAGCAAAACTTACGTAAGTAGTCATGCTGCTGACACTTGACACGGGGCGACTACTCAACGCCAATAACGGGAAAAGCTCACGACCACAGCAGAATCAGAGCGGTGAGAAAACGGAAATGCTGGACGTAAAATTGAGAAAATGGAGTTCTATGCAAGGGAGTAAAATCTACGTGAACGCAACTCCCCTGTCAGACGGGTGGGGAGAGAGCGAGAGAGATGATCAAATCTAAGTCATCAAAGAAGGTCTCGTCTCTCTCACACAAAAACACGCCTGGCCTTTGGAAATGTCAGTGTCCTATGCTCGTCAACAGCGAAGCGACTTCGTAGCTACAGCCATTACAACAAATGGCGGCTGCCTCCGAGATTATCCCCAACAGGATGAAGCAGCAACCTAATAAAGTGATTACTCGCCGCGAAGACACATAGAACAACGTCCCTTGGAAACAGAACTAGTTCCGGGAAGTTCTCTCTCTCTCTCTCTCTCTCTCTCTCTCTCTCTCTCTCTCTCTCTCTCTCTCTCTCTCTCTCTCTCTCTCTCTCTCTCTCACCTCCTCTCTCTCTCCTCTCTCTCTCTCTCTCTCTCTCTCTCTCTCTCTCTCTCTCTCTCTCTCTCTCTCTCTCTCTCTCTCTCTCTCTCTCTCTCCCTCTCCTCTCTACTCTCTCTCTCTCTACCCTCCCCCCTCTCTCTCTCTCCCTCTCTCTCTCCTCTCTCTCTTCTCTCTCTCTCTCCTCTCTCTCTCTCTCTCTCCCCCTTCTCGCCTACTCTCTTCTCTCTCTCTCTCTCTCTCTCTCTCTCTCTCTCTCTCTCTCTCTCTCTCTCTCTCTCTCTCTCTCTCAACTTGTCTGTGAGATGGGGTCGAGTGGCCATAGGCTTTCCTAGGACTCAGCTGGCATTTCACAGTGAACATTTGACAATACAGTTTCACCATAGCTTAATTGCCAATGAAATAGACGCACAAGCAACCTTCCGGTTCAACGCTTAAGACTAAACCACATCAAAATGCTGCATTAGAACAATCTTTAGTTCAAAGCTCTGCGCTAAAAAAAGAAGAAAAAAAGGCCTGGTCCGAGTCTGTAGATCATTTCCAAATAGCCTACTGGATGCATTTTTCAACGAAGCCTTGTAACGGGTCCGTAACGACCAAGAGCACGTCTCCAAAAAAAATCAGTAATATAAATATAACACTGAAGACATATGTCAAGACCGGAACACTCATTAAGGAAAAACTTTGCAGAGAACTCCGTACGAGAACCGGAGTTGCCGTTCGTGTGAGTGACAAAAAGAAGAGCCTTCTCAAACTCTTCCCCTACGTCGTGAAATGCTTTTCCTCAGAATCGGAGAGAGCAGCGAAACAAGCCACACCGCTGCCAGTCTTGATGCAGACTCATTCTGGTTGTGACAGTAAAGCGACGGCTGCAACACCTACCGCCTTCTTCTATTACCCACCTCCTCCATCCCCACCTCCACCTCCACCTCCACCACCACCTCCACCTCCACCTCCATCTCCTGGGCTGTTGGGCCTGCGTGTTATAAGAAGTCTAGCAAACGTCAAACTCCAAACACAGACACAACGAACGTCACGGAAAACGACAGGGCAAAATGCACAGTCTGTGCGAGTGTGCGAATTTTCAGCAAAGAAGCCTTTCGCCGAGCAACTATGTAAAAAGTTCCTCTTTTTTTTCTACTTATATTTCATCAGAACTCCTCAAGCATGTCCCGGTAGAAGCAGGACTACATCAGTCACCTACAGCTATAAGCTAATCACCACCCCCACGGGGTAAAATTCGCGCCCCCACAATTCGACGACGCCAAGCACAACCAATATTTCATCATTTTTTTTAAAAACACAATGACTGCTAGCGTTCTAAAACAAGATCGAAACACATACCAACAATCTTCCAAGCACCGAACAAGCTGTAAAAACTAAACCCAAACAAGATAAGTCTTTTTCTTTCATTTTTCATCGTTTTTGACCGTTTATCTGTTGTTTAAGTGTCGTTTTGTGGCTTGATAAAGGGGATTTCCCCGAAAATTTGCATACTGTGTGTCCGTGTTAAAATAAGTAAGCGTTCGTTTGAACCTTTTTGGGTTTGGGTCAGTATTTCATCAGCTGGCAACAAACACCCTAAGACAAACAATAGCACCCATTCAGCCACCACACCCATTATTTCATCCGGGCACTGACCCTATCACCCCCCCCCCCCCCCCACACACACACACACACACATATGCACCCACACACACACACACACACACACACACCACACACACATACACACACACACCCACACACACACACACCCACACACACACACACACACACACACACACCACCCCCCCCCCCCACACATACACACACACACACACACCCCCCCCCACACACACACACACACACACACAAACAACAATAAAAAACCGCACACTTTAGCCCCCCACCGCCATTATTTGCTCAGGGCGGAGCAAAAGGCCGCGGTCACAGGAAAAGGGAGACAACTCCCTGAGGACGGAGAGTAGCAGAGCAGTGGAGAATCCTTGACTGCCGGTCTGCCTCTGCGGAAATGGCATCAACGACCCTCGCAACCCCCGCCCTGCCACTTCAAGTCGACGGCGTAGCGGTCCGCACAGTAAACGAGAGTGCTCACCACGAGCATGCCCCACACTCCGAGCACCGCTTTCCGGCACCTTCCTCCAAACTCTGCCAGATTTGGTTACGCCACTGAAGGGGCACTCTTTATCTCCGCGCAGCTGTCCACCGACGCGATCAGCGCCCTCCGAAAGGTTCGGGTACTAATATGACTGTAGAAGCAACCCAAACTCTTCATGGTTCAGGAGCTGTGTGAGAGTCGAGGTGGACGTCCTGGACTGTCCGTCCTAACGAACCTTCTGGTTTCCGTGGACGTAAAGATTTATTGCACCGTGCTTCGGCATTGGTCACAACTTGTCCCTAATATGTCAACTGACATCTGAGGACATAAAGCATCACTTCATCATCATCAACCCAAACTCCGAGCATTGGTTTACGACGTCCTTCCTTCAACAACTGCCGTTTTTAGTTACGCCATAGGGTCCAGAAAACTGTCAGCTAACGAGCAGTTTTTTTGTTGTTGATGCTCAAACGGTAGTAAGTTTGTTACAAACAACTCAAATTATATCAGACGTTTGCTTTATAACTGACCATGTAGTTTACGCCAGCTCATCTAAAACCAAAATCGTTTGAATCGAGACGGAACTCTTTTTTTTTTTTTACCCGGGGTGGTTCGGGTCACACACATGATTGTAGAGGCAACCTAGTGCCCAAGCACGCACGTAAACATGGGACGCATCCACCCCGGGTAAAAGAAAAGAAGAGTTCTGTCTCGATTCAAACAGTTTTGATTTTATTTGAGCTGACGTAAGCAACATGGTCAGTTGAAACAAACGTCTGATATCATTTGAGTTGTTTGTAACAAACTTACTACTGTTTGAGCACGAACAAAAAACTGCTGGTTAGCTGACAGTTTTCTGGACCCTATGGCGTAACTAAATACGGCAGTGGTTGAATGAAGGATGTCGTAAACCAGTGCTTGGAGTTTGCCACAACCCCAAACTCCAAGCACTGGTTTACGACATCCTTCCTGAAGGTGCCGGAAAGCGATGTTAGGAGTGTGCCACAACCCCAACACACCCCCTCCTTCCTCGACAGTTTGTTTCCCTGTGGTAATACAACCTGCTGCCCCACTTGTCACAAATCGGGGCAAAAAGGGGGAGTAAACAGGGGCACCCTTTCCAGCTCTTCTCTCCGGAACTGATGGCTTTTGGCAGCGGACGCCAATGGCTCGGTCGCCTTATTGGGTCATTACTCGCCTTTGGAACAGATGATCAGGATGGGTACAAGTAATCAAATCGAGCATCAACTCGTAAAACGATTCGTGGAGGAAGAGAGGAATGAGTGGAGCTGCCAAGAGCATCGACACTTACTCGAGGCGAATATTCCAGCGGATAATTTGAACTGTCGCTGATGTCTTTTATTTCTCTTATTTTTTCTCTCTTTCTTCTCCTCGTGTGTGTGTGTGTGTGTGTGTGTGTGTGTGTGTGTGTGTGTGTGTGTGTGTGTGTGTGTGTGTGTGTGTGTGTGTGTGTGTGTGTGTGTGACCTGGGAGGGGTCATCGCGCCAGTTTGTGTGTGTGTGTGTGTGTGTGTGTGGTGTGTGTGTGTGTGTGTGTGTGTGTGTTGTGTGTGTGTGTGTGTGTGTGTGTGTGTGTGTGTGTGTGTTGTTGTGTGTGTGTGTGTGTTGTGTGTGTTGTGTTGTGTGTTGTGTGTGTGTGTGTTGTGTGTGTGTGTGTGTGTGTGTGTGTTGTGTGTGTGTGTGTGTGTGTGTGTTGTGTGTGTGTGTGTGTGTGTGTGTGTGTGTGTTGTGTGTGTGTGTGTGTGTGTGTTGTATTGTGTTGTGTTGTGTGGTGTGGTGTTGTGTTGTGTTGTGTTGTGTTCGTTTGTCGAGACTTTCTATAATCACGCAGCTGGAATCGTTCAGAGGAATCGGCAGCAGCAAAAACTGTTCAGTGGGCGCATAATAAATCGCTGAGTTTTCAACGTGTGTTCGATCTCAGCGCCAAGATGGCAGCGCGGCGCTTCACTGCAGATGAAGTGTACAAATATTCCGGGCGATGGAAGAAAGCAACAAAGAAAACCTGCATAGAGAGGAAGGGGATGCCGAGTTTGGCCCAGCCGATGTCAACGGTAGTGACGATGACTATCCAAACGAAAGTGTTGAGGAAGTGAATGAACCCAGTACGAGTAGTGTGTGATGGATAGTGAATGAAAAACCAGCTTATGTGTGTGTGTGTGTGTGTGTGTGTGTGTGTGTGTGTGTGTGTGTGTGTGTGTGTGTGTGTATGTGAGTTATATTTTCATGCTTCTGGTGCTGATGTGTGATTCTGTCAAGTGCTGTAATCCCGAAAATGGTGAAACGTGGTGGGAGTTAAAGGGTTATTAAGGGGGAGAAGGATCAGGGCGTTGAACGTGGTGGGAGTTAAAGGGTTATTAACTTAGGGGGAGGAGGAGCAGGGCGTTGAACTCAATGATTACGTGGAAATGATTCCAGGGCCTGGCGGACACCGGAGCCAACAGGCGTTTAGCAAATTCTGGTCTAGTTGGTTTCTTTCAACTCTCAAGGCTTTCCATCCTAAGCCCTATCTATTGCAAGTATTTATCAAGCCGGCAAATCTATCTCCTTCCAATCAATGTTTTCGGCTCGCTTTAAAAGCTATGGAAACAGGCGCTCCTCCTACCTCCCCCCCCCCTCTCCTCTCTCTCTCTCTCTCTACTCTCTCTCTCTCTCTCTTCTCTCTTCTCTCTCTCTCTCTCTCTCCTTAAATCTTTACCGTGTAATAAAGTATTACTTATCATTTCTCTTTGTTACCCCCCTCTCTCTCTCTCTCTCTCTCTCTCTCTCTCTCTTCACCCGAGCCATGTCTTTTTAAAACAATATATAATCAGCGTGTGTGCTTGTGGTTTGAAATGTGCTAGCCTGTGCTCTTTCTCGTTCTCTCATCGTCGATGTCTCATGATTTGTGTTGCAAATCTGGCCTTCCATTTATATGTAAATTAGGCTTTATGTCACATGTCGTCTCGGTCTCGCGTGATACTATCCAACTTCATTTAACGAAGGCAGCAAAAATGATACGCCGTGACGTCATCAACTTCAATCACTGTACCCTGTTGAACTGGCCTCTCGGATTTTTTCCTGCCGGAAATGCAGGCTTAACATGAGTCTGGTTGGTTAGGACGTGACGTCTGCTACAGACGGCTTAGCTAGCTTTCAACTAGTTGCAGCCTACCATGGCCTGGGTGGAAACCTGTTCAAAGGGACAGTTTCACATGCTAGATTAATTCCCAATTGCCTGCCTACCTATCTGCCTGCCTGCCTGCCTGCCTGCACGTCTGCCTGTTTACCTGCCTGCCTACCTGCCTATGTGTCTGTCTGTCTACCTGCCTATCTACCTACGTGTCTGTCTGACTATCTGTCTCCCTGGGTGTCTGACTACCTGCATGTCTGCATGTTTGACTACCTGCCTGTGTGTCTGTCTGTCTGTATGTCTGTCTGTCTACCAACCCGCTGTCCGTATGCCTTTCTATATGTCTGTCTACGTGCCTAATGCAGAAGCTTGCTTGATTAGAGAAGGCAGCCCCGTGACCAAGAGATGAAAACGTGAAAAACGGGACCGTGCGGTTCTTGGTTCGATTCCCGGCTCAGGTTCCATCTTCCTGCCTCTACCCTCGACTTGCTCTTAGCGCGGCCATCAAACTCCAAGCACTGGTTTTCCACATCCTAAAGCCCGTTCTTAATTGGGCGAATGTTTGTTCGCGAACCTAGCTGGGAGTATTCGGCGAACCTAATTGGTTTTCCACATCCTAAAGCCCGTTCTTAATTGGGCGAATGTTTGTTCGCGAACCTAGCTGGGAGTATTCGGCGAACCTAATTGGTTTTCCACATCCTAAAGCCCGTTCTTAATTGGGCGAATGTTTGTTCGCGAACCTAGCTGGGAGTATTCGGCGAACCTAATTGGTTTTCCACATCCTAAAGCCCGTTCTTAATTGGGCGAATGTTTGTTCGCGAACCTAGCTGGGAGTATTCGGCGAACCTAATTGGTTTTCCACATCCTAAAGCTCGTTCTTAACTGGGTGAATGTTTGTTCGCGAACCTAGCTGGAAGTATTCGGCGAACCTAATTGGTTTTCCACATCCTAAAGCCCGTTCTTAATTGGGTGAATGTTTGTTCGCGAACCTAGCTGGGAGTATTCGGCGAACCTAATTGGTTTTCCACATCCTAAAGCCCGTTCTTAATT
>JABMCL010001817.1:182500-200000 GCA_018857735.1 Alviniconcha marisindica | reverse complement strand
TCATAATTCAACTTAAGGCGGTGGCGTGGTTGTTGCCAATAGTGGGTTCATTTAATGCATAGAGAAGGGTTTCAACAGAAGCGTTGTCCACGGACAATTCTGAAAAAGTGCAATTCTGGAAAAGGTCCATATATGTACAAGATGGGGTGGAGAGTATATGAGGTCACTCGAGCGCTTTGCCACAGTCTTGAACGAGAGCAAAGTGATATGCATTGTGTTCACGCGACGCGTAAACTGATTAAGAGCAAAACCCCAGAAAGAGAGAGGGTAGAGCAGTATATAGGCCTCCGCTATGGAGAGTCCTCCACTGACTTTACAGAAATAGGCGACCGAGTTTACTTTGGCTCAAATGAATTACTGCCCTGTGGCCACACTTTCTACTCTGGCACACTTTCAAAGACACTAGCCGAGTAGGCCAACGGTTTGTCTGCTCATCGTACGTCTGGGTTGCTGCCACCATTCCGGCAAGCAAAGGGGCGGTTCTGTGTGAATTGACTCACTGTGCACCCACCCAGAGCTCAAAACTCAAAGCCAGGCTGTACCTGTGGCTGTGAATTTGTTCCGGCAAGTGATCCGCTCTAAATCCAAAGCGTCCCTGTAGCGTGTGTGTGTGTGTGTGTGTGTGTGTGTGTGTGTGTGTGTGTGTGTGTGTGTGTGTGTGTGTGTGTATGTGTGTGCGTGCGTGCGTGAGTGTGCGTGTGTGCGTGCGTGCGTCTGTCTGTTTGTGTCACTCTTGCGTGCGCGCACGCGCATGTATGTGTGTGTGTGTGTGTGTGTGTGTGTGTGTGTGTGTGTGTGTGTGTGTGTGTGTGTGTGTGTGTGTGTGTGGTGTGTGTGTGTGTGTGTGTGTGTGTGTGTGTGTGTGTGTGTGTGTGTGTGTGTGTGTGTGTGTGTGTGTGTGTGTGTGTGTGTGTGTGGTGTGTGTGTGTATGTGCGTGCGTGCGCGTGTCTGTCTGTGTTCGGTCTTGCGCGCGCGCTTGTGTGTGTGTGTGTGTGTGTGTGTGTGTGTGTGTGTGTGTGTGTGTGTGGTGTTTTGTTGTACGTGCGTGCGTGCGTGCGCGTGTCTATGTTCGCTCTTGCGCGCGCGCGCGCGCGCGTGTGTGTGTGTGTGCGTGTCTGTGTCTGTGAGTGTGTGTGTCAACGTCTGTGTGTTTCACGAGCCAAATAATGTCCGATATGTATGTGTTTAAGCAGTTTCATGATCAAAGGGCGGTCTGGTGTTTGTATGTCATACTAGTTTCACGGCCGAAGGACCATTTCCAATGCTTTTTGAAGAACCAGTCTCATAACCAAAGGACTATGTCCAATGCGTGAATGTTGGACCCGTTTCACGACCAACATGACTGCGTCCGATCTGAATTAAGAAGTGGATTCTGTCGTATGCTGCACATCTGTGCTGCCGAGCGTGCCACTTGGCAAGCAGCCTTGTTGCTGATCTGACCCTGACGGATTTGTTTAACCCTGTATTTTCTCGCATGCCACGTAACAGTAACCGTAGACGATTCTGGTCTCTGTTTCTGTTGGCGTTTGGTCCTCAGAATGAGCGACTTTGCTGGCTTGAGCGTTGCACTGCCCAAATAGGCCCAGCGCCACCTGGCTAGTGTAGGGGAGATCATTTTCAGCTGACCTGAGCTTTGTCAAAGCCCCAAATATGCCCAGCGCCACCTAGCGGGGCGATCCGCAGCTAAGTCGCCTATTGTTAACCCATTTATACCCACCGTCCCATATTTAGGACGTGTAACTGGTTTTGTTAGCTGAGTTGAGTTTTAGCATTCTGCTGGCATGGACCTCTGAAGAGGGACTTGCTTTATTCAAAGAAGAGGTGGTTGAATATTTCTGTTCATTTTTGGAGGAGGTCACCGTTTGCAAAAAAAAAGGGAAGGCCTTTTGCATCAGGGTATTCAGTGTTAAAAACAATCTCTGGGCATGTATGGGTTAATTAACATCAGTGAAGCACGATAAACTGCCCCGTCAGCCGGTTTTACTGTTCTTTGAAAGCGGATGAAGCTGCCTATCAAATAACAAGAGAGGTCTGGCTCAGTTCCAGTAATAACTCGGCTGATCTCGTATTTCCCCAGCAAACCCCCTGCCGGCCGTTGGGGCACCTAAAGATGTCTGATGTTAATGTTAATGTGGGCCAGGCGACAATGGCCGTGAAATAGTAGTCCTTCTTCTTCTTCTTCTTCTTCTTCTTCCTTTTTGTTTTAAAGACTTTTCACGTAAGTGATATTAGACTGATCTTAAAATTACCATGCTAACAACATATGTCAGCAAACTGCACCAAAAATAATAACTAAAGGAAAGTCGGGAAAACGTCAGGGTGTATCCCTCTAAAGTAAGGCTGGGTAGACGTTTTCCTGCTTCTGATCCGTTTCCTGTCGGGAATCCAGAACAGATCATTAAGGGGTTTGAAGCAGACAGAGGGGGCGGGGGTAGCCCAGTGGGTAAAGTGTCCGACGGAAAGCCAGGCGCAGTACTGACGTGGGTTTGACCGAGTCCCCGGTGCGGCAAGGGATTTTTCTCCCAGAGTCAGTTTTTCAGTGCAGACTCTCTTACGGTGTCCACACAGCCCCCGTGTGCAATCGTACGCATCAACATCTATGCGCACGTTAAAAAATCCCAAACACTGGCAGCCACACCATTGTTTCGACACATGAAAATACTGTACACACTGGTAGAAATGGGTATCACTGCTCTCTGCGGCTGCAGTGCCGTACCCAGATAAGGCGGCCCAAATTTCCCTCATGGGACAATGAAGCACTGAGAAAATTTAATAGACTTTAAAAAATAGAGAGAGGCGGCGAGGAAGACCAGGGCGACAAGTGGAAACCCTTCACTGAACCGATTTGAAACCCTAGAAATACCCTGAACATATACCTACATACCAATCACATATAGTTCAGGAGCTGTGTGAGAGTCGAGGTGGCCGTCCTGGGCTGTCCGTCCTAACGAGCCTTCTGGTTTCCGTGGACGTAAAGCTATATTGAACCATGCTTCGGCATTGGTCTCAGCGTGTCCCTAATATGTCAATTGACATCTGAGAACATTAAGTAACACTACCTACCTACCTACATACAAACCTTGGTGTATATCAGAATGTATAAACAGAGTGAGCGACAGTTTTCAAGCAGCACACCAACAAGAAGTTGTCAGCTGAACAAAACTTCACCAACTGTGTGATCAGGAGACCAGAGCATGAGCTCCAGTCGCTGGCATCTGACACAAACATTGTGCACATACTGCCTTCACTTGTTCAGACTGGGGCAGAGATCTTGTAGCTCCAATATACAGTTTGCGTTCATCTGATACACTGATGATCAAAGTTTTACAGTATCCAAGTAGTTCGTCTGTGTAGGCAGGTGTTATATTATGAGACTACTTTTGGCATAAGTACTGTGGAGTATCGTTGATCCCGATACCGATCTGATAATCCAGTGCCAATACCCACCATTAATCCGGAGGCCTCTGTTTGCATTATGTCTTTTATCGTTATTGGTTTGTATTATTATTGCTGCTCTTGTTGTTGTGGTTGTTGTTTTTGTGTTGTTGTTCGTGTGTATGTATGTTTTGTTGTTGTTGTTGTTGTTGTTTTGTTTGCCTCATTACGTCAACACCATCGAACAAGCATTTAAGTGACCTAGTTACTTAATATTTAACGCCCTGCCAAGTCAAATCGGGCCTAACAGAATTGATAACATCAGCACAACTTTGATATGCTGTTATTACACACGGTTGCAAGAGCATTTGTGGAAACAACTGAAGATGAATGAACTGAGAAAGCAGAAATTATAAAGTACTACATTCCTAACAGCTGGCCAACGTTAACATTTTATTATTAATGATAATAGTAATGTACATTTATCATCAATGCCCTGAACGCTCACATCATACATGTTAACCTAAATACGATATTCTATACGTACGTAAAGAACAGTCCTACTAAAACAATTTACATAAGGCGTTATATGGAAACACACACACACACACACACACACACACACACACACACACACACACACACACACACACACACACACACACACACACACACACACACACATACACGCACGCACACACATACATATGACTGTAGCAGAAACTGGGTACTGATATTAGTTAGGGTGAAAATACTGCGAGAACAGAATGTTTTCAGTTTGGCTTTAAAAGATGACAGGGTTGAGCAGTGTCTCAGGTCTTGTGGGAGTGAATTCCAGGAGAGTTGGTTAGTTAGCTCTTGGAATTGCACGTCTCGGTAACCGTTAAGGGCCGCCTCAGGACGAATCACATATGCACAGTTATTCCATACGAGGTTCAAACCACATCACCAAAACGCAGGTAAAAATCTGGCACATAATTCTACACACAACACCATTGAAGGAGAGAACATTTGGTATCTGTGGGATCTCTGCAGAGGGGACCCTGTTTTCTACATCCGTGGCAACGAAAGAAGCGTAGACGAGTGGAGATGTCAACGATTTATCTCTCCTGAAAAGATTAATTACTTCGGAAATAGCTATTTGGTCCAAAGTGGTCAAAGTTACTTAACGATTTTCTACTGTAATTGCTTTGCGTGAAACGTTGGGTGGCATCGCAATGTTTCAAAGCAACCACGGCGGCTGAATTATGTCTGCTCTGTTATCAAATCCGTTTCTTGCAGCGAAGGCTATTTCAGTTCAAGACAAACGAGAAGTTCGCGTGAACTAATCAGACGCGTCATATCCCATGCCTGGACAACATCTGGAAGAAGCCGGCAGTTTTTACCCTTTCATTTTCTCCATTGTCTTTCTTTTTGTCTGCTGCCCAGTCTAAGAAATCTGTTCCGAAAATTTGCAAGCGGTTTTGTATTGCCCAATTTAAAAGCAAACAAGCTTTTTGTGTTTATTTAGGATTTTTAACCGTTTGTGTGTTTCAATCCGATCTCATTACGGTTTTAATTATCCAGGCTGGTCTTATTTTACTCGCGTTACGTGTGTCTGTACTGTGCAGCGACAAACACGAAAGAGCGTGTCCAGCACAATGCTGGTCCTCATCCGGCGAGAGAGAAGACGTTATATTATGTCCCCTCCCCAAAACGCAGTGATGATAGTAATGATGATGGTGTGACGGCTATAATAATGATGATGACAGTGAACGATTATTTTTAGTGTTCCTGTACCTAGCGGTGTTCGTCACGTGGACGAGGCCCATAAACAGACTCTTTACCGAAAACGTATAGATTTTTTTTATGTTTTAAAGTTTTTTTAGAAAAGTAAAACCCAAAAGAGAAGAGGAGAGTAGGAGAGAGAGGGAGAGAGACAGACAGACAGAGACAGAGAGACACAGACAGACAGACAGACAGACAGACAGACAGACAGACAGAGACAGAGACAGACAGAGAGAGACAGAGACAGACAGAGAGAGACAGAGACAGGACAGACACAGAGAGAGAGAGAGACAGAGACAGAGAGACAGAGACTGAGAGCAACAACTAGCAAATAAAACCAGAAACCGGATGACGGTGACTTCAGCAAAGGTTTGTGACTTGGAATGAATGACGTTGTTTGCAGCCTGCTGTAAAGTGGCACTAACAAGGAAAGAATACTGGGACCGGAACGCATTAGCGTGAATAATCCCACTGACTTGGCCCTAAGCGTTTACACGTTCTTTTAAGTAATAACATATATTTATAGCCTGATAACTAAGATTCAAATGCACAGACATATGCACGCGCGTACTCACACACACACACACACACACACACACACACACACACACACACACACACACACACACACACACACACACACACACACGCGGCACCGAGAAGGACATGAGAAAGAGTCTAGAACTATACTCGTTTGAAGAGGTACGTTTCGATGGCCGGGAGATAAGGGCTGTGACGGACAGCGAAAGAGAGAGAATTCAAGACCTGTGCAGCAGAGAAACTATTGCTGGTGAAAATACGTTTTCAAGAGATACGTTTTAAGGCTAGTTTTGAAGGCAGGGATGTCGGAAGGGATGTGACAGGTATTAACTGTTAAGCCAGAGCCCGTTCGATAATGCTTACGAGCTGTGGCTTCACACGAATGGAATGCAGTCAGTTCAAGACTGCTTACTACACAAACAAACCCATCTTGGCACTAAAATACGATCACCTCTGATCAACTATCAACTCTGCTTTAATTCAAATCAATTTTTAAAAAATAATTTTTTATCTCACAAGAGCCGATTTTGTTGTGGTCATGGCGGGCTCGTAAAATAATGAATACATAAAGTTAAAAAGAACAATACAACAACAAACGCAACACCACCAACAAAAGGGTCTTACCTTAACCATAGTTATAAATATAGAACAAACTGTAACGTCATCATAAAATAGTAATGTACTTATGATCACATACTTGTTTTGTTTATCACAAGGTAATATAATTGAAATAACTCCAAGCAGCGAGACCAAAACAAAAAACAAAAAACGGCACACACACACACAAAAGGGGGGGGGGGGGGTGAAGAAGCAAAACCCCCACCAATCAGCAACAACAACAAAACGGGAGAGAAAAAGAAAAAGAAACCTGAGAGGCTGAGTGACGTGTCAATACCAGCTTATTGTGTGGGGCTAAGAGGTCGGTCCAGTCCAAACTCGAGATTACCAGGAGGAAACTGGGTGTCTCGCCACCTCTCCGACTCTGTCTCCCTGTGTTCATTTGGAGATGAGAAGGGGAGGTGTTTGGAGGACGACTGGGAAAGGGAGAGAATTGAATCAAAATGCGATGTGTCAAAAGGGGGTTTCTTTGCTAGGGTGAAAAACAGCTTTAACTGACGTGATATTCTTCCCGTGTGAATTGTAGGAAGCCGTGTGTGTGTGTGTGTGTGTGTGTGTGTGTGTGTGTGTGTGTGTGTGTGTGTGTGTGTGTGTGTGTGTGTGTGTGTGTGTGTGTGTGTGTGCGCGTAGTGTGTGTGTGTTTATGTGTGTGTGCGCGTGTGTGTGCGTGCGTGTGTGCGTGCGTGTGTGTGTGTTGTGTGTGTGTGTGTGTGTGTGTGTGTGTGTGTTGTGTGTGTGTGTGTGTGTGTGTGTGTGTGTGTGTGTGTGTGCGTGCATGTGTGTGTGCGCGTGCGTGTGTGTGTGTGTGTGTCTGTGAGTGTGTATGTGTGTGCGCGTATGTGTGTGTGTGTATGTGTGAGTGTGTACGTAGCCTACGTGTGCGTGTATACATGTACCGCCTGGTGAGGGGGTAGAGAGAGAGAGACAGAGACAGAGACAGAGAGACAGAGAGAGAGAGAGAAAACGCGCGCGTCCCTATCGTGTATATTGTGCCTGTCCGCTCCGGATAAGATGAAGAAATGCGTGTTTCTCGATTCTAACTTCCGGTATCTGAACCAAAGAGCCGAACGCTCAGTGGCTCCAAGACTCAACGAGATGTGCCGACCGAGTTTGGTAGTGACCCCTGAACCCTCGCTTTCCATCCACCCGTTCGCTACCCGTTTATCGGAGCTTCGTCTGGAGGTCGTCGCTGCTTGATACACAGGCTGTAAACATACACGCTGTATATGTAAACTGAACGTAAATTAACAAATAAACACGGCCTGTTTGCACACGGCATGCGACGAGCTGCGGCAAAGTTTAGACTGAGCAAAGAGTTGCACTGAGCCACAGTCTAGGCAGGCGTGGAGACCGCTCAGGTAGCTGCATGGCCTGCCGGTCTCTCCGGCGTCTGCTATCGGCGCAAGACGTAAGTAAGTAAACATGGTGCTTAACGTCCACAGAAACCACAAGGCTTATTAGGGACGGGGAGAAGGGGGGAAGGGAATATGGAGCTGGGGGAAGAGGGAGATTATATACCTATCGCTACACTGTCACCACCCTCATAGTTCAGGAGCTGTGTGAGAGTCGAGGTGGACGTCCTGGGCTGTCCGTCCTAACGAGCCTTCTGGTTTCCGTGGACGTAAAGAATTATTGAACCGTGCTTCGGCATTGGTCACAGCTTGTCCCTAATATGTCAACTGACATCTGAGGACATTAAGCAACACTTCGCCATCACTTCACCATGTCACCACCAGAATGATTCCTGCATTAAGATGGGCAGCGACTGAGAGCCGTTTTAATGTTTCAGTAGGAAGTGATGGAGAAAGTCACAAGACAGTGTCCACAAACCACAGCCTTTTTGAAGAGAAAGGAGAGCCGAAGCGGTATCGAACCGAGGTCCTTCCGCTTACCAGCCTAACGCCTTACCGCTAGGCCACACCGGCTCACGTCTAGGCAGGCGTGGAGTCCGCCCAAGTAGCTGCATGACCTGCCGGTCTCTCGTCTGCTATCGGCGCAAGACGCTACCCAGGGGCGCAGTTTATACACTCCGCTGAAAGGTTATTTAGGTAATAACCTACTTTCTAGTCGAGGGTCGATTAGACAGGTGCACGTGCCGAGCGGCGCGTGAAGAATGTGCAACGGGGAGGTGTGAGATGTGGAGAGGAGAGTGGGGGCTGGGAGGAACGGGGGGGGGGGGGGGGGGGGGGGGGGGCAGACCGGCTGAGTGGCACGGGTGAGAAGAGGGGAGAGGGCCGGGTGGGGATTCATTCAGACCTGTCTGACGGCTAGTCCTTCCTTCGCTGCCTCCTATTTACAGAACATGCACAGAGAGAGAGAGAGAGAGAGAGAGGGAGAGAGAGAGAGAGAGAACTTGAACTCGATAACTCTATTTTCCAAGGACTATAGTTTCAGTTAGCCCTGACAACTAGTCTTGCTAAACTACTGACTAAATGAAAAATGGACAAACAAAAAAATATAAACTTTACAAACTCTGTTCCTATAGAGCGCGAGACTGAGAAAGAGTACATACACAAAAACGTATAGGGCATGATGTAGTATCTGTCTATTGAATAAAAATGAATCCTACTGATAGCCGGATTAAACCTAAGGGACGCCGACCATTGAAAGAGAAACACACGGACATAAGCGGAGAGGGGCTGGAGCGAGAGAAAGAGACAGAGAGACAGAGACAGACAGAGGAAGAGAGAGAGAAACAGAGACAGAGAGAGAGAGACAGAGTGACAGAGAGAGACAGAGAGGGAGTGAGAGAGACAGACAGAGATCCTTCAGTCATGACCGTTCTGTCAAGTCCGTCATGACTATATTCATTCTCTCTGCTAACCGATCTCTTACTCCAAGGTGCATGATAATCCACTGGGACTGAACTCTTGCCTCTGGTCCGCCACGACCGTGCTGTTCCATCAGTCCCTCGTGACTGAACTTCCCGACCCCTTAACCCCCGTTGGTAGACTGGTTCCTCCAGTCCTCTGCTGCTAAGGACGTTCTCTCTAATCCTGTGTGACTGATGTTCCCGCTAAGTCTTCATGACTGAACTGTCCTACTCATCACTACACTAGTTCGTTCTCTCTCATCCTACATGACTCACCTGTTCCTTCTAATCGATCATGACCGAACTGTCCTACTCATTAATCCTCTTTAATACACTGGCTCGTTTTCTCTTATCCTACGTGAATGACCTGTTCCTTCTAACCCATCATGACTAAACCTCTTACATGGGTGACCTGTTCCTTCTAATCCGTCATGACGGAACTGCTCCCTCTTATCGTCCATGAATGACCTGTTCCTTTTAAACCATCATGACCGAACTGTGTCCCATATGAATGACCTGTGTCCTACATGAATGACCTGTTCCTTTTAAACCATCATGACCGAACTGTGTCCCATATGAATGACCTGTGTCCTACATGAATGACCTGTTCCTTTTAAACCATCATGACCGAACTGTGTCCCACATGAATGACCTGTGTCCTACATGAATGTCCTGTTCCTTCAAAACCATCATGACCGAACTGTGTCCCACATGAATGACCTGTGTCCTACATGAATGACCTGTTCCTTTTAAACCATCATGACCGAACTGTGTCCCACATGAATGACCTGTGTCCTACATGAATGAACTGTTCCTTCAAAACCATCATGACCGAACTGTGTCCCATATGAATGACCTGTGTCCTGCATGAATGACCTGTTCCTTTTAAACCATCATGACCGAACTGTGTAGTCCATATGAATGACCTGTGTCCTACATGAATGTCCTGTTCCTTCAAAACCATCATGACCGAACTGTGTCAGTCCTATATGAATGACCTAGCTGTGTCCTACGTAAATGAACTGTTCCTTCTAAGCCACTGATCATGACCGAACCGTATCCTACATGTGTGAGCAAGTGCTCTTTGTATACGTTTTAACGGCAATCCCGCCCCGGTTATCAGATCCATGCAATTTCATTACTGTACTGTTAGTAACCCGGGAACCGGAGCAGACGACGCTTTTGTTTTGAAGCGCGGCGTGTAGCGTAACGGCACAGTGGCCTTCAGACAGCCGACCGGCCGATAGCCGCCGGTGCGCGTCAGTTTCAAATCTGTTTTCTCCCTTAATATTTTGACCGCTTGTTTGTTTACCTACTCTTTGTTTACCTAGTCCTTTTTATGCACCAAGTCATGTGTAATATAATTTGGCATCTTAGAATGTTTATTCAACGTTTATTTAGACGCAGGATCGAGCTTAATCAGTAGCCGATGCCTCACTAGGTCTATCCTTTTTATAGCCGTCGTCTGCACGGCGCGTTCTCTGTTTACTACTAGTGAATAGCAGTGAATCATTGTTTTGACTCGATTAAAGTAATTCTGTGTCGATCAATGCTTTGTCGTACAGTATTTTGCTTAGCTGACTTCATGTTTAGTGTTTATTTTGGCGGGTTGAAATTAACTTATTAAGTATTGTGTACTATAGAAGCTAAGTCAGTTGTATTCATAGACTACTTGATATCACTTTATCACTCGATGCTGCGACTAGATAACGCGCCCCAGGCGAAAGGTCGCACCCGGATTATTTTAGTGCTAGTCTTTGAGTGTGTCTTGCTTCTCATACAGAGCGTTGTATTGTAATTGTTATGTACCATTTTAACAGTGGGAGCGTGCACTTTATTCTGATGTAAGTTTTAGTAATATTAATATTTTGTACATTGTGTTAATTGTGATTTAGTTGTCTGAATCTGTTTATAGACAGGTGCAAGCCACGCTTCCCACTCTTGTAAATAAAATAAGTCATGTGTGTACATTTTGTTTATACGGTTTAAAACTAGATTGTAACTGTAGCTTTTACTTGATGTTTTTCATGATTTAATTAGTTTAGTTATTGTAGAGGAAAGTGTATTTGTGCGGGCCAAGGAAACACAATTTTCAGCTATTTTGTGGTCCAGAGGGCCGATTTGATTGTAGCGATAGCGTGTGTTCCTTGCGGCCCGCGCCGCTCTCTTATCTATACGTGCGAGAGAGGATTTTGGGTGTGCTGAAAATTGTCTGCTGCTGTACAATAAAACCTGATTGCCGCCGTACGCCTGCTGTGGTCTCCATTTTTACTGACTCCGCTGCCTGTAGTCTACCACACCACTCTATTACACATGAATGAACTGTTCCTTCTAATCCACCATGACCGAACTGTGTCCTACATGAATGAACTGTTCTTTCTAATCGATCATGACTGAACTGTGTCCTACATGAATGAACTGTTCTTTCTAATAGATCATGACTGAACTGTGTCCTACATGAATGAACTGTTCTTTCTAATCGATCATGACCGAACTGTGTCCTACATGAATGAACTGTTCTTTCTAATCGATCATGACCGAACTGTGTCCTACATGAATGAACTGTTCTTTCTAATCCACCATGACCGAACTGTGTCCTACATGAAAGAACCGTTCTTTCTAATCCATCATGACTGAACTGCTCCTTCGTATGAGTTGTGACCGCTAAGTCAGCGCGACAGACTGATGCCCTCTAGACGGTTGTGGTTGAGGCGGGTACGTCTACCCTTGTGCCTGGTCGCTATGTATTTGCCATATCCATCGTAACTGAATAACGCCGTCTGCCTGTAATCATCGGTGGCTAATTTGGTTCCCCGTAAATTAGTCGCGACTGATTTGTCAAAACAGATCAACGTGTTGACACTCCCTCCCCCAAATGACTGGAGGTCTGACGAAAGTTTGTGAAAGGTTTACCAGAGCGTCTCTCTCTCTCTCTCTCTCTCTCTCTCTCTCTCTCTCTCTCTCTCTCTCTCTCTCTCTCTCTCTCTCTCTCTCTCTCGTTGATGTACGACAACCAGCCACCTCTGTTGGGCAAAAGTTCATCGAAAGAAAATGATTGTGAACTGTCGGATAAAACTGGCAGTAGAAAGAGCGAAGCGTCTCGTCTGCGCGTGCCGATTGGCCAGCAGTGGTCTGTCGCTCCAGTCTCGTCGAGACGTTAATAGTGTAGCCGAGCGTCTAGCTCGGTGTTATCATTATTATCGCGTTCCGGAGTTCTGCTGGTCATCCTGTGACCCGCCTACGCCTCACAGAGCTCCCACCACCTCACCCCACTGAGCACGAACACCGTCATGGGGGCAAACAACGTGGAGCGGTAAGGTTTCTCTGATGCACGTGTCACTTTCAGTTGTCGTGTCACGTCACTGAACGCCCTCTCGTGCGCCAGTGCGGCAGAGGGGGCGTTGCATTGCTTAGTGCGTCAGCACTATTCGTGTACCCGGAATGTCACCCTGACTTTTAGGACAGGGTTCACTTACTGCTGTTTGTGGGGATTTGATTTCCTATGGTGGTGTTTGTTTTGGCGCGTTTGTGGGGATTTGTTAGAGTTGTTAGAGTTGTCAAGTGTTTATTCATTTTATTGTCGTTCTTGTTTTCAGGTGTCGACCCAGAAGGGAGGCCGCGGGTGTCTGATGTTATCCTCCTGTCTGGAATCTCAGGGCAGTCGTTTGATTCTCCTTTTTCTTCTTCTTCTTCTTCTTTTTCTATTTTTTTTTTTAATTGATTGTTTTGCCTAGTCCTCTTGCTCTTTCTGTAGGTAATGATAGCTTGTAGGTGGCAAGTGCAGCTTGCTACCTTATGGGACTGGCATTAACCAGTATGTATTTATGTAAAAACAATTATTTTGTCTGGCCATTAATCTGGAATCGATCAATCTGGCAGAATGGCCGACGATTTCAGCATGTCCAAGCCTTATTAAAAAAACACTTAACAAGGGAAACATTCAAGGGACTAACTCTTCGAAAATTTGAGCTTGACGTTTGTGTAGGTATGTTTTATATTTGTGTAGGGATGGATTTTGTTGATTTAATTTGAGAAAGGGTTTACATGTATGATAAGACTTAAAATGTGCGTTTGCTTACGACAGAGTTTGATCGTCCTGAGGTGTGCCAGTGTGGTTGCCAGGACGTTAAACTCCAGTGACTAACTGACTGTTGTTGTTGATGTTGATGTTGATGATGATAGTCACGACGCGCGACGATGTTGCTGCATCTCTCGTGGAATGCCAGCATTGACTGGGTCAAGCTCGACCATACTTACTGATGCCGGGATGTTCATTGACAAGACGTTTCCACGCTGTCGTGGGATCTTTAACGTGAGCAAGCCTGCTTAACACTGCGCCCTTCACCCGGCCTGATGCTAAGAAGCGGGAGTGTGAGTGCGTGACTGCTCTAACCTAGATTTGAACCAACAACCCCTCGATTCTGATTGCCGTTGCACTCAACCTCATCAGCAACGCAATGAGCGGCCAAAACAAGAGAGCCATGCAACGACCAGGTACCGAAACAGGTTGTTACTAACGATGCGCTGTTTTTCTTCCACTAGGAGTAGCCAGATTCATCATTTTCTATATTCTGTTGTGTGTTTCTATGTCGCCAGATTCATCATTTTCTATATTCTGTTGTGTGTTTCTATGTAGCCAGATTCATCATTTTCTATATTCTGTTGTGTGTTTCTATGTAGCCAGATTCATCATTTTCTATATTCTGTTGTGTGTTTCTATGTAGCCAGATTCATCATTTTCTATATTCTGTTGTGTGTTTCTATGTAGCCAGATTCATCATTTTCTATATTCTGTTGTGTGTTTCTATGTAGCCAGATTCATCATTTTCTACATTCTGTTGTGTGTTTCTATGTAGCCAGATTCATCATTTTCTATATTCTGTTGTGTGTTTCTATGTCGCCGGCCGTTAGGTCTTCCTTCTCTTACCGAAATGTGGACATCACATCTCTAACGTGCGCAACGGTCTTAATTAGTGCGTGCTGTGCACGTGAAGGCGAGACAAGCACTGGCGACTCGGAGAGTAGACTCGGACGAGCTGACAAATGGTCCTTCATCCTGTCTCGACCGGAAGCTATACTCACGGAAACTGCTTTCTATGGATGACCAGCTTAGCACACTCAACCACCCAGCTACAGCCCCTTGCCGTTTTGAAGTTCTCACGTGGAACGATTTTGGAGATCATGCAGCTCGTTTAGCGGCGCGGCATTGCCAGTGCCAGAAGCGGCATGACCGATGAACGGCAATGGCTAAGCAAGGGTGCAGGCCATCTTAGAACATTAAAGAGCCTGAATAATCGCCACAGCTAGTGAGAGCGCCAGGTTGAACATGTAGCCATACGGACATTCATTATTTCCACCCTCAGTCCCCCGCACGTGGAGGCACGCGCACTGGCTGCAACTGCACGCGCCGGCTACGGGTGTTATTAAAGGAGTGATTAGTTAAAGCAGGAAAAGGGAGAGTACTTATGAGAATCCCAGCAGTCTTGGTACACACGGTACACACAGGTGTTTACCCATGGGCGTGTGTTTGCAGCAGTGCAGGGATTGGTACAAACACTGGAGGTGTGAGAGAAGAAGGCCAGGTGGGCACCTGCTAAAGAGGCTGACGTGGTCACTGTCGTGACATTTTGAACTAAAGTTACAGCTAGGCGAATTCTGCCACATTTCGGCTTGTCAGTTCTTGCACACACAAAAAGTGACACTGCTGTAGAAGTGACAAACTCTAATCTGTTCCCGCCTTGTCGCCGTAATAATAATAACGAAAGTGTTTATAAAGCGCAAAACTTTGTCCGTAGATTATTCTAAGTGCATGCACGCGCGCGCTATCTCTACACACACACACACACACACACACACACACACACACACACACACACACACACACACACACACACACACACACACACACAAGCACCACACACACACACACACACACACACACACACACACACACACACACACACACACACACACACACACACACACACACACACACACACACACACACACACACACACACACACACACACAGAGGCGCCCGCACACACGAGCACACTGACTATACAAAGCTTAATTTACACACAATTTAAAACGGGCAGCAAACAGACTTGAGACGGATGAAGACTGTGCAACAGCACGGGACGGAACGGAAAACATAGCAGGTCTATAGTTTTGGGAAAAGAAATGTTTTTATGTTACACTTGAATGAGCCCAGAGTGGGTTTCTGTCGGAGAGGAAGGGGAAGGCCATTCCAGGAACACCGACCGTCTGCAGTTGAAATCATTGGTCAGTACGGTCTGGGCCCTCTCCTGATAGGAGATGGCCCAAAGCAAAGGCACAAGTTGGCCTGCAAATGTGGAAAATATGCAGCTATTTCCATCGCCGGTTTCCTATGTGTTTTCTAGCAATACTCACGCTGGCAAGAAAGGTATGAAAATATGCAGCTATTTCCATCGCCGGTTTCCTATGTGTTTTCTAGCAATACTCACGCTGGCAAGAAAGGTATCCTTTCGATTACTATAAGCTTAGCTTGTTTTGGGAAAGAAATGCTCATGCTATGGTTTTGATTTCCATATTTTCATGAATGAAAATAAACTTTGCTTAACCCCTTCACTGCCTCAGCCTGTAAAATTTCCGGGCTGAAAGGTTCACACATACGCGCCTTCAAACAGTATATTTGATGGTCCTGTAACGAATCCACCCTCAATACTGTGCATTTTGATAGAAACCCTTTCACGTGCTTATGCAAAGGGGGCAAAAAAGCCTTAATGGTTTCAAATTTGGCACTTTATATAGTCGTTTTCCGAGTGACGGCGCGGCAATCATGGCAGTGAATGGGTTACGCCAAAGGTACGTTGTTGCTTATCACGCACAGATATACCAGTTTGCCGTACCATTCTGAGTCTGTCAGAAAGAGCCTGCGTGTAAATATCCAGCTGTGTTACTGATGGCGCGACTTCGAGGAACGCACCTGTAGGCAGCGACTGTCTGTGCGGTTCTACCGAACTCCATTCTTTTCAATTAAACGCGGCCCGTAACGTAATAATTATGCACTGCTGCCTCATATGTCGGCCCTATTCATAGTGACGTCGGTGAGGAAATGAAGAAGTTGCTGGATGACAAACACACACTGTACTGAGTCTACATTAATGACAAATCTTCAGCCTTAGATGCTATAGTTATGTGTCAGCTTAGTTCCAGATCAAAGGACTGTGTCCCATCTTGAATAAAATTGCTTCTGTCTCAAACTGCTTCAGCCTTAGATGCTATAGTTATGTGTCGGCTTAGTTCCTGATCAAAGGACTGTGTCCCATCTTGAATAAAATTGCTTCTGTCTCAAACTGACACACCAGTGTGTCTGAAATGGAGGGTGTATATACCACTGGCGGCCATCCTTGTTGAGGATGTACCCCTAGCGGAGTTAATGCGCCTTGTATTTACTCGCATGCTAGCTGAGAGTTAGCCAGGCGACTTAGGTCCGTTGCTGTGTCCGAGTGACGTTTTTTCCATCGCTAGAACTCCCTTTGTCTGTTGACTCTTCACAAGCTTTCTACACCTCCTTCCGTTTCAGTTTGTATGTATCCCAAATCGACTGAAAGACCCTACATCGACTGAAGAGCCCTAAATCGACTGCAAAACGAATGTGAGCCTACTTTTTGAGCCAGGTCTTTTCTGTTGGGCGGTTCGGTGAAGCTGGTTTGCATGAGTGAATGCCCTTCGTAATCTTTTGCGCAAGAAGTCGCGAATGGTCGTAACTGCCACTTCCGTGCCGATTTCTGAGTAGGCGTTGGTTCACGTTGTGTATAAGAATGGAAGTTGAACCTAGAACTGCGAAGCAGTAAAAATGCCCTTACTGTTGCGTTTGCAAAAATTACAGGGGAAAGGTGATGAAGAACTGGAAGAAGGAAAAAAGTGTCTTTGCGTCCTTTTTTGGCTAACCAGAAGATCGCGAGTTCTTGGAAAAATACATTGTTGTTTTTGCCATCCATAACACGAGAAACAAGTTATTGCTTGTTGCCAGACACATTTTGACTACGGGCCTTCAAAAATGCCTTTAAAGTTGGCACTGTAAACTTCGCGAATTTATTGTCACCGCCTTCCATTGTGAAGAAAGTACGCACCGGAAGTAAAAACAGCCAAGGGACTTAAGCGACGCCGGGTAAAAGTCAAGGGAGTTAACAACCCCGCCTGAACCGCCCAATAGGCCTAAGCCAGATACTCCTCTTCTTCAAGACGTTTGACTGTCAGTTTGCATTGGGGGTTTCGACTTCATGTTGACAAGAAAATAATCATCTAGGCTACAGTTGGTAATGACATTTTGGAACACCTTGAATGTAGATGGTATCTTTTTAACTTAGCCCGTGAAATCGCCATCTCTGTGTTCTAGA
>JABMCL010001817.1:165000-177500 GCA_018857735.1 Alviniconcha marisindica | reverse complement strand
CTGCAGAACATTTTTTCACCTTACAGCCCTAATTACCCAAGCAGTTGCACGTGCCCAGTGCTCACTCTTCCTGTAGGTGTGTGCCAGCCCTGACCTCCTGCATGCAGTTAATGATAGCACGTGGTGACTGTCCGCTTATGTTTCAATGAAATTATTGGGCTGTGTTGGTTCCATTTAAGTGGCACAATTATACAAAAGGCATGAACATACCACTGCCACAGTGTCATTTCTGGTGACGTTGCACAAGATCTCTCTCTCTCTCTCTCTCTCTCTCTCTCTCTCTCTCTCTCTCTCTCTCTCTCCTCTCCTCTCTCCTCTCTCTCTCTCTCTCTCTCTTACACAACACACACACACACACACACACACACACAACACACCACACACACACACACACACACACACACACACACACACACACACACACACACACACACACACACACACACACACACACACACACACACATATACGCACACACGCGGAAACCCTTCTTCTTCTTCTTCTTCTTCTTCTTCTTCTTCTTCTTCTTTTGACATAATATGTTAACCTTTTGCTTCATGTATCCTGTAAAAAGGACAACATACCCATTGTAGCTCTGGTAGAATGCTGAAAGCATGTTGTTTTCGTGTCAACTGTTGCTGGGAGAAAGCGGCTAATTGTGAAAAAATATACTGCCTCCTCAAAGCGGTGTTTGGACGTCACCGCGGTTCCAGATTGATAGGTGGACACGTCGCTGCCAGGAGACTTGAGTGACTCTAGCGGGCCTAATTATCATTGGCCGTCCAGTAAGTACTCGCAAAGGTCACTGACCGTGCGAGACCTCAGTCGTACTGTGTCGTGGAGATAGACAACACCGATCGCGGAGACAGACGACATTGATCGTGGCAGGGGAAAATAATAGCCGCAGCTGTCCACGTGCCGGCCCTTCCAGCAATTATCGTCCCTCCCACCCCCTACCCCCACCCCACCACCCCGAATAGCCATGCCATTTAGGCTACATCTCCTCCCCTCTGGTCAGTCCTTTTTGTCGGCTGACCACCCGGAGGATCCAGCAAAGAAAAGACTCGCGTCCATCATTCAAGACTTTCGGGGCAATAATTATTTGGCTGATAGCAAATCCGTACACGCCAAACAGATGCACGCTACTCTAGGTAAAGCGTATTTACGTTGTGGGTAAATTGTACTGGGGAAATGTTGGACTTGGTTTTCATGTTACAGTGAGATAGTGTTGTCAACCTTGCAATCACGTCTGGACGACCTTTATGTTGGATCGATGGACAATGCTTCAACCTGTGTGTTAGATCGTGCCCATAACAATCAGTTTCTGATACTAGTCACCCCCACCCCCAAAATGTATTTGTAGCCGTCTTGCACTTGGCCCAAACGGGGCGTAGCCTATGTAAGAGTCCTCAGTAATCTCGGTATTATACAAGTGAACCAGCAAGCCTAGCGGTAACGCGTTAGGCTGGTAAGCAGGAGAACCTCGGTTCGAATCCGCTTCTCTTCAAAAGTTGTGGTTTGTGAACAGTCTTGTGACTTTGTCCGTCACAGTTATGAAACGTTAAACTGGCTCTCATCGCTGCCCACCTTAATGCAGGAGTCATTCTGGTGGTGATATTGTAGCGATAGGTATATAATCTCCCTCTTCTCCCACATCCATACCCACTCCCCCCCTTCTCCCCGTCCCTAATAAGCCTTACGGTTTCTGTGGACGTTAAGCGCCATGTTTACTTACTATCGGTATCATGCAAGTGAGCCGGTGTGGCCTAGCGGTAAGGCGTTAGGCTGGTAAGCAGGAGGACCTCGGTCCCATTCCGCTTCCCGCTCCTCTCTCTCTTCAAATGCTGTAATCTGTGGACATTGTCTTGTTACTTTGTCCCTTACAGTTAATCAAATATTAAAATGGTTCTCATGGCCGCCAGTCTTAATGAAAGAGTCATTCTGGTGGTGACAGCGTAGCGTTAGAAAAAAGTCTCCGTCTTTCCCCATTTCCTGGAATCTCAGTCCCCGCCAGTACCTATTCGGAGACAACTCGGTGTTCAACAAGGTTAACGAAGTTCTTATACAGGCATCAATCCGGAGAGGTTTCAGCGGTTTCTCATAACTGTTTCTCAGATCCCGGCAACGTATGTCATAAGGCTCTGACCTGTTCTTCGATGACCCGGCCTGAAATTGTTTGCTAATGTATATCTAGCATTGCGTGTGTGTGTGTGTGTGTGTGTGTGTGTGTGTGTGTGTGTGTGTGTGTGTGTGTGTGTGTGTGTGTGTGTTGTGTGTGTTTGTGTGTGTGTGTGTGTGTGTGTGTGTGTGTGTGTGTGTGTGTGTGTGTTTATGTGTTTGGTTGTTGTTGTTGTTTTTTGGTTTTTTGTTGTTGTTTGTTTGTTTTGTTTGTTTTTGTTTTGTTTTTGGGATGGGGTGTATAAACATGACGTCGTTTAATCTTCTTGGTTTGAATGTGTTAAATTAATTCTTATTACAAGTGGTTTTGGATAGTGTTTGACAATCGTTTTCTGGTATAAATAGTACATGGTGGCATATATTAGTGATAGCCTTAAGGAGTAAACAACAACAACAACAATGATACAGTAGTAATAAATGTCTCTTTTATAAATACAAAATCTAAATCTTTAGACAAGACAAATACATATCACAGTTGTCTGATGTCTATGTCGTTGTCCTTACAAAACTGCGCTCTAGTGATCATAAACTTCCAACTGAAGTAGGACAACAAGAAAAAAACAGTCTGTGTGAAGTGTAACTTATCTGTAACTGGAGACGAAATCCGATTTCTTTTTGAACGCCCGCGTATAATCACGACCGTAAAAACATTCGTCCAGAGATACGTTTCTAGATTTGTCTTCTACCAAGAAAAACGATATTTTAGCTTTGGCAAAAGTCTAGGTTATGTTTCTTGTTTTGTTGTGTTTGTTGTTGTTGTTTGTTTGTTTGTTTGTTTGATTGTTTGTTTTTTCTTTCTCTCTTTTTCCATGCCTGTTCTAAAAATTTACCGCACTCTCAAATTTGGTTTGTTTGTTGCTGTTGTTGTTGTTGTTTTGTTTAGTTTATTTGTTTTTGTTTTCCTGTTCTGTTGTTTCTTGCAATTTGTTTTTTAAATTATCCTCCATACACGCAAGAGGCTGAATGACCAAACATCCTGGAATCCTTGGTATAGTTGCTGGCCAACACAAGTGCCTTTTCTTTACATCAGGCGTGTCCACTGGAAGTTCACCAGGACCCCCCCCCCCTCCCCCCTCCACCCACCCCCATTCCCCCGACTGTACCCTCATCAAGAGCGCCACCACTTGATCCCGCGGTCACGCTGTCCCTCCGTCTCCATATCCATCCGTCTTCCTCACTACCTGTTGCTAACCACCTCAGCTGGCTTTGCAAGACACCTAAACTCCAACCCGTTAAGCCCGTTCTTAACTGGGCGAATGTTTGTTCGCCGAACATACTTCGGACAGTTCGACGAACTATGATTCGTTTCTTAATTGAACTTTTAGTTCGCCGAACATGGTTCGGACAGTCCAAACTTTACTTCGTTCTCAACTGGCTTGTAATGAGATGCAAGCTTCGGCCCGAACTTGCGGCAGACGCGCAGCAGACAGCATGATCGAAAATGTAGGCTAAAGTCAAGTCACGTCAAGTCAATATACTTTAATCATCCCTCACAGGGTAATTCAACTAACTACTATCTCATTCTGAGTCTCCGAGACGAGGCTGCGCCTCCCACAAGTCAACAAATAAACAAATTCCCTCCGAAGCGAGTGAAGAACCTAGCGACACCGTCATCCATTTTTATTTTTATTTTTTCTTCATCCACAGGAAAGCTCTGCTCTAGCCAATCAGAGGCAATGATCGTCGAATAGGGCGAATGTTCCCAGAACATGTTGAGCGAAGCTTTTTGGACCCCGAATATAGCTTCGACGAATACTTCCAACTAGGTTTGCGAAGAAAAGTTCGCCCAATTAAGAAGCAAATAGGTTCGCCGAATACTTCCAACTAGGTTCGCGAAGAAACATTCGCCCAATTAACAACGGGCTTAAGGCCCAGTCAGTCAGCTCTGGTCCGCACCGCTTTGTTGTTGCTGTTGCTGTGTGTTGTTGTTGTTTTGTTGCCGCTGCTGCTGCCGTTGTAGTTGTTGTAGCTGTTCGTGGTGGCGGTGGTGATGGTGGTGGTGGTGGTGGTGTGAGTATGGGGGTATCTGTTTGTGTGTGTGTGTTTGTGTATGGTGTTTGTGTTTGGTGTGTGTGTGTGTGTGTGTGTGTGTGTGTGTGTTGTGTGTGTGTGTGTGTGTGTGTGTGTTTGTTTGTGTGTGTGTTGTGTGTGTGTGTGTGTGGTTGTTGTGTGTGTGTGTGTGTGTGTGTGTGTGTGTTGTGTGTGTGTGGTGTGTGTGTTGTGTGTGTGTGTGTGTGTGTGTGTGTGTTGTACTTTATATTTTCTTCCCCACCTTACTTTGTTTTGCTGTATCTTTCCCGCTTTACAACTGTTCTGTGGACGACATTACCAAATGTCAAATACCCTACCAAATACTGTGAACATTACATTTTTGTTACCAATAAAACTTCCTATTGGCAGAGTTTATTTAGTGTTTCTTTCTTCAGCAGTATGTCGTTTGTCAGAGTGCCGTGTATTGGCGCACTATGAATCTCAGTTCTACGCAGCTGCAACTCGTCAGTTATGGGTTAAACTAGTCCTGTTCGTGTTACTGTCAACAAAGAAAGTTTTTGGAGATGAAGACAAAAGAGAGAAGGAAAGGAAAGAAAGAATCGACGAAGAATTAAAAAAAATTAAAAGACGGAGAAGAAGAAAAGGAAGAACAAGAACTAGAGATGAGAGAGAACTCGAACTCGAAAACTTTAATATTCAGGGATAGTAGCGTTTGGTCCACTTGGACCTATCTAACAGCCAGTCCTTGCTATACTACAAACACAAATAAACACGACAATACCACAAACAAATATTATAAGCACAATTAAGCAATTGATTAATGCGGTTTCACAGTTCCTACAAATGTGCAGAAACATCAGAATTTAATTTCTTTAGAGAGAGAGACACACAGAGACGAGAGAGAAGAGAGAGAGAGCTAAAAGGCATACAGAGGGAGAAGCCAAGGCAAAAGATGAAGAGGAAGAAGAACGGTCATGTTAAGCGCTTTATCCACCACAACCAGAAGACCAACAGAACGTATCGAGTGTTTTCCATTCACCCCAAAAACAAGCATCAGCCCAGCGGCAATGCGTGTACAACAGCGCATCATTTCATCAACAGTAATGGAGCAATGGATTGCCGGCAGTAGGACTCGCTGCTGCCACCAGGGCTTTGATTAAGACACGGGATCTGCCCTGAGACTAGCGCCGTGCCAGGTTCGTGTCTACACTTTCCTCCAGTCAGACTAGAAGGCGTGTCGTTTCGCTTCTATAGGTCGTTAACGAGTGTTATACACATGCGTATAGAACACGGAACAAAGGGTAGGAGGTAATGGCCTAATTGTGTGTGTGTGTGTGTGTGTGTGTGTGTGTGTGTGTGTGTGTGTGTGTGTGTGTGTGTCTGTGTGTGTGTGTGTGTGTGTGTGTGTGTGTGTGGTGTGTGTGTGTGTGTGGTGTGTGTGTGTGTGTGTGTGTGTGTGTGGGTGTGTGTGTGTTGTGTGTGTGTGTGTCGTGTGTGTGCGTTGTGTATCGGGCAGAATCGGGAAGGGTGTGTGTGTGTGTGCGTTGCTAGTGTGCGAGCGCAGAAATCGGGATGGTGTGTGTGTGTGTGTGTGCTGTGGATGTGGTTGTGTGTGTGTGTGTGTGTGTGTGTGTGTGTGTGTGTGTGTGTGTATGCGTGCGCGTGTGTATGTCTTAGGGTGTGTACGTGCGTGTGTCTGTTTGTGAGGGTGCGCGCGCTTGTGTGTGTGTGTGTGTGTGTGTGTGTGTGTGTGTGTGTGTGTGTGTGTGTGTGTGTGTGTGTGTGTGTGTGTGTGTGTGTGGTGGCGTGCGTGTACGTGTGAGTGTGTGTTCATGACAGTGTGCGATCGCATCTGTGTGTTTGTGACTAGATGTGAACCAACGGTGACCAGTGAGTGACGATAATGGCAGCAACAGATCTACGTGTCAACCTGAAGAGTGTCTGTGCACTATCCTTTCAAAGCCAGGGACCAATTGTTTGGAATTCTCTGCCACTGAACAAGAAATAGGCCATAGAATTCATGCTCCGTGCTTGTGCAATTTAGATCTAAATTGTAAATTTGTGTCTCTGTCTGTCTGTCTGTCTGTCTGTCTGTCTGTCTGTCTGTCTGTCTGTCTGTCTCTCTCTCTCTCTCTCTCTCTCTCTCTCTCTCTCTCTCTCTCTCTCTCTCTCTCTCTCTCTCTCTCTCTCTCTCTCTCTCTCTCTCTCTCTCGACAACTTCCATTCAAAGAAAAGCTTATGTTCAATAAGGCAGTGTTAGTATTCAAAGCATACGAAAATCCTGCGCCTCCGTATCTTAAACAATCTTTTTATCTGGTCCAACACTCGCGCCACATCTCGATTCATAACTCTGCCCAAACCTAGAATATACCTTTTTAAAAGTAGCTTTTCATTTTCAGGCGCATCCCTATGGAATATTATCCCAACTCAAATAAAGTCATACAATTCACTTATCAGCTTCAAAACACAGCTCCACAAATGGTTCAGAAGCAGTTTGTTGTAAATAACCACACACACACACACACACACACACACACACACACACACACACACACACACACACACACACACACACACACACACACACATCCATTTCTTGGTTTTTAATGCGTATATAAATTACACGCACGTATAATCTCCCAGTGTTATTATGAATTTAGTTATTACTGTTTTGTATTAGTCATAATTATTGACTGACATTGATTTTTCTACCATGATCATATGTCTATGCATATATGTGTTTAAATGTCTTGTAACTGTTTCAAGGACAGGTTGCCCGACAGGCATTCGTGCCTAAACCTTTATCCTTGCGTAATTAAAGTTCAATCAATCAATCAATCAATCTCAATCTCTCTCTCTCTCTCTCTCTCTCTCTCTCTCTCTCTCTCTCTCTCTCTCTCTCTCTCTCTCTCTCTCTCTCTCTCTCTCTCTGCATCGGTAGTTCACTTGCTGATTGTTCGATGCACAAAACTGCTCTACATATGTTTCCTACACACAGCTGGCGAAGTTCAAACACTTCCCTAGCGCGACTTTCGATCCTGAGGTGCGAAAAACAGAAAAAAAGAAAAGACTCAGCGAGATTGTTTTTTACCAGCCTAGACCCCAGAGACTTGACAAACACAGCACAGAATTGAGCCTGGCCCCCCGGCAAATGGACGCGACTTTTCTGCAGCAGATACAGCAAACAGCAGATCACGACATCTGCCAACAACCATTCTCCCATGAGATCCGGGTCTTTGTAGCCCCGATTTCCTCCAATTTCCGGTGATGGACGCTCCAGTAATACGTGACGCTCACAGAATTATTGCGCGCCGTGCTAGTAGAATGAGCGCACACTTTTCCTTCCGACATTTTCTTTTGTTTTTTTCTTTCTTTCTTGTGCCTCTTCCACACACACACACGCACACACACACGCACACACGCACGCACTCCTCTCTCTCTCTCTCTCTCTCTCTCTCTCTCTCTCTCTCTCTCTCTCTCTCTCTCTCTCTCTCTCTCTCTCTCTCTCTCTCTCTCTCTCTCTCTCAAATGATGCTCCATTTATGTTACAAGTACAGGCTTATTTCTCCATTGTAATGAAAGTTTAGCTTTCAACTTCATACGTGTATTATGCCCCCTGCATTTGCCATTTGCTCCAGAGTTTGAGGTTGTGAGGGAAGCTGCTGCAGCAACGTAGAAAGCCCAATCTGAGTTTTTGAGAGAAGTTGCTTCGGACCGATCCTCGGTTACTTTGTTACTTTAGGGATTTTAACGTCCCGTCAACCTCATTTGGTCGTCTAAGGACGAAAGGATCCGCAGAATATGTCGGGAGCGTGTAGCGACCGACAAGGACCCTCCCGAAGTACCACTATCTTATATGTGAGCAAGTGCTCTTTGTACGTTTTTACAATAATCCCGCCCCGGTTATCAGATCCATGCAATTTCATTACTGTACTGTTAGTAACCCGGGAACCGGAGCAGACGACGCTTTTGTTTTGAAGCGCTGCGCGTGTTGCGTAACGCCACATGGCCTTCTCACAGCCGACCGGCGATAGCCGCTGGTGCGCGCCATTTTCAAATCTGTTTACTCCCTTAATATTTTGACCGCTTGTTTGTTTACCTACTCTTTGTTTACCTAGTCCTTTTCAAGTTATGCACTAAGCCATGTGTAATATAATTTGGCATCTTAGAATGTTTATTTAGATCTTATTTAGACGCAGGATCGAGCTTAATCAGTAGCCGATGCCACTCTAGGTCCATTCTTTTATAGCCGTCGTCTGCATGGCGCGTTCTCTGTTTAGTACTAGTGAATAGTAGTGAATCGTTGTTTTGACTCGATTGAAGTAATTCTGTGTCGATCAATGCTTTGTCGTATAGTATTTTGCTTAGCTGACTTCATGTTTAGTGTTTATTTTGGGTTGAAATTAACTTATTAAGTATTGTGTACTGTAGAAGCTAAGTTATATTCATAGACTACTTGGTATCACTATCAGCGCTGCTGCGACTAAAATAACCGCCCCAGGCGAAAGTTCGCACCGATTGTTTTAGTACTAGTCTTTGAGTGTGTCTTGCTTCTCTTATAGAGCGTTGTATTGTAATTGTTATGTACCATTTTAACCGTGGGAGCGTGTTCTTTATTCTGATGTAAGTTTTATTGACAGTTATATTTTGTACTTTGTGTTAGTTATGATTTAGTTGTACGAATCTGCTTATAGACAGGTGCAAGCCACGCTTCCCACTCTTGTTGTAAATTAAATAAGTCATGTGTGTACATTTTGTTTATATGGTTTAAAAGGTTGTAACTGTAGCTTTTATTTGATATATTTCATGTTTTAATTAGTTTAGTTATTGTTGAGGAAACTGTATTTGTGCGGGCCAAGGAAACACAATAGTCAGCCATTTTGTGGTCCAGAGGGCCGATTTCATTGTAACGATAGCGTGTGTTCCTTGCGGCCCGCGCAGTTCTCTTATCTATGCGTGCGCGTGAGGATTTTGGGGTGCTGAGAAAGTTGTCTGCTGCTGTAGAATAAAGCCTGTTTGCCGTGGCCGCCTGCTGTGGTCTCCATTTTGACCGACTCCGCTGCCTGGGTCACTGTCCTGTTCTACGCTCAACCATTCCACTCCATTACATATATTTCAGAATATTTCAGTTAAGCCACATTGTCCTTCACTCCTATCAGTCTGAACATTGTGTGTGTGTGTGTGTATGTGTGTGTGTGTGTGTGTGTGTGTGTGTGTGTGTGTGTGTGTGTGTGTGTGTGTGTGTGTGTGTGTGTGTGTGTGTGTGGTGTGTGTGTGTGTGTGTGTGTGTGTGTGTGGTGTGTGTGTGTGTGTGTGTGTGTGTGGTGTGTGTGTGTGGGTGTGTGTGTGTGTGTGTGTGTGTGTGTGTGTGTGCATCTCTAGTACAGTGTTTAAAAACCCTTGTCGATATCTTCTTTTCTTTTTTTATAACATTTTCCATCTCGATGTACATTATGTGTGTATGCTTGTTCAGCGCTTTGAGCCGCAGGGTAGGCGCTTTACAAATTTCCATTATTATTATTATTACCATCATCATCGTCCGCCAGATGAAAGGCGGAAGATGGAGATGGCTTGACTTGCCCGAACGGAAGCAGCCTTCCAATTCCACGCGTGGTTTTGAAGTGGACACCGCCTGGAAAAGAGGCTGACCACGGAGCAGTGAAAACTACTCGGAACTTTCTGCTCGTAAAGTGTTTGTTCTGGAACGGTCTGATTCCGAAACAGCCTACCGATAGTATTACGTGCATTACAATACATCCGGTTCCCGTTCTGTCTGTTTTTTGTTACAGCTTTCGTTGGTGTTTGATGTTTTTGACAAAATAGAACAGATTAGGGAAATGTACTCACCAAATACGACGAAAAACAAAGAAATAATAACACAGGAGTGCTTTCGACAACAACAACAAAATCCTTTTCGGGTGCACGAAGATAGATAGACAACAAAAGAAGAAGGAAGTAAAGAAGAGGATAGACAAAGGTTTCGACGGCATTACATGAGAGACGTTGGAGAAATGAAGCAGAGGTGTCCAGGCGCATCATTTCCGACTGTCAGCTTTTTGTCGCGGAAATGAACCGAAGAGGCAAATAGGTTTTCTGTGAATGGCAAATTCGCAGTGCCGCCAGTCATTGCCTCTTTGCGTTGCTGTCGTCTGGCATACTGTGTTGTCGATAAGGGACACACTGTGTTTTATTGTCTGGCATACTGTCTTGTCGATAAAGGACACTCTTTGTGTTTTATTGTCTGGCATACTGTCTTGTCGATAAGGGACACACTTTGTGTTTTATTGTCTGGCATACTGTGTTGTCTATAAGGAACACACTTTGTGTTTTATCGTCTGGCATACTGTGTTGTCGATAAGGGACACTCTTTGTGTTTTATTGTCTGGCATACTGTGTTGTCGATAAGGGACACTCTTTGTGTTTTATTGTCTGGCATTCTGTGTTGTCGATAAGGGACTCCACGTGAACGTTTCTTACTAAGCAGTGATTTGTGGCCGAAGTGTTGCATTTGAAGAACGTTGTTTAGTTTTTCTCTTTGGAACTACAGTCGTGGAGTGCCCAACGTACCCTCCAGTGTCTGGTCTGAATATCTTTTGTCCTTTTTCAAACCGCAAATTGCGCGCATCAAGAGCACAAAAGAGCAGCAGCGATGGTCAGTGGATAGCACACTCCCCAGCTAACTCCTGCCACAATGCACTGTGACGTCTGTTCTGGTGACCTCTCCTTGCGAGAAAGAAGTACTTCGCTGCGCACTCCAAGTTCAGCCTGAAGTGTTGACTTACGATGCATTCACAGTTCAGACTGAAGTACCTTACGGTGCCGTCTCAAATCAAGTGTCCAGTGTCGCGCTCCGCAGGGGTCCTGTCTATATCGTGTAGTGTTTGACTCTGTTGGTGCGCCATGATCTTAACGGGGAGTACACATCTAGAGTGGTGTTTGGACCTCCAGTCGACGTGTTGTAAACCCCGGGGTGCAGTCAGGTCATAATAATCTGAGCAAAGACACCCGAAGCACCTAACGGAACGAAGTTTTCCGGTCGTAGCCCTCTATTTATGATGTTTCCGGGATTACCAACGGACAGTAGGGATCGTCACGTTGTCGTCAGGCTGACTTGAAGACATTGTTTGAAACGGTGAGGAGAGCAGTACCACCTTGGGGACGTCAGTGATGTTTAGCATTGCTCGTTTCAACAGAAAGAAGGACGACCAAAAAAAGGGGGAGGGGGGAGGAAGAAAGTCAGAAATATTGAGCTTTTTTTCCACCCTTGGTCTGCATACAGTTGTTCGCTTGTGGCTGTGTTGTCTTCAGTTCCGCTGTTTCGTTGTGACTGCGTTCTGTCTTTTATTCATTCAAAAACTGGCACCAGGCAGGAAAGAAAGTTGAAAATGTCTTACTTTCTTCCCTTTTCGCCCCTTTCTTCCTGTCTCTCTTTTGACCTCATTTCTTTCTTTCGTTATCTCTCTCTCTCTCTCTCTCTCTCTCTCTCTCTCTCTCTCTCTCTCTCTCTCTCTCTCTCTCTCTCTCTCTCTCTCTCTCCTTTTTTCTCTCTTTCGTTCGCATGAGTTTCTGCACCCTTAGATAACCCCGAGTGACTGAAAAGCTTTACTTGAAAATCATGTTGCTAACTCTTTTGAGTTTTCTTTTACTCCTTCATCCTCTACGATTGTGCTTTTCTCGTTCTTTCCATTAGTGTTTATATTGAAAGATATTCCCTCGTCCTTAACCCCTTTCGGTGAAACAGTTGCCATGCAACCGTGCTGCCAGTGCCGCTGTGACTGGGCCCACTGGCTCGTTTATCGCCAATCCAGCTTTTCTTCCCTGTCACGTTCTGTGAATAATGGCTGATACGCAGAAGTGGCAGCGGTGCTTTTGCCAAAGCGCATACCTGGACCCAGACAACAACAGTGCAAAGTGTGTAGAATCAAAAGTCACAGTTTGCCTATCGCGGTCTCGGAGTAAGGGCTCACGGGTAAACAGAGCAAGGGGGATTACTGCGTTTGCAGACACACTGGTCTCCCCTGGTTTGCGGTGCAGAAACATAAAGTATATTGTAAGCAGCTGTGAGACTGTTTTCAACATGATGGGAGCCGTGCTTTTGACTTCACTGCTTACTGCCAGTAATTCTACATTCTGACTCCTGCCTTCCGAGTTCTCTCAGGCACAGTGGGGTACCGCGGGCGCAGAAATTAAGGTCACCTTGAGAACACAGAGCTGACAAGTGTTCTCCTTTTAAAGCTCAGAGCAGGTCCGAATATAGCCACGCCTTCTTTGCTTACTGCCAGGAATTTCATCCTTTTCTAAATTTCTACATTCCTGGTCCATTCACCTTC
>JABMCL010001817.1:147500-160000 GCA_018857735.1 Alviniconcha marisindica | reverse complement strand
AGAGAGACAGAGAGAGACACAGAGAGAGAGAGAGACAGAGAGAGAGAGAGAGAGTGCTGAGCTTTGTAATACGGATCCAGGGGAGGGGGGGGGGGGGGGAGGGGAGAAGGTGGATTCGACCTTGGAAAAGGAAGAACGGTTCCAGTTCTAAACATCCCAGGGGATAAATGGGAAAACCGGAGTACCCGAGGGGAAAAAACATTAGTCGGTTGCAGTGAAAAACCCTGCAATATTAATCTTGATGAGGGTTTCATTGCCATCGAAGCTCAGGAAGACAAAACAAAACTAAGAGAGAGAGACAGACAGACAGAGAGCTACACACGCGCACATACACACAATCACACATGCGCATATACGCACTGTTGTAGTGCTATAGTAGGTCACAGTGAAGGCATCGGAGGGAGTGGGGGGGGGGGGACCTACATATTCACATCACATTTATAGCTACGTAAGGTCGAAACAGACACCAGCCAAGCAACAACCAAGTATGGTTATAGTCTTTCATTCATCCCACATGGTTTCCTGCTGCTGAGTTTATCAATCAAGTGTGATTCCATGTCTTTTCTGTCATTCACACTGTCTGTAAAGAGAACACACAGTCCTTATTTTATCATTGAAATGTGTATCTATCTGTCTCTGTCTTGTATCTGGGTGTAACTGTAAGTAAAAAAGTCATAGGTGTTCAAGCATATTTAGTGTGCATGTATGTAGACGTTCAAACATGTTGTAGTGTTATTTGGTAAATAACATACTCAGAATGTGATCAAATAAAAATGCTCACCCACCCAAATAAATATCAACACACTCAGTATGCACATTGAAAGTGTTATAGTGTTACCGAGACCACTAAAATCAGAGTCTCTCTCTCTCTCTCTCTCTCCTCTCTCTCTCTCTCTCTCTCTCTCTCTCTCTCTCTCTCTCTCTCTCTCTCTCTCTCTCTCTCTCTCATACTAGACACACACAGAGACAGAGACAGAGAGAGAGTGCTGAGCTTTGCAATACGGATCCAAGTGGGGGAAGGGGGGGGAGGGGAGAAGGTGGATCCGATCTTGGAAAAGGAAGAAGGGTTCCAGTTCCAAACATCCCTTTGATGAATGGGAAAACCGATGGAATGATCCCAGCTCCCAGGGGCTACAAAACGCGCTCGTTACGACGCGCGACAGCAAGAACAGCAGGAAAGACATACCACATAGTGATGAACATGCCCTTGATCCAGATCGTACATTATCTTGGCCCCGAAGCTCAACCGTGGGCAAGAGGCGCGAGTTCTCCTTGCTCGGCTATCCCCGATGTCTGAGGGCCGGTGAGACGTCTCACAAGACAAAAGACATTTTAATGCTTTTTTCACCATTGTCACTGATCCTGAAGCAATCCCATTTCTCACTGTCACTGACCCTGAAGCAATCCCATTTCTCACTGTCATTGATCCTGAAGCAGTCTCATTTCTGTCACTGACCCTGAAGCAATCTCGTTTCTCACTCCTGAAGCAATCCCATTTCTCACTATCACCGATCCTGAAGCACTCCCATTTCTCACTGTCGTTGATCCTGAAGCAGTTCCGTTGCTGTCACTATAGTCATGTCATGTAGCAACGTGACATCCTATGGAAATGTGATTCATACTAAAGTAGTCCTAATGACACTGATCCTAGAGAAATCCTAGAAAACTCAAGACAAAAACAAGAAACAAAATTAAATAATTTTAAAACAAAAACAACATAAACGTACATTTCAACAAACAGAACCTTAAGTATAATAACATACTATAATATTTTCACCCTGCAAACATTAATTATATACATATCTACACACACACACACACACACACACACACACACACACACACACACACACACACACACACACACACACACACACACACACACACACACACACACGTCAGTCCCCCCTCGCCCACTCAAATACAGATTCCAATCAGTAAATTACCAATAGTCTAACAAAGTCTCTCCCTTCCCTTGGAGTCTCCCTTCTACAGCAACCCAGCATCCCAATATCACCCATCCCACAACAATACTGTACCCTATGTCACTGATCTTACAACAATTACACATTATCCTACTGTCACTGATCATAAAACAATCCTATACCCTATTACACTGATCCTACAATATGTATTTGACGCTTGATGATCGATTATGCCTCTCTCTCTCTCTCTCTCTCTCTCTCTCTCTCTCTCTCTCTCTCTCTCCTCTCTCTACTCTCTCTCTCTCTCTCTTTTAACTGTGAATGTCTTTGTTATTAGTAGTACTGTAGCAACGGCAGATATGTGAGTCGGCCTTTGTGCTAATATCTTCACCGTTGAGAAATAAAGTTCAATCAATCAATCAATCTCTTCTCTCTCTCTCTCTCTCTCTCTCTCTCTCTCTCTCTCTCTCTCTCTCTCTCTCTCTCTCTCTCTCTCTCTCTCTCTCTCTCTCTCTCATATTAGTAGCTTAGCTTCTAACTAGTTGTTGGACAGGTTTTTGACTGAACCTAAACTACATTCCTTGTAATTAGTTTTCGAGTTCTCTCTCTCTCTCTCTCTCTCTCTCCTCTCTCTCTCTCTCTCTCTCTCTCTCTCTCTCTCTCTCTCTCTCTCTCTCTCCGTTTGTTGTTTCCTCTTTTCAAGATGTCTGCGTCCTCTTTTTCTCGTCCTGACGTGACCGTGATCGGTTGACAGAACGTTAAAATCCAGTTACTAACGCTGCCCTCCTTCTCCACCTCTCCATTTCCTTCTTCGTCCTTGCCGGAAGCTGACACTTTGTTTTTATGGCGGGCTGAGACCTGGACATCCCTCCGTTCGGACTCAGATTCTAGTAACACGACAGAGGAGAGTTCCACACGAACAGCCCGAAATAATTAGCCACAGTCTCTGTCGTTGACTTTGTATGTGTTTGTGCGCTTGACTTGTCTCGCCAGTGTGCAAACCGCCGGAGAACGGATTCCCCAAAGACGTTGTTGACGTGGTGAAGCTTAACGTGGACGGCTTATCACCAGCTCTCCAGACAGACAGTCAACAGGGCAGAGAGGAAGAGGTAAAACGTGATCCGTCAATGACAGTGTGTGAGGCATGAAAATGTTGGAAGAAGTTGGGATGAGGGAATCTTGTCCAGTGCTATGTCCCCGGGTAAGTGACCACCAGTTCTCAAGAGAAGAGTATTTCCGGGTACTGACATTCGCCTGTGCACCGGGTAAGTTACCACCAGTTCTCAAGCGAGACGAGTATTTCCGGGTACTGACATTCGCCTGTTCACCGGGTAAAGTTACCACCAGTTCTCAAGCGAGACGAATATTTCCGGGTACTGACGTTCGCCCGTGCACCGGGTAAAGTTACCACCAGTTCTCAAGCGAGACGAATATTTCCGGGTACTGACATTCGCCCGTGCACCGGGTAAATTACCATCAGTTCTCAAGAGAGACGAGTAATTGCAGGCTCTAACATTCGCCGGTGCCCTGAGGAAGGTCAAGAAATCTCCGATTGCAGAGGACTGAAAGTGACAGTGGTAGCAACGATCTGCGCCCCAGCAAATCCACCAAAGTGTAGCAGAAACGTCAATTTCGGGTCGCACTACAACTTCCGGACTCTAAGGAGAGTACGGGTTCACCCCTGCTCGGAGATGACTAGCGGGCAACAACCGACTCTCTCAGCAACAAAGAAGAATGTATACACGCTCAAGGCCGACGCAAAGACAGACATGAAATATGGCACGCCGGTTCTGCCAAGGGAGACAAACAGTTTGCCAAGACGGGGCGGGGGACCAGTGAAGTGTTGTCGACTTCCTACGCCAAAGCTGGCAGCAGGGGGTCAAAGTGGAGTGGCCCTAAATAACAGAGAGCCGAGCGGGAGAAAGAAAAAGGGACTGAATGCTATGAGCTTCTCGTTAGTACCTGGATTTTAACGCCCTGTCGACGGCACAGGTCACCTCAGGACGAAGATCGGTGGAGTTTGTTAGTACCTGGATTTTAACGTCCCGTCACAGGGTCACCTTACGACGAAGATCGGTTGACTTTGTTAGTACATGGATTTTAACATGTTATCACAGGGTCACCTTAGGACGAAGATAGGTGGAGTTTGTTAATACCTGGATTTTAATATCCTGTCAACGGCACTGGGTCACCTCAGGACGAAGATAGGTGGAGTTTGTTAGTACCACATCCTATCACAGGTCACCTCGGGACGAAGATAGGTGGAGTTTGTTAGTACCGCATCCTATCACAGGTCACCTCAGGACGAAGATAGGTGGAGTTTGTTAGTACCACATCCTATCACAGGTCACCTCGGGACGGAGATAGGTGGAGTTTGTTAGTACCACATCCTATCACAGGTCACCTCGGGACGAAGATAGGTGGAGTTTGTTAGTACCTGGATGTTAACGTCCTATCACAGGGTCACCTCAGGACGAACATTGGTGGAGTTTGTTAGTACCTGGATGTTAACGTCGCGTCACAGGGTCACCTTAGGACGAAGACAGGTGGAGTTTGTTAGTACCTGGATTTTAACGTCCCGTCACAGGGTCACTCCAGGACGAAGATCGGTGGAGTTTGTTAGTACCTGGATTTTAACATGCTATCACAGGGTCACCTTAGGACGAAGATAGGTGGAGTTTGTTAGTACCTGGATTTTAACGTCCTGTCAACGGCACAGGTCACCTCGGGACGAAGGTAGGGTGGACGAAAACTTAGTAAGGCATGACAGACATAAAGTGTAGTATCGCCCAGTGGACAGTGATGAGTGACCTACCATTTTAACTCGAATGGGACCTTTCCTGGAAGTTTGCCTTTACGCGATAGTTGATATGCTCGTTTGTCTCGCTTCTGTGTGTGTCTTAGACACCGTAAATGGTGACGTGGGCTTTGTGTGTGTTGTTGTTGTGGTGTGTTTGTGTGTGTTGTGTGTGTGTGTGTGTGTGGTGTGTGTGTGTGTGTGTGTGTGTGTGTGTGTGTGTGTGTGTGTGTGTGTGTGTGTGTGTGTGTGTGTGTGTGTTGTTGTTGTCGTCTGTCTGTCTGTGTGTGAGAGTGTGTGTGTGTGTGCGTGCGGCGTGTGTGCGTGTATGTGCGTGTTGTGGTGTGTGGTGGTGGTCTGTGTCTGTGTGTGTGTCTGTGCTGTGTCTGTGTGCTGTGTGTCTGATGCTGTTGCTGTGTGAGATGGTGTGTGTGTGCTGTGCGTGCGTGGTGTGATGTGTGTGTGTGTGTGTGTGTGTGTGTGTGTGTGTGTGTGTGTGTGTGTGTGTGTGTGTGTGTGTGTGTGTGTGTGTGTGTGTTTTACCACAGAGTGGCACTGCTTGCAAGTGCTCCAGTGTCAACATGTCTGCATTCACAGGAGAGATCGAGATAAAGCTCAGTGAGAGAACTGATTGAGTTGGTATTTGATACTTAACATCCACAGCGAGATTGGGATCAACCCGGTGAGAGAACTGATTCAGTTGGTATTTGATATTTAACGCCCACAGAAGAGACTGAGAACATGTCAGTGAGATACTTGAGGATGTACCCCTGGTGGAGGTTATGTACCCTTGATTCACTCCCATGCTAGATGAGAGTTACCTTAGAGGATTAGGTCTTTTCTGTTGTGTTTGTGTTACGTCTTTGGGCTGCTAATTAACTTCCTTCTCCGTTGATTGTGACCAGTCGCTCTGGGCCTCTTTCTGTTTCAGATTGTCCACAGGAGAATCAACACTTAAATGAGTTAACTATTGCTCGAAGGACGTCACACGAACACAGCAACAAACAACTGAGTCACCTACGGTAACTCTCACCTGGCATGCGAGTAAATACAAGGTACATAAACTCCACCAGAGGTACATCCTGAGAAAAAAAAGATGCCTTCCAGTGGTATATATAACTCACATTTCAGGCACAATCGGCAACACCGGTGTGCACAGCCATAAGACAGAACCAAGTTTTTATTCAAGACCGGACACAGTCTTTTGGTCTCGAAATTGGCCCAGCATGTTTCAGACTTTCCACAGGAGAGATTGAGAGCACCCCACGGGGAGAACTGATTGAGTTGGTACTGGATAGCCAACGGCCACACAAACATGGAGGCCATACCCAGGCAAAACACGAGCAATATCTTCACAAGCAGACAATCTTATTTCACCATTTATAACACGTCTCTTTTTCATGTTGAAAGAAGTTCCGAGAAAATGTAGTAGAATGAACACGGGAAGCTGAAATCAAAACGTGGAATTCCTGGCAGCAGATTAAGCGTTCACAGTTATATTCTGGGCTACTCCAGGATTAAAATAGAAAACCTAACCAGCTCTGGATTCGCACCATGTATGACCTGAAGGTTCTGCGTCCGCGGTACCCCACGTTAAGAGGAAGCCATTCCTGGAGAGTGACCTACCTTTCGGAGGCTATGGGCGTCGCCATATTCCCTCCGCAGAGGAGCCACGAGATTCGGTGCCCAGGGTCACACGGCAATGGGTTGTTCTCAAGGCATGCATACATGTATTGGGTGATCGGAGAAAAGCCAGTGTTCTCAGGACCTGTATACACGTATTGGGTGATCGGGGAAAAGACGGTGTTCTCAAGGCCTGTATACACGTATTGGGTGATCGGGGAAAAGACGGTGTTCTACAAGGCCTGTATACACGTACTGGGCGATCGGAGAAAAGACAATGTTCTCAGGGCCTGTATACACGTATTGGGTGATCGGGGAAAAGACAATGTTCTCAAGGCCTGTATACACGTATTGGGTGATCGGGGAAAAGACCATGTTATCAAGGTCTGTGTACACATATTGGGTGATCGGGGAAAAGACAATGTTCTAGACAGTATTTTCAAGGCCTGTATACACGTATTGGGTGATCTGGGTAAAGACAATGTTCTAGACAGTGTTCTCAAGGCCTGTATACACGTATTAGGTGATCGGGGAAAAGACATTGTTCTCAAGGCCTGTAAGCACGTACTGGGTGATCGGGGAAAAGACAGTGTTCTCAAGGCCTGCATGCACGTATTAATTTTGGGTAATCTGGGAAAAGACAATGTTCCCAAGGCCTGTATACACGTATTGGGTGATCGGGGAAAAGGCAGTGTTCTCAAGGCCTCTATACATGTATTGGGTGATCAGGGAAAAGACAATGTTCCGAACGCCTGTATATACGTATTGGGTGATCGGGAAAAGACAGTGTTCTCAAGGCCTGTATACACATATTGGGTGATCGGGAAAACGACAATGTTCTAGACAGTGTTCTCAAGGCCTGTATACACGTATTGGGTAATCAGGGAAAAGACAATGTTCTCAAGGCCTGTATACACGTATTGGGTGTTAGGGAAAAAACAATGTTCTAGACAGTGTTCTCAAGGCCTGTATACACGTATTGGGCGATCGGTGAAAAAGCAGTGTTCTCAAGGCCTGTATACACGTATTGGGTAATCGGGGAAAAGACAATGTTCTCAAGGCCTGTATACACGTATTGGGTAAAATTAAGGAAAAGACTGTTCCTACCTCTCCGTGCTGGTCAGTCAGGATGTTGGCGACGTATAAGAACAAGGTTAAAGAGAAAACGAAGTGGGCAGTGATGATGCACACAGCAAAAGCAAAACAAACATTTGTATGAAACCAAGTTACATATTGGTCGATTGATTAGCTGACTGATTAATTGGTTGGTTGATTGGTCGCTTGCTTACTTGCTTGATTTCTTGAGCGAGCAGGCACGTTTTATTAGCTGACTGATTTTCTGAGCAAGACATTTGACATTCTGTGAATGTGATCACGGCCAGCAAGAGCACCGCAACAGAAGCAAGCAAGGAAAACAGAGCCAGGAAGCCACTGCACCACAGCGGACAAAAGGAAAGCAAAGCCAAGAAGCCGCTAAACACGCACACCTTGACCTACCTCTCTAGGGAGATGGCAACAAGCGTGAGGACACTGGCGAAGACGAAGATGGGCAGTATGTAGGAGATGATGGGGCACAGCAGGTGGTTCCCGAAGACGTTCCAACGGCAAGGGCTGCTGTACTCCAGGAGCTTCAGAGGCATGACCAGCACGGACACGAGCAGGTCGGACACGGCCAGGTTGACGATGTAGTAGTTGGTGACGGTGTGCATGTGGGCGTTGCGCCAGACGGTGAGGATGACCAAGGCGTTGCCGCACACGGACAGCACGATGATGACGAGGTAGGCCGCCGCCAAAACCGTCAGCACCCACGGCAGCTGCGTCACGTCCGCGTACTCCGCCTGGTTCTGGATGTCGCAAGGGTCAAGGTCAGGCACGGTCAAGGTCGTGGTGGTGGTGGTGGTAGTGGTGGTGATGGAGGCTGGGGGAAGAGAATCGTCGAAGGTCTCGTAGGTAGCTCCCGGAGAGGCGGTCATCCAAGTCTTGTGGTCAGAGTGAGTCCAAGGGCTGCGGGAGTGGTTGAAGTGGTAGAGCACGCCGGCACTGGGTCGTCTCTCCATGGCTACGGTCGTCTCGCTGCTGCTGCTGCTGCTGCTGAAAGTAGGAGGAAATGTATGTTACTGTATATCTCAGACGGGAGAGAATTGCGTTGCTCTAAAGAAACGGCGTTGGCCAAAGGTTTCACTTTTAACGTGAGGGATAAGAAGTATCCGTGCGTCTGCAGAAGAACGAAACTGCCTGTGGATTCCTGCCTGCCTGTACACAGTGAGAAGGTCAGAGACATAGGCAGGAGATGAGTCGGAGAAGAATGAGGACTAAAGATGAGTGAACAGGGCCTTTATGCGGGCTACAACTGAAGGATATGAAAGCGATATCACAATGGGCGTGCAGCTGCGCGTAAAAATGCTAATTCTGAAACACAGCAAAATATTACACGCGTAACCTGCAGTGATGCCACACTCCCTGTGATATACATGTGCACGCAAGCAGCAGCTGACTAGCTGATTCTTGATGTGTAACGCCAAGTCAACCACGAGGACCATACGGGAGAGGGGGTGGGGGGGGGGGGGGGGGGGAGTGTTAATCAAAAGTCCGACTCTGATCTTGGTTCAGATCACTCCATACTTGAAGATGATTTGAAAATAATGAAGTTGAGTGACCATAATAATAAGAAATCATATATATGTACTTACAGTCAAAAGTCTAAGCACACAAGGCTATATTCTGACCTACTACTTACTTTTAAGGTTTTAATACGAGAGCCTTTGTTAACTCGGGGAGGGGGTCTGACAAGCTTCTAGCTACAGTCATTCGACGAAGTAAACGACGAAGTAAACGACCAAAAGCACAATGGTGGACTGAATGAAAAACGTTGAAATTTCCTGTAGTCCTTCAAAATTGCATGTTGTTGCTCTGCAGGTCTCTCTTTTTACACCCGAAGAAGACGATTTTTGTCGAAAGTGTTTGTGTACTATTGTTTCCTTATGTTTCGTCACATTCGTGAGTACGTATCCCCAGATCTGTTCTATTTTAACCAAAAGCACAGACTGAAGGTCAAGACAAGTCAAGTCAAGTCAAAAAACTTTAATCATCCCTCACAGGGCAATTCAACTTAACTAATATAAGGCTCATTAATTTAAGAACATGTAAAGGAACACCAAAACTTTTGCGTTTACAACAACAGAGATAAATTATGACACAAACATTTATAATACAAATATTAAATCACAAAATTATAAACAGAGTACTAACATCAGACAACACACACAACGCACACACACACACACACACACACACACACACACACACACACACACACACACACACACACACACACACACACACACACACACACACACACACCACACACCACACACACACACACACACCACCACACACACACACACACACACACACACACACACACAACACACACACACACACACACACACACACACACACACACACACACACACACACACACACACACACACACACACACACACACACACACACACACACACACACACACACACAAACACACAACACACACGCCAATATTAATTCTATTCAACCAGATACACTACCCAAACCTAATCAGACACCCACTACACATTCAAACAACAACCTAGATGGCACAAAGGGCTGATCATGCCCTGTTGAGGAAGCGAATTGCTGGGGACAAACGAGTTCCCTCCCCTGTTGGTTTTGCATACCAGGGAGCGGAAACGACTAGCCTGCAAAGCTGCTGGACACCACTGGGGAGTTCCAGATTCTGTGCCTGCCTCGAGGAGGTGTGTATGTGTGTGTGTCGGGGTGGGGAGGGTCGGGGGCGGGTCGGGGGGGCGGGCAAATCACAAGCTTAAGACAATGTCCATAAACAACAGTTTCTGAAGGGAAAGGCGCGCCGAAGCGAAGTTCGTCCAAAGGCCCTGCTTATAACATTACACACACATACGCCTAGCACCTTACCGCGAGGTCAAGCCGTCACAAGATCAGCTACAAACCTCGAAAGTATTACGAAACAGCTTTGTAGAAATTATTTTGTCTCTTCTATCGCCCCAGTCAACCTATATGGTTTGGGTTTGGAGTTCCGCTGTCTCACAGGTACATGTACCGCGCCAACTGTGCAGTGTAGGTAGGCCATAGCAGATGTCCTATTCTTCCAACTTCTCCACTTTTTCTTCAGATCATTCTAAGTCTCCCCGGCGTTTATTGCCCGTTTTAAGCTGTGTATATTTAGCTTTGTATAGTCAGAATGCTTGTATGTGCGGGTGCCTCTGTGTGTGTGCTTGTGTGTGTGTGTGTGTGTGTGTGTGTGTGTGTGTGTGTGTGTGTGTGTGTGTGGTGTGTGTGTGTGTGTGTGTGTGTGTGTGTGTGTGTGTGTGTGTGTTTTGAGCGCGGCGGTGTGTGTGTGTGTGTGTGTGTGTGTGTGTGTGTGTGTGTGTGTGTGTGTGTGTGTGTGTGTGTGTGTGTGTGTGTGTGTGTGTGTGTGTGTGCTTAGAATAGTCTCTAGGGACAAGATTTTGTGTTCTAAAAATACTTATTATCTGACCAACAATCCATGAGACAATCAGACCACCAGATCATACCCTCACCCTCACAGGTTCAGTCAGTTTGCTACTGAAGTGGAACGGGAAACCTGGACTCGTGTGTGTTTATGTTCGACATCCACATTCGGAGACTTGTGGAATCACTGTCCTGGACCCGACCCGGTAAAAGATAATGACCGCGCAAACAGACTGCCCGAAAAACAAATGTTACAAGTGGTTTAATTGCGTCTCTGAAGGTATAAAATACTGAAGAGCGCTAACTGTGGACACCGCACCATCGATCGTCTGAAAGAGAAAGACGCAGAAAAAGAAAAAACAAACGTTGGCCAGTCTTTCTTGAAAAGACGATAATGCTCCGTCGTCAGTGAGACTAATATTGCAACATTGTCAAAGGCAATGCGAGGGAGACGCGTTTAAGTATATGGGTTTTCCCTAAGCACGTAGGTATCATAATTATTTTCAACTGTAAACTCACACACGTAAGTGAACTCGTTATACCTTTTGTCGTTTCATATGGCTTTGCATGAAGTGACATGGTGCATGGTTGTATGGTGTACGCAGAACTTGCGCCGAGACGGCAGCAGTTTCATGTGGCACCAGCCATGCCAGCGCTGTAAGTACACCACTTCGGTGGGTATCAAAACCGCACTATAAAAAGCTATTCACTCATGTAGAATCACAAGCGAGCGCACTGAGTCTGCTCGAGAGCGGAGAATAGCGCTTATATAAAAGCAATCATCATCATCATCTACACGATCGCCCGTCCTGCAACCAGCATCTGACACCGTAATTTACCTCAGCTTACTCACCTCTCCGATCTTCGCGTTCCCGATTTTGTTGCCCTTTTCTAAATCTGACTGAGCTTTTTCTCGGTTTCGGGAGACAGTCAGTGGCTGGTTTCCAGTTTTCAGTGACGACAAAAGGCGGCGACTGATGGCAGCACAGTCGGTTAACGCGGCTGGATTGAGGAAGCGACTTAAACGGGAAAGGGGGGAAGGGAGGAGTGGGGGTGGGGGGGTGGGGGGGTGGGGGGGAGGGTAGAGAAAACGATCGCGATGCACACTTGAAACGTTATATACTTAGCTGACAAAGTCATTCACATTCGCAAATAACAACAAACATTCAGAAGGGGTCTGTAATCCTGAAAAATTGCAACGGATTGATAACGAAAGTCGTTCTGATTCTGGATTTAGCAACAACAACAAAAGTCCAACCTGATTGCCGAGACTGCCATGAGGAACTCGAACCAAAGGCATTATAACTCACAGGCCTTCCAATGGACGATAAAAGAATAAAGATTCTAACGGGGTCTTAACCGTTAAAATAATGCATTCCCAGACGGGCACAGGGCAGCAAGATAAATCATCACAAAAGTGCATAATTATAATCATGCAAGAGAGAGAAAAAATGTGATCATGACTGATGAAACCCTGGGGGTGGGGGTGGGGGGGAGGCGGGTCTTTGGGGAAAACTGGAAACAGAAATGCATCTTTTCCGACTATAGAGAAGGAAGCCTCTGTTTATGCGGAGCCTGTTTTGGGTAGTGTCGCATGGTGGATGTTGCTTTTACAATACAATACAATAATACTTTATTAATCCTTCAAA
>JABMCL010001817.1:115000-137500 GCA_018857735.1 Alviniconcha marisindica | reverse complement strand
CCAGATTTTCAGCATCGGAAAACTTATGAGGCTACCCTCGTCCATGCATGTTACGCGCATTGTACTTAAAATAATGGTGGTGATGTGCGCCGCTTAGAGTGCTCTCTCTCTCTCTCTCTCTCTCTCTCTCTCTCTCTCTCTCTCTCTCTCTCTCTCTCCTCTCCTCTCTCTCTCTCTCTCTCTCTCTCTCTCATATGAAAAAATTCGTTCGTTCGTTCGTTCGTTCGTTCTCTCTCTCTCTCTCTCTCTCTACTCGTTCTCTCTCTCTCTCTCTCTCCTCTCTCTCTTCTCTCATTGAAAAAAATCGTTCGTTCGTTCGTTCGTTCTCTCTCTCTCTCTCTCTCCTCTCTCTCTCTCTCTCTCTCTCTCTCTCTCTCTCTCTCTCTCTCTCTCTCTCTCTCTCTCCATTAAAAAAAACGTTTCGTTCGTTCGTCTCTCTCTCTCTCTCTCTCTCTCTCTCTCTCTCTCTCTCTCTCTCTCTCTCCTCTAATATGAAAAAAACGCTCGTCGTCTTTCCTTTCTCGTTCGTCTCTCTCTCTCTCTCTCTCTCTCTCTCTCTCTCTCTCTCTCTCTTCATCTCTCTTCTCTCTCTCTCTCTATCAAAATTCGTCTCTCTCTCTCTCTCTCTCTCTTCTTCTCTCTCTCTCTCTCTCTCTCTCTCTCTCTCTCTCTCTCTCTCTCTCGTTTGGAACAGCGTTAAATTCATTCAAGTTCTCTTTGAATCTCTTCCTGAATTACTCTCTCTAATACAAAATTCGTTCTCTCTCTCTCTCTCTCTCTCTCTCTCTCTCTCTCTCTCTCTCTCTCTCTCTCTCTCTCTCTCTCTCTCTCTCGTTTGGAACGAGCGCTTAAATTCATTCAAGTTCTCTTTGAATCTCTTCCTGAATTACTCTCTCTAATACAAAATTCGTTTCTCTCTCTCTCTCTCTCTCTCTCTCTCTCTCTCCTCTCTCTCTCTCTCTCTCTCTCTCTCTCTCTCTCTCTCTCTCGTTTGGAACGAGCGCTTAAATTCATTCAAGTTCTCTTTGAATCTCTTCCTGAATTACTACAGATACGTCAGTAGGGGAGCAGGCGGTAATTAGACAAAGCCAGGTTCGATCGCCAAATGGGAATTGCTTGTTCTGTCGCTTTCGTCAGAACACGATGTTTAAAACTGTTTGGCACAACCAGAACAAACAGAAAGTTCAAACGGTTGCGGAAGCTCCACGCGGAACTGAGTGAAAGCCACTTCCTCCTGTAAAACCTTCCCGACTTGCATTCCGGTCAGAAACGTCAAGATTATTCTCGTCACGCCAACGCTGTAAGCGCTGACAAATTTCTCTCTCTCTCTCTCTCTCTCTCTCTCTCTCTCTCTCTCTCTCTCTCTCTCTCTCTCTCTCTCTCTCTCCAAGAGCAGCCTGCCTTATCACATCAAACGAAGTGTTGACTGTAGAATCACGCCGCGGCTGTCACAGAAAGACAATTTTCGGAATACTAAACTGCGCTATCGATCACCGAGACCAGAAAGCTAGACGGAAAGGTGAACTGCACAAGGAATCTAATCGAGGAATGAACGGAGAAACAAACTGTAAAAGTGTCTATAGACGTATGTGTCTTTAGTCAGTCATTAACACCTCCAACAAACTATGCAGCTAGAATTAAAAAAGAGACAAGTTTGTCCCACACAGAGTTAACATCGTGACGCTGGCAAAGTTACCTGTGCGGGTGTAAAATATGTAGGTCATTGCGTGCGACGCTGATGGCTGAAACCAATCACAACGTGCTCGCGTTTGAGCTGAACATGCAGCCAAACCAAAAGTGTTGTTTCCAAGTGTGCGAGTAGAATGACGTTGTAATTACACAAAGCTAAACAAGCAGCCCTCGACCGTCGCTGTCCTCTCTTTTCACATAATTATAGGGATCATCACACTGCGCTCGAATGAGACTGCAACCTAACCCGTTATCTTGTTACAGCCCAGTGTAAGTAAGTAAACATGACGCTTAACGTCCACAGAAACCATAAGGCTTATTAGGGACGGGGAGAAGGGGGGAAAGGGGATATGGAAGTGGGGGAAGAGGAAGATTATATACCTATCGCTACACTGTCACCACCAGAATGACTCCTGCATTAAGATGGGCAGCGATGTGAGCCATTTTAATGTTTCATTAATTGTGAGGGACAAAGTCACAAGACAGTGTCCACACACCACTTTTGAAGAAAGGGAGAGCCGAAGCGGATTCGAACCGAGGTCCCTCTGCTTACCGCTAGGCCAAACCGGCTCGCAGCCCAGTGTCTGGAAGCCCTTTCACAAAACTAGGTCGGGGAGGCACTACGTCACAGGTGAAGGTCACGTGTTACGTCTGGTGACAAACTAGCGACAGTCAAAAACAAACTCCTTTCCAAAGTATTACTTGAACAGGTCACTCCATTCAGTTATTTTTAGCTTGTGACACGAAATGGCCCAGACTTTATCCTAATAAAATTCTCATTAACATTCTAGTGATCGCAAGGCCTACGCTCCAAGAATATCATTAATTAGCTTTCTTGTGGTTCACTACAGTGAGGGGCCAGACGTGTTGCAGACCAGTCGACTGCCAGTGAAAAGAAAAGAGGAAATGGGGCAATAGTCTGTTCCTGGGATAGGGCAAATGGAAAAGGGGCAACAGTCTGTGAGTGAGGTACAGCAAGTGGAGATGGGGCACCAGACTGTGAGTGAGGTACAGCAAGTGGAAATGGGGCATCAGACTGTGAGTGAGGTACAGCAAGTGGAGATGGGGCATCAGACTGTGAGTGAGGTACAGCAAGTGGAAATGGGGCAAGAGTCTGTGGCTGGTGCAGGGAAATTGGACATGGGGCAAGAGTGTTCCACTGGGGTACAGTAAATCACATTTAAATAATCGGTCCCGAATCGGAACAGTCCGACGTAGCGACGTAGCGATACGATAGTCCGACGTAGCGATAGTCCAGCGTAGCGATACGATAGTCCGACGTAGTGATAGTCCAGCACAGCGATACGATAGTCAGACGTTTACGGACTATTGCTACCACTCATTACCGCTACGTCGGACCAACGATTAAGAGGCTCCCAGAATCCAGTGACCCATACTTCTTCCGTGAGTGAGAAGTAACTCTAGTAAGTAAACATGATGCTTAACGTCCACAGAAACCGTAAGGCTTACTAGGGACGGGGAGAAGGGGGGAAGGGGTATGGAGGTGAGGGGAGAGGGAGAGATATATACCTATCGCGACACTGTCACCACCAGAATGATTCCTGCATTAAGATGGGCAGCGATGAGAGCCATTTTAATGTTTGAATAGGAAGTGATGGACAGAGTCACAAGACAGTGTCCACAAACCACAACCCTTTTGAAGAGAAAGGAGAGCCGAAGCGGTATCGAACCGAGGTCCTTCCGCTTACCAGCCTAACGCCTTACCGCTAGCCCAAACCGGCTCACAAAAAGTAACTCTCGTGTTTTAATCAGTTTTAATCAAAATTCACTAGTCGTCTTCCCCGGATATCTGAGCAGCGTGGGTGAATTTGGTCACGTCATGTCGAGCGGGTAGAAACCGTAGACCCAAACGAGGTGTGCAGGGTCAGAGTCCCACCGCTCGCCGGAAGTGAATCGGCCACACTCCGAGCATCGCTTTCCGGCACCTTTCTCCAAACTCTGCCAGATTTAGTTACGCCACTGAAGGGGCACTCTTTATCTCCGCGCAGCTGTCCAGCGACGCGGTCAGTGCCCTCTGAAAGGTTCGGGTACTAATATGACTGTAGAAGCAACCCAGCGCCAAAGCACGCACGTAAACATGAGACGCATCCACCCCGGGTAAGAAAAAGAGTTCCGCCTCGATTCAAACGATTGTGGTTTTATTTGTGCTGGTGTAAACTTTGTTGGCGGCAATAAATGACACGCCTTGCTTTATCTGAGTTGTTTGTAACATACTTACTGCTGTTTGAGCACCAACAAAAAACTGCTCGTTAGCCGACAGTCTCCTGGACCCTATGGCGTAACTAAATACGGCAGTGGTTGAAGGAAGGATGTCGTAATCATTTCCAACCCAGATGTAGCCGCACGTAAAGTCCAGACCTTGGCACTATATAAAAACGGCAGCATTTCATGTGGCACCAGCCATGCAACACCCAAAGAGCGCTACCAGTACACCACTTCCGTGGATATTAATAATACGCGCTATAAAAAGATACAGTCACTCATTCAGAATCACGTGCCAGTGTGCGCAGTGAGTCTGCTCGAGAGCAGAGAATAGCGCTATATAAAAGCTATGAATAATAATACTAATAAAACATGCCGGATCCGATTCGAATCCGATCCAGATCGGGTGGGAAGTGTTTGGCCGGATGATTCTTGCTCACCGACTTCTTTCCGGACAGAATCCGTTTGACCAAATTCAGATCAACCAGAACCAGATCAGATCAGATACGGGCTGGTTTTCTGCTCGTGTTTCTTGGACGCAACGAAAAAGGCGGAAGGGTAATTATGGCACGGGAATTCCGTTGCTGGTAGCGAACGAAACGAAATCCACATGATTTGTCTTTCGCGAAAATCAGAACGGTATTATAAATCTGACGACGACCTGCTTCTTCTAGATTCCGTTTGTTGTTGTTGTTGTTGTTGTTGTTGTTGTTGTTGTTGTTGTTGTTGTTATTTTTGCTCGCTTTTATATAGCGCTATTCTCCGTTCTCGAACAGATTCACTGCACTCATGTCATGCTCATGTGATTCTAAATGAGTGACTAGCTTATTCCGTCCCCTACAAGCGCATGGCTGTCTTATTGATGCTTTCCGTATATATAACATACAACTATGCACCAGTTTCCACTGTCACTTCATTCGAATCCACCTACGTACCATGCACGTGTGTTTAGGTGTAACCTGCCACCTGCACTTTCGGCAGAATGACCGGGATCTTTTACAGGCTTCTGTGGCAACGCGGTGATGGAACGGACACCGAAATAACAATCAGCACAGAAAATTGGTCTTAGAGAAGAAAATTATCCCGCTACCTCTGTTGGGAATCGAACCTGAGACGTTTCAATCACGAGTCCGTCGCTCTACCACTGAGAGATCCGGCCCCTCTAGGCAGTTTCGAGTATCTTGGCGCCATTTGGAAATTACTCCTCGAAATCCAAAGCGTTGTGGAGCCAGAGAAAATGCCAAGTTAAAGGTATAGCTTTTCAGTCACTACAGGAGCTCTCCGCATGGTTCAGGTAACAGATAATCACGGCATGACCCGTCGCAACCACTTTCAAGATGGCTTGTGGTGCCGAGTATCCGCGCCAGAAATCCTCTCTCTCTCTCTCTCTCTCTCTCTCTCTCTCTCTCTCTCTCCTCTCTCTCTCTCTCTCTCTCTCTCTCTCTCTCTCTCTCTCACGCACACACGCACGCACGTACACACACACACATATTACTGTCAGCGACTCAGGCTTTTGTCGTTGCGTTGATATGTGACGTCTTTCGATTGATTATTAACTCCCTTTTTTTGTTTTGTTGTTGTTGTTGCTGTTGTTGTTGTTGTTGTTGTTGTTGTTGTTGATGATGATGATTCTGCAGGTAGACAGACAAGATCACGTGGAGAGAACCGGTTATCTGATACAAGCCGTCTTAGTTCGTGGGGTAGGTTAAAGAAATACCTTGACAGATTATCGTTTGACATTTCAGACAAACGGCTAAATGAACTCTTTCGGCCAAATGTTGACATCTCAGTTTGACAAATCCAAAGAAAAGCTTGACACATTGTCATTGTTTCTCGTTTGCAATCTTACTTTTATGTAGCGCTAATCTCCACTCTCGATCAAACTCACGGCGCTCCTGTCGGATGTGATTATAAAAAAAATTAGTAAGTAAACATGGTGCTTAACGGCGACAGAAACCATAAGGTTTATTAGGGACGGGGAGAAGGAGGGAAGGCGGTATGGAGGTGCGGGGGGAGGGGGGTTGAGATTATATACCTATCGCTACACTGTCACCACCAGAATGACTTATGCATTAAGGTGGGCAGCGATGAGAGACATTTTAATGTTTCATAATTGTGAGGGACAAAGTCACAAGACAGTGCCCACAGACCACAACTTTTGAAGAAAAAGGAGAGCCGAAGCGGATTCGAACCGAGGTCCCTCCGCTTACCAGCCTAACGCCTTACCGCTAGGCCAAACCGGCTCACAAGATTATAAATGAGTGACTAGCGTTATTATAGCGCGTTCTGAATATCCACAGAAGTGGTATACTTACAGCGCTGTTCGATTGTTACATGGCTGGTGCCACGTGAAACTGCTGCATTCCGTGTACACCATACAACCAAGGGGTGCCAAGAGAACGAGTCTTGCAGAAAGTTTTTTCAAATCTTCCAGAAAGTTTTGAATTTTCTGGAAAGCTTGCATGACAGAATTAGGTGTACCCATGAGGACACAGTCGCAATAGTCAAGCCGTGAGAGGATATAGGAAGTAACAAGAGTCTTGGTTGCGTCTTCAGTGAGAAACCTGCGGATCGAACTAATGCGTTTAAGCTCGAAAAAGCAGTTTGACAGATTTTTGTGACGTGCTTCTTCATGGACAGTTTTGAGTCAAGAATGAATCCAAGGTTCCTGGCAAAATCAGAGAAGGGGATGTTGTGAGAGCCAAGAGTAATCGAGTCAGGGAGGGAAACGGTGGAAGGTTTCAAGGAAGACGAAAATGGAAAGAGAAAAGCTTCTGTTTTGTCGTCGTTCAGTTTGAGCTGATTTTCCGTCATCCATGTTTTTATGTCATATGTGCATGCATTGATTTCTTTTGGTGAGGTAGGTCACTTCACTGAGAGGAGCGGATTTCTGGAGCTGTGTGTCATCTGCGAAAAGCTGATGGTTTACAGGGTGGCTAGCTATGATACCGGAGAGAGGTGTAGTGTACAGGGCATCATTTATATACATATACGCATGAATGAGTGAAATGTTATACACGAGAATTTGTAAGAATTTCAACACAAGAGAGAGAGAGAGACGGACAGACAGAGACAGAGACAGACACACAAAGAGAGAAAAGCGGAGAGAGGTGTGTAGGGAGTGAACCACTACAGTGATGGGGAGTGAACCACTACAGTGGGAGAGCAGTGGAAAGAGAGAGAGAGGGGGGGTGGGGAGTGAACCACTACAGTGTCAATCCGGGAAAGCAGTGGAAAGGAAGCCACACTGATTGACATGTGCTTTCTGGCCTGCATAGTGTAACCGACATCACAATCAGGTCCTCAAATTAAACAGCTTGCAACTGCATGTTTTCATGGAGCAAAAGAACTCTCTGGGCAAACGGAGAGAGATGAAGATAAAAGCTAGGCGGACATAGAAAGGAAGACGCCCCCCCCCCCCCAACTCCCCCACCCGTCATCTTTTCTCTCTCCGTCTAGGAAGATGAAAGCCGTGCAATGCACGGAAATAAACGAGATGTAAAATATGGCTGAATTCGAAGGAAGACACAGGCAAGACATTGGAAGCCAGAGAGACAAAACTTGAATGGAAATCCAGAGAAAATATTTTTACTCTTTTTTTTCTTCTGGCATATTCAATTAAATGATAAATAAAAAATAAAATAAAAAATGATGGCTATGAGATCAAAGTCGGGAGGGTAAAAACGGACTGCAGAAATTGCACCTGCAAAAAAAAGTACAGTGTGCTAATGGACATCATGATTTGTAAAATCCTACGCGAAAATCATCAGATCACAAATCACTCCGTTTCATTCATGACGTACATCGGATTGGCTGTCGAGAGACTTGAAAGAAGAAAAAAATCCGAAACGAAATGAGAAAAAAATAATGTAACCAACTGGGGCGACCGGAATATATTTCTAGCTGAAATTACGGCAAGGAAGCGCTAGAAGTGCTGACTTGCTGTAGGTACCCCGCAGTTCCCTACCCTGACACACTGGAGACCCAAAGAAGACCGTGGACAGCTGTTCATTCTCAGCAAATGGATGTTAAAGGGGACCACATGCAGGCGTCGAAGCACCACAAGTTCTTTCGATAGCAATGGGATTTTTTTTAAACAAAAAACAAAACAAACGAAAAACCACCCATGGTCTAGTTTGTTAAAATCGACGTTTGAAAGGCGCGAAAACACGGCCTCGCACGGCCATTTTGATCAGATCGGTCACACTATGCCCGTGGATGTATGTCACATCATGCCCGTGGATGGTATGTCACACCATGACTGTGGATGGTATGTCACACCATGACCGTGGATGTATGTCATACCATGACCGTGGATGGTATGTCACACCATGTCACACCATGACCGTGGATTGTATTTCACACCATGACCTGTGGATGGTATGTCACACCATGACCGTGGATGGTATGTCACACCATGACCGTGGATGGTATGTCACACCATGACTGTGGATGGTATGTCACACCATGACCGTGATGGTATGTCACACCATGACTGGGATGGTATGTCACACATGACCGTAGATGGTATGTCACACCATGACCGTGGATGGTATGTCACACCATGACCGTGGATGGTATGTCACACTATGACCGTGGATGGTATGTCACACCATGACCGTGGATGGTATGTCACTCCATGACCGTGGATGGTATGTCACACCATGCCACGCCATGCCACACCATGACCGTGGATAGTATTTCACACCATGACCGTGGATGGTATGTCACACCATGACCGTAGATGGTATGTCATACCATGACCGTAGATGGTATGTCACACCATGACCGTAGATGGTATGTCATACCATGACCGTGGATGGTATGTCACACCATGACCGTGGATGGTATGTCACACCATGGCCGTGGATGGTATGTCACACCATGTCACACCATGACCGTAGATGGTATGACATACCATGACCGTGGATGGTATGACATACCATGACCGTGGATGGTATGTCACACCATGACAGTGGATGGTATGTCACACCATGTCACACCATGACCGTGGTTAGTATGTCTCACCATGACCGTGAATGCCAGTGACGGCGGAAGAGTGCGTTACGCTATGAGCCAGTCTGCTCTTCATTGGTAAAGGGAGAATGAACATGGTTGCACCGCGAGGCTCTCAGATTGATTCAAAGCACAAATGCGCTGTTGCACAAATATTGCTAAAATAACCGCACAAATATTGCTAAAGCAACCACACACATATTGCTAAAACAACCACACACATATTGCTAAAACAACCACACAAAACCTGGAAATGGAAACATTTCCCCATTTTCTATGTCAACGGGCCCACTCGTGTTTTTGCTTGTGGACTCCTTTAATTCTGCATCCGCGGTGCCCTAACGGCGTGGCGCAGATTGGAGCTGAGAGCGGAGGGATAGAGGGAGGTTGTGGTGATTGTTTTAAAATGTTGGGGAGGGTGCGGGGGTGTCTGTCATCTGAAACGCGTCAGTTGTTTCGGAATTTAGAAAGTATTTTGCTTGAGAATACATCTATGAGTCATTTTACTTTGCCTCGCGATATTTTCTAAATACCCAGAAGCTATAACATCATTTTCAAATATTATTGCAAGAGAAAACATTCCTGGAGGTAAAAGTTTTTGTTTTTTGTTTTTGTTTTGAGGGGGGGGGTGGTGAGGGGGGTCTTTATGGTTCAGTAATTATACGAAAACAAATCTGCCTCCATCGGTTTAGTTTTTTTTCCTCGGGAAAGCTACAAATTTTGCCTGATTTAATGCACTGGCCAGTAACCCAAGCCGAAACTCAGATCACATGGCACGCCCGACTATATTGCATGCATGTACCCCAAATTGCCTCACCTATGCAGTGCATGCACGCACGTGAATCGATCACTAGTTTTCACTGGTCACTGCCACTGGCTCGGCAATATCAGTGAGACCAGTATGGAAGTGTACTTTGAGGCAAAAACAGCGAATTTTGACACTTTCTCGACAGCAGAGCCAAACTGCTGGACATAGAAATATGTTTATCGAATAATAGTTTTCCTGCTGAAAAACGTATTCTCTCACAGTGAGATATATATATGAAGTTTCTTATAACAATCAGCACAGCGTCTAAAGTCGAGAGGGTAAAAACGTAGCGTCTAAAAAATAATTTTAAAAAATACGACAAAGGAAAGTGAGGAGTCTTCCTCTGTTTTCCGAAGACAACTCATGACTCATCCGTTTCCAAATCAGTGATTGCTCTCTCTCTCTCTCTCTCTCTCTCTCTCTCTCTCTCTCTCTCTCTCTCTCTCTCTCTCTCTCTCTTCTCTCTTTCTCTCTCTCTCTCTCTCTCTCTCTCTCTTGGTTATTAGTAATATTGTAGCAACGGCAGATATGTCAGTTGGCCTTTGTGTTAATATCTTCACCGTTAATCAATCAATCAATCAATCTCCTTCTCTCTCTCTCTCTCTCTCTCTCTCTCTCTCTCTCTCTCCTCTCTCTCTCTCTCTTTTGGTTATTAGTAGTATTGTAGCAACGGCATATATGTCAGTCGGCCTTTGTGTTAATATCTTCACCGTTAATCAATCAATCATCATCATCCCTCTTCTCTCTCTCTCTCTCTCTCTCTCTCTCTCTCTCTCTCTCTCTCTCTCTCTCTCTCTCTTGGTTATTAGTAGTGTTGTAGCAACGGCAGATATGTCAGTCGGCCTTTGTGTTAATATCTTCACCGTTAATCAATCAATCATCAATCACTCCTCTCTCTCTCTCTCTCTCTCTCTCTCTCTCTCTCTCTCTCTCTCTCTCTCTCTCTCTGTATTAGTATTTGTAGCAACGGCAGATATGTCAGTCGGCCTTTGTGTTAATATCTTCACCGTTAATCAGTCATTCAATCAATCAGTCTCTCTCTCTCTCTCTCTCTCTCTCTCTCTCTCTCTCTCTCTCTCTCTCTCTCTCTCTCTCTCTCTCTCTCTCTCTCTCTGTTTATCGTTTGGCAAAGAGACTGCCCTAGAATGCGACAAAAGCATGACTTTCCCATGGTTCATTGATTGGAGAGCTCTGCAACTTGACAGTCAATATAATCATCATCAGCATCCCTTGGCTTTATAAATCAGACGCTGGCTTGGCATTCTGAAGGTGTCGAACAATAGCCACCCTAAAAACGGAGCTAGCCATTCGCTGCTGGATTATCACTCGTCAGCAGCAACTCTTTATCACTTCATCACACCTTTTACGGCAGACATGGTTGAAGCGGCAAAACTAAATGAACTGAAGGTCTTCAGTTGCTGTTTCCAGCCTCCTGACAATACTAAACAGAGGCGCGGTGGCTCAGCTGGTACCGCGTCGGACCGAAAAGACAGGCGCAATACGGACGCGGGTTCGAGTCCCTGGTGCGGCAGAGGATTTTTCTCCCAGACTCAATTTTCAATGCAGGCTCTCTTACGGCGTCAGCATAGGCTCCGTCTGCAATCGCATGCATCAATATCTGTTCGCACGTTAAAATTCCCAGACACTCGCAACCATACCATTGTTTGGACACATAAAAATACTGCAGACGCTGGTAGGAATGGGTAGCGCTGCACCTGCGGCTGCTTTGACTCACCCAGGTAAAGGCGACCCGAATTTCCCGCACGGGTCAATGAATTACTAAAGAAAAACATTTACTGCCAAAAGTGTTTATCAGAATTCCGGAAAGACAAACAGGAGTTGGTCATCTTTTGTTCCGACTACTGTTCGCTTAGTTCCGAACTAATTCGAATAAGTGAGGCATGCGACCTTTGTGTGCTCGCGCGCGCGCGTGCGTGCGTGCGTGCGTGCGTGCGTGCGTGCGTGCGTGCGTGCGTGCGTGCGTGCGTGCGTGCGTCCGTGCGTGTGTGTGTGTGTGTGTGTGTGTGTGTGTGTGTGTGTGTGTGTGTGTGTGTGTGTGTGTGTGTGTGTGAAGTTTTTATACCGGAATGTTCTTCATGCTGCAAAAAACAAACAATCCACACGGGAACATAATAAATTTATACAGCCTACTGTATCAGCTCATTGTATTCTATTACATTGTAGCATCTTAAATGTCATCGTATCAGTTTTATGTACTGTATTGTACCATATTAAAACTATGTTATATTGTACTGTAGCGTTTCAAAACTACCACTGGCTGTATCAGTTCATAGCATTCTGTTGTATTGTAGCGTCTTAAAACTAATACTGTATCAGTTCATTGTAGTCTTCTGTGTTGCAGTTTTGTCTTAAAACCATCACGGTATTAATTCATTGTGTTGTATTTTGTACTATATTGCAGCGCCCTAAAACTATCACTGTACCAGTTCATTGTATTTTGCTGTCTTGTCTCGTCCTAAAGCTATCAATGTATTAATTCATTGTATTCTCAACAAACAAGAGAGTTAATAAACGCTCATACATTGTATTCTATTGCAGCGTCTTAAACTATCACTGTATCAGATCGGTGTATTCTGCTGTGTCGTAGAATTTTAAATTCATTGTAGGTTCATTGTAGTCCATCGTCGCGTTTTTAGTTTAGTTTTTTTGTTTTTTTGTTTTTGTTGTTGTTGTTGTTGTTGTTGTTTTGTTTTTTTATTCGAGACAAACTAAAGATACAGTGAATTATTGTGCGTTCATCAACAAGCTTTTGGAGCTTATGGGCGATGAGCTCATACAAAAACAACAGCAGCAACAACAACAACAAGAGGGTAACGACGAAAGAACGAGAAGAAAGAAACGGGGGGGAAACGAAAAACAAAAAAAACAAAAAAACGTCGCGTCGCGTTTCAAAACTATCACTGTACAAGTTCATTGTATTCTACTGTATTGTCGCGTCTCAAAACTATCACTGTACAAGTTCATTGTATTCTGCTGTATTGTAGCGTCTCAAAACTATCACTGTACAAGTTCATTGTATTCTACTGTATTGTCGCGTTTCAAAACTATCACTGTACAAGTTCATTGTACTCTACTGTATTGTCGCGTCTCAAAACTATCACTGTACAATTTCATTGTATTCTGCTGTATTGTAGCGTCTCAAAACTATCACTGTACAAGTTCATTGTATTCTGCTGTATTGTAGCGTCTCAAAACTATCACTGTACAAGTTCATTGTATTCTACTGTATTGTCGCGTCTCAAAACTATCACTGTACAAGTTCATTGTATTCTACTGTATTGTCGCGTTTCAAAACTATCCCTGTACAAGTTCATTGTATTCTACTGTATTGTCGCGTTTCAAAACTATCACTGTACAAGTTCATTGTATTCTATTGTATTGTCGCGTTTCAAAACTATCACTGTATCAGTGCATTGTATTCCATTGTATTGTAGCGTCTTAAGACTTTCACTGTATCTGCTCATTGCAGCATTTGTATTGTATATATAGCTTCTTAGCTATCACTGTATCAATTCATTGTACTGTTGCATTGTACTCTATATCGTCTCAAACATCTCTATCAGTTCGTTGTATTCTACTGTGTTGTAGTGTCCCAAAACTATCGAGGTATGGTTCATTGTATTATATTGTAGCGTCCCAAACTGTCACTGTATTGGTTCTGTGTATTCTATTGTATTGTAGCGCCTTGAAAGTGTTACTGTACTAGTTCAGTGTAGTCAACTGTATTGTAACGTCTTAAAACTGACACTATATCAAGTCATTGTACTCTATTGTATTGCAGCGTCTTCAAACTGTCATTGCATCAGTTCATTGTATTCTATTGCATTGTACATTTGTAGCGTCTCAAAACTATCGATGTATCGGTTCACTGTATTATATTGCATTGTAGCATCTTAAAATTGACATTGTATCATTTCAGTGTATTCTATTGTATTGTAGCGTCTTAAAACTATCGCTGTATCATTTCATTGTATTCTGTTGTATTGTAGCGTCTTAAAACTATCGCTGTATCATTTCATTGTATTCTGTTGTATTGTAGCGTCTTAAAACTGCCACTGTATCAGTTCGGTGTATTTTATTGTAGTGTAGCATGTCAAAATTGTCACTGTGTCAGTTCATTCTATTATATTGTTTTGTAGCGTCTCAAAACTGTCACTGTATCAGTTCATTCTATTATACTGTATTGTAGCGTCTCATAACTATCGCCAGTATCGGCTGATTGTATTATATTGTATTGTACCGTCGTAAAACTGACACTGTATCAGTTCCGTGTATTCTATTGTATTGTAGCGTCTCAAAACTGTCGGTGTAACAGTTCAGTGTACTCTATTGTAGTTTAGCGTCTTGAAATTGTCACTGTATTAGTTCAGTGTATTCTGTTGTATTGCAGCGTCTTCAAACTGTCACTGTATTAGTTAAGTGTATTCTGTTGTATTGTAGCGTGCTTTAACTGACGCTGTATCAGTTCAGTGTATTCTATTGTCTTGTAGTGTGTTTAAACTGTCACTGTATTAGTTCAGTGTATTCTGTTGTACTGTAGCGTGTTTAAACTGTCACTGTATTAGTTCAGTGTATTCTGTTGACTTGTAGCGTGTTTAAACTGACATTGTATCAGTTCAGTGTGTTCTGTTGTATTGTAGCGTGTTTAAACTGACACTGTATCAGTTCAGAGTATTCTGTTGACTTCTGGCGTGTGTGTCACTGTATCAGTTCAGTGTATTCTATTGTCTTGTAGCGTGTTTAAACTGACACTGTATCAGTTCAGTGTATTCTGTTGACTTGTGGCGTGTGTGTCACTGTATCATTTCAGTGTATTCTGTTGTAATGTAGTGTGTTTAAACTGTCACTGTATAAGTTCGGTGTATTCTGTTGATTTGTAGCGTGTTTAAACTGACACTGTATCAGTTTAATGTATTCTGTTGACTTGTAGCATGTTTAAACTGTCACCGTATCAGTTCAGTGTTTTCGGTTGTATAGTAGCGTGTTTAAACTGTCACTGTATCAGTTCAGTGTATTCTGTTGTATTGTAGCGTGTTTAATCTGTCACCGTATCAGTTCAATGTATTATGTTGTATTGTAGCGTGTTTAAACTGTCACTCTATTAGTTCAGTGTATTCTGTTGTACTGTAGCATGCTTAAACTGTTTCTGTATTAGTTCAGTGTATTCTGTTGTACTGTAGCATGCTTAAACTGTCTCTGTATTAGTTCCGTGTATTCTGTTGTATTGTAACGTGTTTAAACTGTCACTCTATTAGTTCAGTGTATTCTGTTGTACTGTAGCATGCTTAAACTGTCTCTGTATTAGTTCAGTGTATTCTGTTGTACTGTAGCATGCTTAAACTGTCTCTGTATTAGTTCAGTGTATTCTGTTGTACTGTAGCATGCTTAAACTGTCTCTGTATTAGTTCAGTGTATTCTGTTGTATTGTAACGTGTTTAAACTAGCACAGACACCGGCGTGACGGAGCTGTTGGCTCTAACGTGTTTTCTGCATCAGTCGACTCGAAAGCCTGCAGCGGTTCATAAGTTGATAATTGGAGGAAGAGGTAATTGGAGCAAGCGGGGAGAAATGAATTGAAGAGGGCAATCTAAAACAGAAAGATACCCAGAGAGCTTGTGCGGAATCAACAAACAAGGGAGGTAATTAGCGCTCGAAAGACGTCACACGTAAACACAACAAAGACCTGAGTCGCCGACTGAGGTATTTGTTGTGTTTGTGACTGACGTTTTTCCAGCACTAATTATTTCCTTTGTTTATTGATTCTACAAATGAAGAGCTCAAAAACGCAGTGACCTTTTACGTCTCTTAACATAATCCCGATTTTCTGACGGTTTTGTTTTTGTTATCGTTTGATTGATGCTTTGTTTATCTGGCTTTTTTTTTTTTCTTTTTCTTTTTAAGTTTTAAATGCTGAAGTATCAAAGTGCCAACAGAGCAGTGATTACACCATGTGAACCCGGGGTTTGGTGAATACTGGTAAATCTTGTTCTTTACGTTAAACAAATTCATGGCACATATACAAGATTTTAAAAAATCGACCCTGTTCACGCGCACACACACACACACACACACACACACACACACACACACACACACACACACACACACACACACACACACACACACACCACACACACACACACACACACACACACACACACACACACACACACACACACACATACACACACACAGCGTGCGCGCGTACGCACGCACGCACAACAAACACACACACACACACACACACACACACACACACACACACACACACACACACACACACACACACACACACACACACACACACACACACAAACACGTTTAAAACAAGCAAACACAGCCGAACAAATAAGCAAGTCACATAACGCACAACAAGCGAACATACACGCGCAATAAATGAGCCCACGCTTACCTTCCTCTTGACTGTTGAGTCAGTTATTCCATGCAAGGTACGCAGCGGACAACACAGTCTAAACTTCCACTTTGACCTAGCCAAGCGCACGTGCACCAATACAGCATACCACGATTCGAATCAACTCAACTGAGCAACAAAAATGTCATCGTCTCCATTTGTTTGCTAGTATCAGTCACTCGTGATTGCAGTCTCAGTAAGAAACGATTGTTGCTAGCACAGACAAAACGAGATGAATTTCCATCAATACTTGGAGCCAGTGTTTCGTCGATAATTAATTAGTGTCGGTACGTAAAATCAATGTTCCGCGGACACTTGGAGCAGCTTTTCGTTCGGAAAGCAACTATCTTTGGCTACCACTCAGTCAGTCTATGATTTAACTGGTGCTAAATGAAGTTATTGAAAAGAACAAACTTTCGCGGATTCCAGTCGTCCAGGTACTAATTAACAAAGTTTCTCCAATGTTGCATGCCTTTTTCTTTATCTGTTAGGTGTTGTGTACAACTTTCTGCCCGTTACATGTCAGTCGTACAGAGACGTCTCCGTTGATAACTCCCAGAAGAAATAAAATCCTTCCAAGATGAGCTTGGGTAAAAATAAAAATAAAAATGAAAGAAATGTTTTGATGAGGTATTGTCTTCTCTTATGACAACAACAGGTGAAAAGAAGCGAGTTACGGAAACGCAGGGTTGAGAGGAGCGGCTTCTTCCGGCTAGGTTCCCAGTGTGTGAGTGGGGACCCAAACCCAGCACGGACACACAGTGCGCTTACGGCAGCTCTCGGCAACGCTCGAGCATCGCGTCTGTCGGAGGGCTGACGCTACCGCTGCGCGCTCCCTTCCTTCTGGAACTCCACCCGTTTGGGGTTTTCTGTGAGAGCGAGAGGCGGGGACCACGCATCATACCCCCAACCACAATCTTCGTGCTGTCGTCCGCGCTGTCACATCGGTGTGTATCGCCACCTTGGGTTACTTTTTTACGATTGTGCGAAGCAGAGAGAAAAGTTCCGGTTTCAGCCAGTTGCCGACTCCATACGAGTTTGGTTGTCAGTTGTTGGGTGTGTGTTTGTTTCTCCAACCTCACACTCACATAGTTTGACGGAGTTTTGATGTTGCGAACTACCACGTAGTTTCCTGTCCCAGCCAATGCCGCTTCACACACACGTCCACTTTCACTGCCCTGCTTGAGAACACAGCGGGAAGGGGGTTTTGGGAGGTGGGGGGGGGGGGGCGGGAGGGGGGGGAGGGGGAGAGAAAGAGAGACGGTCTGTTATAACGGCTGTAAGAAAATAGCGATGGGAAAACGGCCCTGTGTCGAAATTAAAACAGGATCAAAGATCGAGCTAACGACCTATCCTTTAGGAGAGAAGTGTTTCCTAACAGACTGCGAATTGACCGAATGTGAAGTAGCCATAAAATGATATCGAGCAGTCGGGCCTCTCCTTACGAGCCGTCGGCCGATGATTTACAGCGGTCAGGCACTCCAGTGGCAGCCCCTGCAAAACACACCAGGAGCGGAGGGAGGGAGAGACAGGGGGGGGGGGGGGGGGCAGATTGGTCTCATCTGGCTTTTGTCTTCATGTCGTCCAGTGCCCAGTTAGAACCGTAGCCGTGACCGGCACGAAAACTCCGAGGTGGCAGGAGGCAAGGGCTCTGTCGCAAACACGCTCAAGATTCGCGAGTCTTCGTGTTGTCACCCGCACTGTCAGTTCGGCGTGTATCGCCACGTGGTGGCACTTTTTCTTTTCTTTTCTTTTCTTTTCTTTTTTGATTGTGCGAAGCAGACAGAAAGGTTCCCGTTTCAGCTAGTCATCTACTCCATAAAAGTTCGGTCGTTGCTGTGTTTGTTTTTTCTCACAAGATACGCATCATTTTGTAATTTCATCCGATAAATGAAGCTAGAGTCTGAATACAGGTAGCCGGGTAAATGAAGAGTAAATGAAGTTGATCAGCCTTGTTAACTCGAGTTTGGTCAAGTTCCACTCTCCAGGAGGGTCAGTGAAGTAATCAGCCTTGTTAACTCGAGTTCAGAGTTCCATTCTCCAAAACGGTCGGTAAAGTTATCAGCCATGTTAACTCGAGTTGAGAGTTCCATTCTCCAAAACGGTCAGTAAAGTTATCAGCCTTGTTAACTCGAGTTGAGAGTTCCATTCTCCAAAAGGGTCAGTGAAGTTATCAGCCTTGTTAACTCGAGTTCAGAGTTCCACTCTCCAAGAGGGTCAGCGAAGTTATCAGCCTTGTTAACTCGAGTTCAGAGTTCCATTCTCCAAAAGGGTCAACGAAGTTATCGGCCTTGTTAACTCGAGTTCAGAGTTCCATTCTCCAAAAGGGTCAGTGAAGTTATCAGCCTTGTTAACTCGAGTTCGGTCAAGTTCCACTCTCCAGGAGGGTCAGTGAAGTTATCAGCCTTGTTAACTCGAGTTCAGAGTTCCATTCTCCAAAACGGTCGGTAAAGTTATCAGCCATGTTAACTCGAGTTGAGAGTTCCATTCTCCAAAACGGTCAGTAAAGTTATCAGCCTTGTTAACTCGAGTTGAGAGTTCCATTCTCCAAAAGGGTCAGTGAAGTTATCAGCCTTGTTAACTCGAGTTCAGAGTTCCATCTCCAAGAGGGTCGCGAAGTTATCAGCCTTGTTAACTCGATTTCAGATTTCCATTCTCCAAAAGGTCAAGAAGTTATCGGCCTTGTTAACTCGAGTTCAGAGTTCCATTCTCCAAAAGGGTCAGTGAAGTTATCAGCCTTGTTAACTCGAGTTCGGTCAAGTTCCACTCTCCAAGATGTTTATTGAAATTTATTAGCCTTGTTAACTCGACAGAACCGCAGCGGGTTCAGTCAGGTTCCACTCTCCAAGAGGGTCAATGAAGTTGATCAGTCTTTTTAACTCGAGTTCGGTCAAGTTCCACTCTCTAAGAGGATCAATGAAGTTGATCAGTCTTGTTAACTCGAGTTCGGTCAAGTTCCACTCTCCAAGAGGGTCAATGAAGTTGATCAGTCTTGTTAACTCGATAGAACCACAGCGGATGTCGGAACGACTGACCAGCAGTGGACTGCGGAAAGAGCAGGGGAGGGAAGTAGGGGGAAGAGGGCGACGGGGGAGGGAAGTAGGGGGAAGAGGGTGGCAGGGGAGGGAAGTAGGGGGAAGTGGGTGGCAGCGGAGGGAAGTAGGGGGAAGAGGGTGGCAGCGGAGGGAAGTAGGGGGAAGAGGGTGGCAGGGGAGGGAAGTGGGGGAAGAGGGGGGCGGGGGGGGGGGGCGGGGCGTTTCAAAGGACATTCTGAGATCGACTATTGATTGCTGGGCGCAACGACAAAATGATCAGACCGCAGGGACTTTCCCACAGCTGTCTTTATCGAGATCGAAGGGCGGGGAAATCTCAAAGGCTTTCCTCTCCTCCAAAGTGTAAAGAGTTCCGCCAGGGGCCGTAACTGTGCGACGTGGATGAGAGGGCAGCAGGCGGCGCGTCAATAAAACGTATGACGATGTTTTGAGCGATCTTCAGCGCGGTGTAAACGGAGCTGCCCCGCTCCCAGAGACAGCGGTGGGGACTGGCAACTGTCTGACACACCGGGTTACGATGCTGCTGCCTCTCTTGTGTCTGTTTGCACAAGCATTCACTGGCCCACGACTCGCCTCTTGAAGAGCGAGGTATATGACATGACGACAGTAGACCCAGACTTTAGTAGCCTTTTACTCTGAACAGCGAGACATAGCATGGCTACAGGAGTAGACCCTGACTTTAGCAACCTTTACTCTGAACAGCGAGACATAGCATGGCTACAGGAGTAGACCCTGACTTTAGCAACCTTTACTCTGAACAGCGAGACATAGCATGGCTACAGGAGTAGACCCTGACTTTAGCAACGCTTTACTCTGAACAGCGAGACATAGCATGGCTACAGGAGTAGACCCTGACTTTAGCAACCCTTTACTCTGAACAGCGAGACATAGCATGGCTACAGGAGTAGACCCTGACTTTAGCAACCTTTACTCTGAACAGCGAGACATAGCGTGGCTACAGGAGTAGACCCTGACTTTAGCAACCTTTACTCTGAACAGCGAGACATAGCGTGGCTACAGGAGTAGACCCTGACTTTAGCACCTTTATTGAACAGCGAAACATAGCATGGCTACAGGAGTAGACCCTGACTTTAGCAACCCTTTACTCTGAACAGCGAGACATAGCATGGCTACAGGAGTAGACCCTGACTTTAGCATCCCTTTCATTGAACAGCGAAACATAGCATGGCTACAGGAGTAGACCCTGACTTTAGCATCCTTTATTGAACAGCGAAACATAGCATGGCTACAGGAGTAGACCCTGACTTTAGCATCCCTTTATTGAACAGCGAAACATAGCATGGCTACAGGAGTAGACCCTGACTTTAGCATCCATTTCATTGAACAGCGAAACATAGCATGGCTACAGGAGTAGACCCTGACTTTAGCAACGCTTTACTCTGAACAGCGAGACATAGCATGGCTACAGGAGTAGACCCTGACTTTAGCAACCTTTACTCTGAACAGCGAGACATAGCATGGCTACAGGAGTAGACCCTGACTTTAGCAACCTTTCATTTTAACAGCGAAACATAGCATTGTTACAGGAGTAGACCCTGACTTTAGCAACGCTTTACTCTGAACAGCGAGACATAGCATGGCTACAGGAGTAGACCCTGACTTTAGCAACCTTTATTGAACAGCGAAACATAGCATGGCTACAGGAGTAGACCCTGACTTTAGCAACCTTTACTCTGAACAGCGAGACATAGCATGGCTACAGGAGTAGACCCTGACTTTAGCAACGCTTTACTCTGAACAGCGAGACATAGCATGGCTACAGGAGTAGACCCTGACTTTAGCAACCTTTACTCTGAACAGCGAGACATAGCATGGCTACAGGAGTAGACCCTGACTTTAGCAACCTTTCTTGAACAGCGAAACATAGCATGGCTACAGGAGTAGACCCTGACTTTAGCAACGCTTTACTCTTTAACATCGAGACATAGCATGGCTACAGGAGGGGACCCTGACTTTAGCAACGCTTTACTTTTAACAGCGAGACATAGCATGGCTACAGGGGTAGTCCATGAATTCAGCACCCCGTTCATTGAACAGCGACACCTAACATGGCTACAGGGGTAGCCCCTTGCTTTAGTCGTCCTTTGTTAAACAGCGAGACATAACATGGCTACAAGAATATTCCCCGACTTTAGCAATCCTTTGCTCTGAACAGCGAGACATAGCATGGCTACAGGAGTAGACCCTGACTTTAGTAGCCCTTTCATTAAACAGTGAGACATAACGTGGATATAGAAGTAGTCCCCGACCGTAGCACCTCCTTCACTGAACAGCGAGACAGAAAATGGCTACAGGAGTAGACCCTAAATTTAGCACCGCTTTCATACAACAGCGAGACATAACACAACTACAAGGGAAAACCACCTTTGAAAAAATTTTTTAAACCTTTCATTAAACAGCGAGACATAACATGGATACAGAAATAGCCCCGATCTTACACCTCTTTTCACCCCAACAGCGAGACATAACATGGCTACAGGAGTAGACCCCCAAATTTACAGCTTTTCCCCCCAACAGCGACACATAACAAGCTACAAGAATATTCCCCTTTGGGGGTATTCACAGATCTTTTACCCTCAACAGCGAGACATAACATGGCTACATGAGTAGCCCCTGATCTTACAGATCTTTTACCCTCAACAGCGAGACATAACATGGCTACATGAGTAGCCCCTGATCTTACAGATCTTTTACCCTCAACAGCGAGACATAACATGGCTACATGAGTAGCCCCTGATCTTACAGATCTTTTACCCTCAACAGCGAGACATAACATGGCTACATGAGTAGCCCCTGATCTTACAGATCTTTTACCCTCAACAGCGACACATAACATGGCTACATGAGTAGCCCCTGATCTTACAGATCTTTTACCCTCAACAGCGACACATAACATGGCTACATGAGTAGCCCCTGATCTTACAGATCTTTTACCCTCAACAGCGAGACATAACATGGCTACATGAGTAGCCCCTGATCTTACAGATCTTTTACCCTCAACAGCGACACATAACATGGCTACATGAGTAGCCCCTGATCTTACAGATCTTTTACCCTCAACAGCGAGACATAACATGGCCACAGGAGGAGCCTTTGACTTTAACAACCTTTTCATTGAACAGGTGCTATTTCTGTGGCTACAGAAATAACACCTGACCACACTTACCCGTTCATCGAAGAGCGAGACCTGATGTGACTACAGGAATAGTCAGTATTCTTTCAAAGCCAGATATAATATAGCAAGTATAATATAGTAT
>JABMCL010001817.1:100000-107500 GCA_018857735.1 Alviniconcha marisindica | reverse complement strand
CAAGGAAGTACATTCACCAGTGCAAAACTGTTTACCCATTTTGGTGCTAGGTACTCTTTACTCAGCTGAATAAAGAAATCTCTTATCAGTCTGTTTCAGCTGAACTGTTTTTAGGTGTTTGCTGTTGATCGCCTGTACGGACATCGAAGGCCTTGCTCGCAACCCGCTTACGGTCCAGACTCTCCTCCGCCAGCCGCATCCAATGCCCATTCTTCACTGTGACCATAGCCATGCATCCAAGGCCCATTCTGAATCGTGACTATGGCCATGCATCCAGTGCCCATTCTGCATCGTGACCATAGCCATGCATCCAGTGCCCATTCTGCATGGTGACCATAGCCATGCATCCAATGCCCATTCTTCACTGTGACCATAGCCATGCATCCAGTGCCCATTCTGCATCGTGACCATAGCCATGCATCCAGTGCCCATTCTGCATGGTGACCATAGCCATGCATCCAATGCCCATTCTTCACTGTGACCATAGCCATGCATCCAATGCCCATTCTTGACTGTGACCATAGCCATGCATCCAGTGCCCATTCTGCATCGTGACTATAGCCATACATCCAATGCCCATTCTGCATCGTGACTATAGCCATACATCCAATGCCCATTCTGCATCATGACCATAGCCATGCATCCAGTGCCCATTCTGCATCGTGACTATAGCCATACATCCAAGGCCCATTCTGCATCATGACCATAGCCATACATCCAGTGCCCATTCTGCATCGTGACTATAGCCATACATCCAAGGCCCATTCTGCATCATGACCATAGCCATACAAGGCCCATTCTGCATTGCGACTATAGCCATCCAAGGCCCATTCTGCATCCTGACCATAGCCATCCAAAGCCCATTCTGCATTGTCACCATAGCCATCAAAGGCAAATTCTGCCTGTGACCATGAAGAATCCGGCGGTCCAGAGGTCAAAGCCAGTTGCCGTCTTTTCAGCAAATAGCGCCACAGCACCCAAATCAGCGCACCGACTGAAGGACAAGTGTAAGTCCACGAAGTTGGCTAGCTGTTACAGACCCGATTTGTTATCAAATGCCGCAGTTGTGTGTCTAACTGACAGCTTATTCACATGTTGACATGGATAATAATAATAATAAATAGATTTGTATACAGCGCTGTTCTCTAACCAAAGTTAAACTCACTGCGCTGTACAAACAACTCATGAAGAGGATGACAGCAATCTAAAAGAATGACTGCTTGCGTTCTAAAACAAGATCTACACAAATGACTGCTAGCATTCTAAAACAAGATCCCGGTTATGTTTTGTCCTAATAAACAGCTTTCTTTTTAACCTTTTATATGTAAGGACGACAGCTAACAACGAATATGTTGGGTCTTGGTCGTTGTAAAACAGCATCCTTAAGCAAACGTATTTGTGTGTATAATTCCTAGATGCCTTTGTCGAAGCAGTTTCATTTCAGCGGTTCAGTTCCTCAACAACAAACAATGATTCAGTTCCTCAACAACAAACAATGATTCAGTTCCTCAACAACAAACAATGATTCAGTTCCTCAACAACAAACAATGATTCAGTTCAAGCATTGCGTGCAGACCGCTCCTGTGATGGTAACGTGACGTCGAACAGCATTCTTGGGAAACAGCAGTGGACCAGAAAGGTCACCTTGAAGGATAGCAAATTGGTGTCACTTCAGTGCAAATGTGTCCCAAGCGCCCCTGCGTGAGTCTTCACATCAATGTGTCTCTTCCACCTGGAAATAGCAGCCGTTTCAAAGACCTGGGGCTGTTTTACCTGGTGCCAGGAAGTCAATCGAAGTCAGTTCAAAGACTGAACGTATCGGATTGGTCAATTAAACTAAAAGGGCTGACTAGACGGCTAATTCTTTTTACTTCTTTCAGTTTTGAGCACTTTGTTAATTGTTTGCCGGCAGTGTGGGTCATTATACCTGCCAAAAGTCACGTAGGACGCCCGCAAGAACAGTGCTAGCCAGTACACCTGTCCGTGTGCTGACACTCGTTTGTTTACGTTTCATGACGACCGCTCCTAACCTCTGCAAAACCGATCAATTCACAACCTCTTCACGTGCCGTGTATCGATGCCTGGCCATTGCTATGTTTGGCCCTTCTTGAGTGAGAGCAGTGGTGTTGTACCGAGCTGTTTCACGCGTTCTCGCTTGATTACTTCGACGGACATAACTCTAAGCCAAACCGGAAAACTCGTACAACCCACTGTTCAGGGCAATTCTTCACTGCGTGTTATGGGTCATGGGTCAAGAAGCTTGTGAACTGACTCGAGGCCGAGACAGACGACGACCCCCCCCCCCCCCCCCCCCCCCCCACCACCCCAACTACCTCATCATTGATGACGTCACTGGTGGCGTAGTCCACACTACGGAATGAGGTTATGGAATAGCTGACGACAACTGGAATAGACAGAGTAAGGGGGGAACAGAGAGAGAGAGAGATGGGGGGAGAGACAGAGTGAGGGAGGCAGAAAGAGAGAGGGGTGGAGCAGAAAGAGAGAGGGGTGGAGCAGAAAGAGAGAGGGGTGGAGCAGAAGAGAGAGGGGTGGAGCAGAAAGAGAGAGGATGGAGCAGAAAGAGAGAGGGGTGGAGCAGAAAGAGAGAGAGAGGGGTGGAGCAGAAAGAGAGAGGGGTGGGGCAGAAAGAGAGGGGGGTCGAGCAGAAAGAGTGACATAGAGATGGGGAGAGACAGAGAAGTCATGGGAGCGGAGCGAGACAGAGAGAGGGGAGGGAGAGAGGGGTGGAGCAGAAAGAGAGAGGGGTGGAGCAGAAAGAGAGAGGGGTGGAGCAGAAAGAAAGAGGGGTGGAGCAGAAAGAGAGAGGGGTGGAGCAGAAAGAGAGAGGGGTGGAGCAGAAAGAAAGAGGGGTGGAGCAGAAAGAAGAGAGGGGTGGAGCTGAAAGAAAGAGGGGTGGAGCAGAAAGAAGAGGGGTGGAGCAGAAAGAAAGAGGGGTGGAGCAGAAAGAAAAAAGGGGTGGAGCAGAAAGAGAGAGGGGTGGAGCAGAAGCAGAAAGAGAGAGGGGTGGAGCAGAAGCAGAAAGGGGAGGGGTGGAGCAGAAAGAAGAGAGGGGTGGAGCAGAAAAAGAGAGGGGTGGAGCAGAAAGAGAGAGGGGTGGAGCAGAAAGAAAGAGGGGTGGAGCAGAAAAAGAGAGGGGTGGAGCAGAAAGAGAGAGGGGTGGAGCAGAAGCAGAAAGAGAGAGGGGGGAGCAGAAAAGAAAGAGATGGTGGAGCAGAACGGTGAGAGAGGAGGGAGGGAGAGAGAGATGACGTGGGTCCGGAGCGGAGACAGAGTGAAGAGGGAGCACAAAAAGAAACGGGGGGAGATGGTTTGGAGCCGAGAGAGACAGAGTGAGGGGAGGGAGAGGGGGGAGAGGACTTTATGGAGGGAGGAGGACGTTCTGCTTTTCTTTCTTCTCTCCCTCCTTCCGGAAAAAGACTTCTACCTCCTCATACCTCATCCTCCTCCTCCCTCCTCCTCCTCTTCTTCTTCTTCTTCTTCTTCTTCTTCTTCTTCTCTCCTCCTCCTCCTCCTTTTCTCTTCTTTTTTCTTCTTCTTCTTCTTCTTCTTCTCTCTCCTCCTCCTCCTCCTCCTCCTCCTCCTCCTCCTTCTTCTTCTTCTTCTTCTTCTTCTTCTTCTTCTTCTTCTTCTTCTTCTTCTTCTTCTCCTCTGTTCCAGACGTAACTATAATACCTCAACGATCGATTACTTGCTTGTTGTTTTCTGCTCTTTGGTCTAAATAACAAGTAGTTCTGCGTAGAAAATTGCATCCATTTATTGGATCTAAGCACAGTATCATAATTACCGTTGAAGCTTAAATCCCTTGCTAATGTTCAGTTGCATCGAAGCCTGAAGAACTGGGGCCATTTTGCCGCGATTAAAAATGTTCAAGCATCTTTGATGGGTCCGTAGATCGAGGACAAGATCGTTGGTACTTACAGACTTATTTATTTTTTCGAAGTGTTTTCAAACGTTTTAATTCAGCATTTGTTTCAATGAATTCTTATCTATGACAGCACTTTCTTTCACTTCTTCCGGAAACGCGTTCCCCATCATGTAATGCTTTCGGGTTGTCAGCACACACACACACACACACACACACACACACACACACACACACACACACACACACACACACACACACACACACACACACACACACACACACACACACACACACACACACACACACACACACACACACACACACACACACACACACACACACACACACACACACACATACAGAAACTGGGTACTGGTATTAGTTGGGATGAAAATAATGTGAGAAGAGGAAGGTTTCCAGTTTGGCTTAAAAGTGAAAGGGTTGAGCAGTGTCTAATTTCTTGTGCGAGTGAATTCCAAACGTGGAGTTCGAAGCAAGAGAAGGTGCGAAAGCCATGAGTCTTGCGTTTGTATTGCTGGATTTTCCGCATGCGGGTGTCAGAATAAGAGCGACATAGCAACACCCAATACGAGGATGAAAAGGAGGGCGGCGTGGAGACAACCCTGGGTACCATCAGCAGACTTGCTGATCCAAGAGGACGTCGCATCTTCAATGCAAACTCGCTACTTCCGTTCTGAGGATATTCCTTTCTGTTCTGCATATGGATATATCATATGCAGAAGTTAGATTACAATAACTTAGAATAACTAAGAATAGATTACGTATGGTGAGGGGGAAGTGGGGTGATGTCGTGTTTATGTCACTTTACTATGTTATCGTTTGCAATGTGTTTGGTGTTGGTCGTTTGTCGTTCTTTGTGTGTTTCTTGTTGGTCGTTTGTCGTTCTATGTGTGTTTGTTGTTGGTCGTTTGTCGTTCTTTGTGTGTTTGTTGTTGGTCGTTTGTCGTTCTTTGTGCTTTTTGTTGTTGGTCGTTTGTCGTTCTTTGTGTGTTTGGTGTTGGTCGTTTGTCGTTCTTTATGTGTTTGGTTTTTGGTCGTTTGTCGTTCTTTGTGTGTTTGGTGTTGGTCGTTTGTCGTTCTTTGTGTGTTTGGTGTTGGTCGTTTGTCGTTCTTTGTGTGTTTCTTGTTGGTCGTTTGTCGTTCTATGTGTGTTTGGTGTTGGTCGTTTTTCGTTCTTTATGTGTTTGGTGTTGGTCGTTTGTCGTTCTTTGTGTGTTTGGTGTTGGTCGTTTGTCGTTCTTTGTGTGTTTGTTGTTGGTCGTTTGTGGTTCTTTATGTGTTTTTTTGTTTTTGGTTTGGGTTTGGGCGTTTCTTTGTGTGTTTCTGTTGTTGGTCGGGGGTTTGGGCGTTTTTTTATGTGTTTGGTGTTGGTCGTTTGTCGTTCTTTATGTGTTTGGTGTTGGTCGTTTGTCGTTCTTTGTGTGTTTGGTGTTGGTCGTTTGTCGTTCTTTTGTGTTTGGTGTTGGTCGTTTGTCGTTCTTTGTGTGTTTGGTGTTGGTCGTTTGTCGTTCTTTATGTGTTTGTTGGTCGTTTGTCGTTCTTTGTGGTTTGGTGTTGGTCGTTTGTCGTTCTTTTGTGTTTGGTGTTGGTCGTTTGTCGTTCTTTTGTGTTTTTTTGGTTTTTTGGTCGTTTGTCGTTCTTTGTGTGTTTGGTGTTGGTCGTTTGTCGTTCTTTGTGTGTTTGGTGTTGGTCGTTTGTCGTTCTTTATTTTTTGTTTGGTGTTTTTGGTTGTTTGTCGTTCTTGTGTGTTTGGTGTTGGTCGTTTGTCGTTCTTTGTGTGTTTGGTGTTGGTCGTTTGTCGTTCTTAATGTGTTTGGTGTTGGTCGTTTGTCATTCGGGAGTAAACTTTTTTTTAAATAAAGAAGAAAAAAAGAGCCAATAATTATGTAGCCCCATTAATCGCGTTTATTTTCTAAACAGTGACTACACAGAAAAATCGAAATGTGCGCAGCTTGTAGGCTAGCAGCTAGTAGGTTAGTAGCTAGTAGGCTAGCAGCTAGCAGGCTAGTAGCTAGTAGGCTAGTAGCTAGTAGGCTAGTAGCTAGTAGGCCTTTTCCATATTCCATGACAGTGAGGCCTCCTGTTCCGTAACCAACCCGTGGCTACCACTGAGTTGCCCTTCCTTTTCAGCCCCTGCATCGGTTGGTTATTGTTACATAAAGTGACCTTCCTTTCCAGCCCCTGCATCGGTTGGTTATTGTTACATAAAGTGACCTTCCTTTCCAGCCCCTGCATCGGTTGGTTATTGTTACATAAGGTGACCTTCCTTTCCAGCCCCTGCATCGGTTGGTTATTGTTACATAAGGTGACCTTCCTTTCCAGCCCCTGCATCGGTTGGTTATTGTTACATAAAGTGACCTGCCTTAACCTTCCTGAACAAAACTACTCCTCCAGCCCCTAACCATCTTTTTGTTACAAGCCTTGTGTTGTGTTGGTGTGTGTGTGTGTGTGTGTGTGTGTGTGTGTGTGTGTGTGTGTGTGTGTGTGTGTGTGTGTGTGTGTGTGTGTGTGTGTGTGTGTGTGTGTGTGTGTGTGTGTGTGTGTGTGTGTGTTGTGTGTGTGTGTGTGTGTGTGTGTGTGTGTGTGTGTTGTGTGTGTGTGTGGTGGTGGTGTGTGTGTGTGTGTGTGTGTGTGTGTGTGCTGTGGTGTGTGTGTGTGTGTGTGTGTGTGTGTGTGTGTGTGTGTGTGTGTGTGTGTGTGTGTGTGTGTGTGTGTGTGTGTGTGTGTGTGTGTGTGTGTGTGTGTGCAGTGTGTGTGTGTGTGTGTGAGAGAGAGAGAGAGAGAGAGATCCCCGCCAGCACGACCTAGTGATAGGAAATGTCCTCCGCACGCACGGCCGCGACAATCAATCAGTTTCTTGGTAACCTTCGCCGGCATTATCATGATTAAAAGGCAAGGTAGCATGACTCCGGTTATGGCTGACTTCCCCTGCGTAAAGAACTCGACCGTAACGTGAGGGCTTCGTGTGAAGAGGTGTCGAAAGTAAGCAAGTAAATTGGCGTTTTACGCCCAATCAATCAGTGCGGTTATATCAGGGCGATGGAAGTCAAATACAATTTTTTTAAACCGTCAGCACAAAAAAAGAAGAAGATGAAGATTACAAATACTTTCGTCTTTGAGCTAAGCCATCATTCATTTGATATTCAATCGGCTGAGTGGTTTCATTTCTGTATGGAGTAACTGTCTGTTGTTTGATTAAGTGCGCCCCGAATATGTGCATTTTAAAAAGTGTCTATTTTATCCTTTTTCAGATTCAAATTCTTTGTTTACTAAGTTTAACGACACGGAAGGTGTCCTGAGAGGCGGTGAGCATACAAAAATAAGCAAACGACAGCAACAACATACCTCAACTAACACAATCAACAGTCTACGCCTGTCCACGCCAACAACGTCGTGTACTTTGATCATCGTTCTAAACCTTCAACACAGCACAAACTGAAGCCCGTCATTAATAAGCCTTATGGTTTCTGTGGACGTTAAGCACCATGTTTACAAACTGAAAGTGAAGTTGGTTTCGGGGAGTTGGCATTTCAAAGAAAAGAATGCATTTGTTGTTCAACGAAATCGTTCGTATAGCAAAAAAAAGATTAGGC
>JABMCL010001817.1:85000-90000 GCA_018857735.1 Alviniconcha marisindica | reverse complement strand
CAGTAAGTCTGTAACAGTCAACTCGAATTATATCAGACGTCTCTTTTATAACTGACCGCGTTGCTTACGCCAGCACAAATAAAACCAAAGCCGTTGGAATCTAGACGGAACTTTTATTTTAACCCGGGAAGGATGCGTCTCATGTTTACGTGCGTGCTTGGGCGCTAGGTTGCTTCCACGCTCTTATCAGTACCCAAACCTTCCGGAGGGCGCTGACCGCGTCGGTGGACAGCTGCGCGAAGGCAAAGAGTGCCCTTTCTGTGGCGTAACCAAATCTGGCAGAGTTCGGAAAAAAGGTGCCGGAAAGCGATGCTCGGAGTGCGCCTCAGCTGCTGTCCGACCTCCACAGTGCTAGTGTATTATGGCAGCGTTTGTCTGTCGACTGGACAGCAGGAGTAGGGGTGTAGGTTAGGTCGAGGTCTGGCAGAAGACATTCAGAACCAGTTCCCGACTCCAGTTCTCTTAGAACATTGCGGCCTATCATTGGCCTGGTTTTACATCAGACAGCATAAAAAGGCAGACGTGAGTGCTAACAGGTTCTCGCCCCCCCCCCCCTTTGTTGTTGTTATTGTTGTTTGTTTGTTTTGTTTTTGTTGTGGGTTTTGTTGCTGTTGTTGTTTTGTTTTGTTTTGGGGTTGTTGTTTTTGTTTGTGTGTGTGTGTGTGTGTGTGTGTGTGTGTGTGTGTGTGTGTGTGTGTGTGTGTGTGTGTGTGTGTGTGGTGTGTGTGTGTGTGTGTGTGTGTTTTGGTTTTGGTTTTTGGTTTTGTTTTGTTGTTGTTGTTTGTGGGGGGGGGGGTTGTTGCAGTTGTGAGAATGTACGACACGTCTCAACAGGGTTTGTTTACTGTGTTGTCACCGTCATGTTCCGTTCAAATGACAGTCTTTCAGCAAAACGTCACAACACTTCATGGTATGTCTTCACATACACGCACACGCACGCACGCACACACGCACACATACACACACACACACACACACACACACACACACACACACACACACACACACCACACACACACACACACACACACACACACATATGTAATGGAGTGGAGTGGTAGAAGGACAGGACACAGGAAGCGGAGTCTGTCGAAATGGAGACCACAGCAGGCGTACGGCAGCAATCAGGTTTTATTTGCTCAGCAGCAGACAATTTTCAGCACACCCAAAATCCTCACTCGCACGCATAGATAAGAGAACGGCGCGGGCCGCAAGGAACACACGCTACGCTACAATCAAATCGGCCCTCTGGACCACAAAATGGCTGACAATTGTGTTTCCTTGGCCCGCACAAATACAGTTTCCTCAACAATAACTAAACTAATTAAAACATGAAATACATCAAATGAAAGCTACAGTTACAACCTTTTAAACCGTATAAACAAAATGTACACACATGACTTATTTAATTTACAACAAGAGTGGGAAGCGTGGCTTGCGCCTATCTATAAGCAGATTCCGACAACTAAATCACAACTAACACAATGTACAAAATATAACTGTCACTAAAATTTACATCAGAATAAAGAACACGCTCCCACGGTTAAAACGGTACATAACAATTACAATACAACGCTCTGTAAGAGAAGCAAGACACACTCAAAGACTAATACTAAAACAATCGGTGCGAACTTTCGCCTGGGGCGCGTTATCTTAATGCTGATAGTCTATGAATACAACTTAGCTTCTACAGTACACAATACTCAATAAGTTAATTTCAACCCAAAATAAACACTAAACATGAAGTCAGCTAAGCAAAATACTATACGACAAAGCATTGATCGATACAGAATTACTTTCATCGAGTCAAAACAACGATTCACTACTATTCACTAGTACTAAACAGAGAACGCGCCATGCAGACGACGGCTATAAAAAGAATAGACCTAGAGAGGCATCGGCTACTGATTAAGCTCGATCCTGCGTTTAAATAAGATCTAAATAAACATTTTAAGATGCCAAATTATATTACACATGGCTTGGTGCATAAAAAGGACTAGGTAAACAAAGAGTAGGTAAACAAACAAGCGGTCAAAATATTAAGGGAGTAAACAGATTTGAAAGTGGCGCGCACCAGCGGCTATCGCCGGTCGGCTGTGTGAAGGCCATAGCAACCGACGAGGTCATTACTCGTAAAAACGCTAATCTCTCAACATCTTCGATGGAGTATTCTTCTTGGCATTTACCGAATCGAGTAACCGTAGCATCGTCTGCTGCGTCGGCCAACCGATACTCTGCCAACTGCCAGCCAGGGGCCTTAACTATGAATCGGGCCTAAAGCGGTAGGCCGGCCTAAATCTCAAGGCTATTGACAATGGCCCCAAAATGGTAACCATGGACCGGGACTACACCATAGTCCGGGCCGAACCTCGGGCCTAAACAGCCGATATTTAGGCTAGCGATTTCGCTGGACTAAAGGTCGTAGGCCCGGGACTATGACTGCTTTTAGCCTTGTTATGCTTGGAATGTTGGTTTTTCTTGTTGGTTTTTGCTGTTGTTGCCTCTTTACGTCTGAATCCAGCGGCATCTCTCTCTTTTTAATTTTTTCTTTCTTCTTTTTTTTTTCTTTTTCTTTCGTTTACTTCTTCAAATGAGTACTAGATGTTCGTCGGCCAAAGCTCTTTCATTTTGGAGGGAAGAAAGGTCGCACTCGCCGAGCGACGCAGGCATAATGACTGATTAATGTGATCGTACGATTTAATGTTTGCAAATTATTATAAGAGCAAGTTTGCTTGACGTCTTACATTATCACTTGATTTATTTTCGTGTTATTTAAATTCATCTGCCAGCGTAGGCTACCTGATTTCACAGCGTCCACTCGCCTTTCTGACAATTTCAAAATGGCCGACGCAGCAGACGATGCTAAGGTTACTCGATTCAGTAAATGCCAAGAAAAATACTCCATCGAAGATGTCGATAGATTAGCGTTTTTACGAATAATGACCTCGTCGAGATCGCTTGGGTGTTGCAGAAGTAAAACATGGCGAATCACATCCAGAATCGGGGCCTGCCAGGCATGCCTTCACCTAATGTTTATGTTTACCGATGTTTGCGCGTGCGAAATACGTCGCAGGGAAGTGAAAGAAGCGTGTCGGTGCGCATGCCCAGATGGGATTGCCCCGTCTAAAGTTAGCACAAGCGATGACGCGTGTGATGACCACTTTCTTATCAGCGCGAAGTCATCTGTTGTCTCGATCATTGTCCGCGTCCATGTATACGAACTTTGCCTAACTCAAAGTCTGGGACTCTAAAGTCGGGGGCTTTGGTTTAGGCCTGGCCTACGTAGTCCCAAAGAGAGGAGCAGAATTTCTTTCAGAAGGAAGCTGAAGGACGTCTGGTCCGCACGGCTGACACCCAGGCAGCTGAAGTGAGCACAGAGGTCCAGCTCCTGTCCGCAGAACACATGAGGCTGACTCACCACCTGGGCGCACACTGCCAGAGGAAAACAGGTGTTAGTTAGTTAATAGGTGCTTTGAGTCCAGTTAACCACATAGGGTTATATGTGCTTTGAGTCCAGTAGACCACATAGGGTTATATGTGGTTTGAGCCCAGTTAACCGCATAGGGTTATATGTGGTTTGAGCCCAGCTAACGACATAGGGTTATATGTGCTTTGAGCCCAGGTTATATGTGCTTTGATCCCAGTTAACCACATAGGGTTATATGTGCTTTGAGCCCAGTTAACCACATAGGGTTATATGTGGTTTGAGCCCAGCTAACGACATAGGGTTATATGTGCTTTGAGCCCCAGGTTATATGTGCTTTGATCCCAGTTAACACATAGGGTTATATGTGCTTTGAGTCCAGTAGACCACATAGGGTTATATGTGGTTTGAGCCCAGTTAACCGCATAGGGTTATATTCGCTTTGAGCCCAGGGTTATATGCGCTTTGAGCCCAGTCAACCACATAGGGTGTATGTGCTTTGAGCCCAGTCAACCACATATGATTATAATTCTGTGCTTTGAGTCCAGTTAACCACATAGGGTTATATTCGCTTTGAGCCCAGTCAACCACATATGATTATAATTCTGTGCTTTGAGTCCAGTTAACCACATAGGGTTATATGTGCTTTGAGCCCAGTCAACCACATAGGGTTATGATTCTGTGCTTTGAGTCCAGTTAACCATATAGGGTTATATGTGCTTTGAGCCCAGTCAACCACATAGGATTATAATTATATGTGCTTTGAGCCCAGTCAACCACATAGGATTATAATTATATGCTTTGAGCCCAGTCAACCACATAGGATTATAATTATATGTGCTTTGAGCCCAGTCAACCATATCGGGGCTAAAGAAAACAGGTGTCAGGTGGTGCAAATATGGAGATTCAGCAAATGACCCCTCTTTTTTCTTCTTCTTCTTCTTCTTCTTCTTCTTCTTCTTTTTTTGGGGGGAGGTCCGGGGGGGGGTAGGGGTCTGTGTATGTGTTGGAGAGGTAAAGTGAAGTTATGTATGATAGCTAAATTAAGTGAGTCAAAAGGTATGTGAGAGTTTCTATACAATGTATTTTGAGTACCATCGTGCGAGTACACGACATTTAGGTGCATATGTATGTTAGTATATGTGCGTGCGTGTGATCCAGAGTATGTGAAATACAGATCAGGGGAAAATAACCATATACATAAATTATACAAATGTATGTTTTTGCGACTCCGAATGAGTGTATACCTTCATCTTCTTTTTTCTTTTCTTTTTATAATTTCTTGAGGTCTGTTGTTTTTTGGTGTAACTTGCTGACGTATTATCTTGTTATCCTGATAACTGTTACATCAGTCTAATATCACTTATGTGAAATACTTTAAATAAAAAGGAAGAAGAAGAAATTGTTTGTTGTTGTTGTGTTTTTTGTTGTTGTTGTTTTTTGTTGTTGTGTTTTTTGTTTTTTGCTGTTGGGTTTTTCGCTGGTTGTTGTTTGTTTTTGTTGTTGTTGTTGTTGTTTTTTAGCGTATGTGTGTTTAATCCATTGTCAAACTAATTCAATCAGGCCGAGACATCGT
>JABMCL010001817.1:75000-80000 GCA_018857735.1 Alviniconcha marisindica | reverse complement strand
TACTACCATAGACACCGCGCGCTATAGCTTCCTCTACTACCATAGACACCGCGCGCTATAGCTTCCTCTACTACCATAGACACCGCGCGCTATTGCTTCCTCTACTACCATAGACACCGCGCGCTATTGGGCGATTCAGGCGGGGTTGTTAACTCCCTTGACTTTTGCTCGGCATTGCTTAAGTCCCTTGGCTGTTTTTACTTCCGGTGCGTACTTTCTTCACAATGGAAGGCGGTGACAGTGAATTTGCGAATTTTACACTACCAACGTTAAAAGCATTTTTGGAGGCCCGTAGTCATAATTAGTCTGGCAATAAGCAATAACTTGTTGCTCGTGCTATAGGATGCCCCAAAACGCATTTTTTCTACGAACTCGCGATCTTCTGGTCAGCCAAATAAACGACGCAAAGACACTCTTATTTTTTTTGCACCCTCCATCCCCTTTCCACGGTAATTTTTGCAACTGCAATAGTATTGGCATTTGTACTGCTTCGCGATTCTAGGTTCAACTTCCACTGTTATACACAGCGTGAAGCAACGCCTACTCAGAAATCGGCCCGGAAGTGCGCTGCGACCTCTCGCGACTTCTTGCGCCAAAGATTACAAAGCGCATTCACTCTAGCAAACCAGCTTCGCTGAATCGCCCAATAGCTTCCTCTACTACCATACAGACCGTGCGCTATAGCTTCCATAGAGACCGTGCGTTACAGCTTCCTCTACTACCATAGAGACCGTACGCTATAGCTTCCTCTACTACCATACAGACCGCGAGTTATAGCTTCCTCTATTACCATAGAGACCGCGAGTTATAGCTTCCTCTACTACCATAGAGACCGCGAGTTATAGCTTCCTCTACTACCATAGAGACCGTACGCTATAGCTTCCTCTACTACCATAGAGACCGCGAGTTATAGCTTCCTCTACTACCATAGAGACCGCGAGTTATAGCTTCCTCTACTACCATAGAGACCGCGAGTTATAGCTTCCTCTACTACCATAGAGACCGTACGCTATAGCTTCCTCTACTACCATAGAGACCGCGAGTTATAGTTTCCTCTACTATCATAGAGACCGCGAGTTATAGCTTCAGTTGAATTCAAAATAGTTTCTATGCGCTCGGAAAAGCGCATATGCTTTCCACCCATCTCTCAGAGTGTTGAAAGGTAAATGTCGACCTTCGACACATTCCAGCCTGGGCTTCCCGTTCCACTTTTCACATTTTGTAAAAAGCTCATTGAATATGTAAGGAGGATGGCATGTGTGGTCCGACTGTCCCTTCTTGAGGCAATCCAGCGGAGGGCATGGGTGACTGCTTTCTACCTCCATTGTCAAGCTGGAGTTTGAGACCGTATAGGCTGCACTGTCTTCATGGATGGTAATCGCACCTTGCATGACATTGAAGCCCCAACCTGACTGGTCTTTGGTGACTATATCTACAAACATTACGCAAGTCATCAACAATAATTATATAGAGTCACATTCTCCCTCCAGGGGCCTTTATGACACACTATAGTTATTTCCAGTCTCAAATTGCGTATGAAGAGCAAATAGCCCCACTTACTGCTTTATCTTCTGCAAATGACGACAACCACGTACCATTGAGAAGAAGAAGAAAAAACGGCATATGTGACGCGTAAACAGGACTATCCGGCAGGCCTAAACCCATTTAAAATTACAGACTCATTTTTCTACGCCTAAGCAGCCGAAACGCCGTCGAAAAATGGCGGTTTGGGTGTTCGTCGCTGGAGGCTAAATGAACAAGTTGTACGGACAGACGCCGTCCCACGTACCATTGAAAACCACAAATTATTCAAAAAAGTTTGGATCCATACATCAAGACATCATAATCAACACAAGTGGTCAAAGGGAGGCATGAATATCTAGAATGAGAAGGGGTCATTGGGTCACTGATATCTGCTACAGTTGAGTGAGCTTTCATTGATCTTGGAACTTGAGCTGTTGTCACCAGTTAGTTTCGAATTTCGACGTCAAGCGTGTTGCATAGTTGGTGAAACAAGGGACGTCCCGATCTAAAATAAATCAGCACAGCTATTTCTGATGCTATTGAAGACATGCATGTGGAATGGGAGCCAAACTTATGGACTCATTAGCAAATCGGGATTAGAGGATATCCGCCTTTAATGAAATTTGCTCGTCATACATAAGGGCCCAGTTCGTGTTTTTATGACGCAGAGAAAAATCCAGGAGCGTTACTTCGGCCGAAATGCACATAAAAATAGGACACGACATTAGGTTTCACCGATAACCCTTTTCTGACATAATTACACTCTAACTGATAATGTAAAGCGTTCATGCTGAGCCGTAGAGAAGGTCACCGTAATTGAACATGTAAATTAATATCTTGTGATAAGTTATACCTTGCGCTTTCCGGAAACATACGTAGGCAATGGGCTCTCTGACATTGCGGCAGTGGACTGTAACCTCAATGACCTCTCCACCCCCTGACCTTGGGCTTTCGAAGTAGTGCCTGAGGTTATCTTCGGTGGTGCTGGGAATGTGGAAGTTGCGGACGGACACGGTGCAGGCTGGTTCCGGTCGCTGGTTCGGAGACGGGTACAGGCTGACTCGCAGCACCTCGTTGTCCAACCTGTGCTGCTTGGAGGCCACGCGATACGCAGCTGGGGTGAAAAGAAAGCTGAGTTTGTAAAGCGAAACAGTGAGCTGACACCTCCCTACCCAAACTCCAAGCACTGGTTTACGACATCCTTCCTCCAACCACCGCCGTATTTAGTTACGCCATAGGTTCCAGAAAACTGTCAGTTAACGAGCAGCTTTTTGTTGGTGTTGTCGGTGCTCAAACAGTAGTAAGTTTGTTACAAACAACTCAAATAAAACAAGGCGTGTCGTTTATAGCCGCCAACAAAGTTTACACCAGCGCAAATAAAACCACAATCGCTTGAATCGAGACGGAACTATTTTTTTACCGGGGTGGATGCGCCTTATATTTACGTGCGTGCTTGGGCGATAGGTTGCTTCTACAGCCATATCAGTACCCGAACCTTTCGGAGGGCGCTGACCGCGTCGGTGGACAGCTGCGCGGAGATAAAGAGTGCCCCTTCAGTGGCGTAACCATATCTGGCAGAGTTTGGAGGAAGGTGCCGGAAAGCGGTGCTCGGAGTGTGCTCCCTACCCCCACGCTCCCAGCATCGCTTTCCGGCGCCTTCCTCTAAACTCTGCCAGACTTAGTTACGCCACTGAAGGGGCACTCTTTATCTCCGCGCAGCTGTCCACCGACGCGGTCAGCGCCCTCCTAAAGGTTTGGGTACTGATATGATTGTAGAAGCAACCTAGCGCCTAAGCACGCACGTAAACATAAGGCGCATCCACCCCGAGTAAAAAAAAAAATTGTTTAAAAAAGGTTCCCTCTCGATTCAAACGATTTTGGCTTTATTTGAGCTGGCGTAAGCAACATGGTCAGTTATAAAACAAACGTCTGACATAATTTGAGTTGTCTGTGACAAACATGCTACTGTTTGAGCACCAACAAAAAACTGCTTCGTTAGCTGACAGATTTCTGGACCCTATGGCGTAACTAAATACGGCAGCGGTTGAAGGAAGGATGTCGTAAACCAGTGCTCGGAGTTTGCCCTACCCGTACGCCGCCCCTCGCCCCGCCATGTTCTGATCAGTGCGGAGCAATTCTAGTAGCTCCACAACAACTACAACACTGCGCGGCGGCCACCCAGTATTCTGTCAGACGTATGAAGGATCTTTACGAAAATGTAAAGTGTTTATGTAGAGCCGGAGAGAAGGTCACTGTAATTCAACATGTAAATTCATATTTTGTGTTAAGGTTATACTGCGTTTGTTGATCCCATTAATACAAACAGTCCAGGAGCGTCACGGTGTCACTAACGTGCAAAACATGTTACAAATCACTGCACACAAACCACACTCATTCAGGGGTTAGGGAACGAAGCTAACGAATGTTCTAAAACGTACTTTAAAATGGACTCCTTATCAATTAATGAAAGTGAAGTGGGATAAAAAATAAAATAAAATAAAACTCACTCTCGTCGTCCTCAAAAGTGGCATAGCAACGCCCAGTGATGCGGTCTTGACGAATACGTTGGAGCGGGCCTCCTCCTGATCTTGTATTGTTCTCCAAGTAATAGGTCAGCGTTTCTATCGTCGTCTGTCTTCCGACGCGCCCTATTTCCACCGTGCTGGTCGCCTCATGCCCCCACGCTCCAGTGACGTCGGCAGACGTGGGCTGGGGGACGTTCACTTCCGGCAAACTCTCCTCTGGCGCCATGGAGCTGGCGCTTGAAGGATTGGCCACTGCTACCCAGCTACATGTCTCCACAGTGCCAGGGTCACTCACAAGGACAGAACTGCCAGCAATCGACTCAGATATCTCACTCGCTTCCGAGTCGTTTTCTTCTCTTTCTTCATCTCCACTCTGATCTGGCTCGTCCGCTTCCTTTTTCTCAGTCTGGTTGTTGGCAGTGTTCTCTGTATTTCCTCCTCCTGATTCTGTACTGGTTGACTGGTCGCATATACAGGAGTTAATAATAATAATAATAATAGATAACTTTTGTATAGCGCTATTCTCTGGTGTACACAAACTCACTGCGCTTAACAACATTCTCCAACATTTTCTAAGTTTCACAAACGTAATACATAATACGTATAATTATGACAACTAGCAATGTATAATATACACACACAAAAAGTACATGTGCCATATGAGAAGAAGTAATATACAAAGAAAACGAATCATTATATTACTACCAATCTTTTAATTCCATCCCTCCCAGTCCCCACCCCCGCCCCCAACACACACACACACACACACACACACACACACACACACACACACACACACACACACACACACACACACACACACACACACACACACACACACACACACACACACACACACACACATGAATATGAAACAGGTACAGGTTGGCATGTACAAATCATTCAGAAGGCTTGGCGAAAGTTACTCACTGTATTCTCCATGATTCTGAA
>JABMCL010001817.1:65000-72500 GCA_018857735.1 Alviniconcha marisindica | reverse complement strand
ATCTGAGATGCAGAGACAGGGAGACAGGGAGGGAGAGAGAGAGGAGGGAGGAGGGAGAGGGCCAGGGGGGAGAGAGAGAGATTGATTGATTGATTGATTGATTGATTGATTGATTGATTGATTGATTGATTGATTGATTGATTGATTGATTGATTGATTGATTGATTGATTGATTGATTAAACTTTAATTACGCAAGGATAAAGGTTTAGGTTTAGAGAGAGGGGTGGAGAGCGAGAGAGACAGAGAGAGAGGGAGAATAAACTTTATTTTACTAGGGTAGTGGAGTAGACACGAGGTCTTTTTACATCCGGCATTCGCCAATACGGGGGGGCGCAGAGAGTGAGAGAGAGAGAGAGTGTGTGTGTGTGTGTGGAGAGAGAGAGAGAGAGAGAGAGAGAGATTCTATTAATACGCCAGGATACAGATTTTAGGCCAGAGCCGCTTCATCATACATCCTGTCCTTGTTAGGATTACAACACACAGTGACATGCAAAATAAGACCTATAAGGGACAGTGATACGTGACAGGCAAAATGTGCAAAATGTACAGCCTATCAAACAGGTTCTCCCGGCTAAACTGCGATATTCACATGGTATAATGATACAGAAGAAAAAAAACCGGTAAGTCAGGAAAAGATAGAGGAGGGAGGGAAGGAGAGAGAGTGAAGGGGGAAAAAACCGTAGACAGGAGAAAAGCCGAAATAGATGGAGAGAAAAACAGCGGAGATGAGAGAAAGATTGCCTGTAGGGGAGAGAGAGACGGGGTGCAAGTAAACAGAGATACGGGACTAGTGGAGGAATACACACCGAAACAGAAGGGTGCATATGGGAGACAGACAGACAGACAGACAGACAGACATACAGAGACAGAGAGACTGAGACAGACACAGACAGACAGACATAAAGAGACAGAGAGAGACAGAGACAGAAACAGAGACAGAGAGAGACACAGACACAGACAGAGAGACACAGAGACAGAAACAGAGACAGAGAGAGACAGAGACACAGTGAGAGAGACAGAAACAGAGACACAGAGAGAGAGAGAGACGGGGTATTGCATGAGAAAGCTGAGATCATTTGGAGTAAATTCAGATATGCTAGTAACTTTTTATAATACTGTAATATGTAGTAGTATTATGTTTGGTTGTGTCTGTTGGGGTGGGAATATTTCAAAATTAGATAGAGGGAGGTTGGAAAATATTGTAAAAAAAGAAGAAGAAAAGCAGGTCATGTTGTGGGAAAGCCACTGGACAGTTTTGAGACTTTACACAGAAAAGAGACTGTACAGAAAACTAATGCAAATATTAAACGACCCCACACACCCAGTGAGACATTACTTTGATAGCAGACGTAGCAACAGGAGTGGAAGATTTTTACTTCCCAGAGCAAATACAAACCGTTATAAAGCCTCTTTTTTACCCTCGGCTCTGTCAGTTTTTAATGAAAATTATACCAGTCATTAACTGAGTGTGCGCATGCGTCAAGACGTCTGCTGAGGATGATAACCTTCTAAGGGAGGGTTGGGGATGTGTGAACCTATGATTTTTATTTAATTTGAGAGTTTTTACGTTTTGGTTTGAAAGAGAAAGCATTATTCCAGGTAATTTTGGGTTTGCTATTAGTGTATGCAGATTGAGAGAAAGGGGACGTATGTCTAAGAGTGTGTATGTGCGTGTGTTTCATGACTTAGAATTATTGAGATATGTTCTTCATTGTGCGATCGAACGACAGCTTTAATTTCCAGCTGGGATGAATAAAGTATATTGATATTGTTGTTACTGAACGGACAGACAGACGGGATGGGGAATACACCGAGACAGAAGTGTGCATGTGGGAACTGGAATCATTACATTAGAGTGCAGTCCTGCCTTGAAGTAAGTGCACATTGAAGCAAGCTAATTTTAAAATAACAATACAATGCAACACTGCTGTCGAGTGTCAATACAATTGCACTAGGAAGTGTTCCGTGATGCCAAGTACACTCATCGCACATTCACACCAATCATATAACATCAGTAAATTACAACAACAGTGGCATACATCGGAGGTAAGAAGTCATTGATAAATAAATACAGGAGAAATCCAGCCGACCTCAAGCTGCACATATCAAATCAAAACGACCTCTTTTTGAGGACTACCTCAAAAGTACTCTTATACTAAAGATATTTCTCTTCTCAGAATATTTCAGCTAAACAACATTGTCCATCACCCCTATCAATCTGTACAGTGTGTGTGTGTGTGTGTGTGTGTGTGTGTGTGTGTGGTGCGTGCGTGCGTGCGTGCGTGCGTGCGTGCGTGCGTGCGTGGGTGCGTGCGTGCGTGCGTGCGTGTGTGTATGTGTGTGCCTCTTTTGCATAGTTACGCTTGAACCCTATGTGTTAGCTTTTTCTCTTTTTTTTTCTTATATATACATTTTTATTGCTGATAACATTTCCATCTCGTTGTACATTATGTGTGTATACTACGCTTGTTCAGCGCTTTGAGCCGCAGGGTAGGCGCTTTACAAATTTCCATTATTATTATTCTACTATATGTACATGCTGCGCTTCTACTGAATCTTTCGACATAATTTCACAAATCGATGTACACTACATTATTGAAAACAGGTTGGAGGTGATGTTTGAACGGCTAACATACCTGGATTTATCTTGCAGTGGTCTCCAGTCAGGCTCAAAGTGGCCCGTACATGCCCGACATTTTCTATCCCTTGTGACAGGGTACGGCTACGTTCAGAACAGTGTCTGGTCCATGCACGGCATTGTAGTGATGTGCATCGTCCGTGTTCATTCACCACCTATTTTCATCAGTATATCCATGATGAACGAAATTCTCCACTCAGCGTACTGATGTGAACAAGGCCAGCGCACTTTGCATAATCATCTGGCTACCCAGAAGATTGCTTGTAAAATATATGTCAGATGTCATAATGTAGATGCTCCTGAACGCAGAGAAAATCTTTCGGTTTCGTTTACGTGGCAGCCAAAATAGACGTCAACAGAACGCGATTTATTACACCTCAGTGAGGCAGCCTTTCCTTGGCACATAATTATGGGACAGCTGGGTCGTGTCACGTCCTAGTTCAGGAGCTGTGTGAGAGTCGAGGTGGCCGTCCTGGGCTGTCCGTCCTAACGAGCCTTCGTAAAGAATTACTGAACCATGCTCACGCATTAGTCTCAGCTTGTTCCTAAAAAAAATGATGTCAGCCGACATCCGAGGACATTAATCATCACTTCATCATCGTGTTGCTTGGCTAAACAGGTCATATACAAGTGAGGCAGACAGTAGCAGCCAGTCAAAGCCCGTCTATTTTAGGCTTTGATCCAATCAAGCGGTAGACATGAGGTGTAGTTAACACTGCAACCATCTTTAATCACCTGACTCATTACGTCATAATGTGTCGTCTACTACTGGCAGATTATAACAACCGTTGGCAGTTCGGAAACTTCCCATTATTGAAATAAACTTGAATCAGCAAAAACAAAGATATGCAAAAAAACAAAACATTTTGAGAGTAGTAAGGTAAATGTCACTTGTTCAGACAGGTTCTACTATCTCATAATCCTTTCTTCTTCTTTATTTTTTTTATTTTTTTATTTTTTTGCACTTGCTGTAGTTTACGTCCCTCACACGCGAAAGAGCCTATGACTTTTTTCCTTGCGTTTCTCTGCCTCGGTATGTTGAAATTGAATCGGGTTTCCCCAGTGGCCACAGGCCATGACTGAGATTGCCACGGCAAGCAGCCGCACAACGTACAGCCGTGTTCTTGGTTCTTGCTGTTAGTAATAATAATGATGAGAATTTAGAGCGCCTATCCGCAAGTAAGCATTCACAACTAAACCGATTCTTGGTCTGACTGCATTATAATCAAAACTCGACTTAAATAACCACACACACCATAACACAACACACAACACACAACACACACACACACACACACACGCACACACACACACACACACACACCACACACACAGCACGCACGCACGCACGCACGCACGCACGCACGCACGCACGACGCACGCACACACGCACGCACGCACACACACACACACAGGGACAGACACACATGCGTGCACACACACACACACCACACACACACACACCACACACACACACACAACACACACAACACAACACCACACAACACACACACACACACACACACACACCACACACACACACACACACACACACACACACACACACACACACACACACACACACAAACACACACGAAGAACACACACACAGGGACAGATACACATGCGTGCGCGCGCGTGCACACACGCGCACATACACACACAAACACAAACACACACACACACACACACACACACACACACACACACACACACACACACACACACACACACACACACACACACACATACAAAACGACACGCCATTGACGCCCAATGATCGATTCATAAAAGCCCCGATTTTCACTCCACAGAATGATGTTATAAAGTTCTCGGCCGCTCACTGCCTCTCACCATTGCTTGTTGAACTTCACTGAACTCGCCAAAAACGGCCGCGCTGAGATTAAGAGCAGGTCCGCACAGACATAATGGTCCATCTAACCTGTCATCCTTCTGTGCACAATGTGTGGCCGGAGGTCGCTCCGTGATAATGAAGGGAAAAAAACTGTCGAAAACTGCAAATTTGTTGTTGTTGTTCTGCTCCAATAAAAGCGTTATTGTTGTAACTTGTAATGTGTGCGCTATGACCCTACATTATCTAGATGAAAGGCGCCCCTATGTCACGTACAAGCGATAAAGACTTGGGCATCCAGTCAGCCTCCGTCCGAAGAATATCAGTTTGATTCTCTCTCTCTCTCTCTCTCTCTCTCTCTCTCTCTCTCTCTCTCTCTCTCTCTCTCTCTCTCTCTCTCTCTCTCTCTCTCTCTCTCTTCTCTTCTTCTTCTTCTTCTTCTTCTTCTTCTTCTTCTTCTTCTTCTTCTTCTTTAGTTTGGGGGTGGGAGTAGGAGGCAGGGAGAAGGGCTTGGTGCATTCACTTACCGGTCACCGCAATGTTTCCCAAGCTTTCAACGCTACGCTTAATCTGGGCAGCCATGGCTTCTGAGCAGTTCGGTTGTGTCGCTTAATGTCCTCGGATGTCGGTTGACATATTAGGGACAAACTGAGACCAATGCCGAAGCATGGTTCAATATAGCTTTACTACCACGGAAACCAGAAGGCTCGTTAGGACGGACAGCCCAGGACGGCCACCTCGACTCTCACACAGCTCCTGAATATGTTCTTCTGAACAGCGGATGACTTCAATTTCTGCGTCCACAGCGGGGCCGGAAGGAGAGCAGGGGGCGAGTGCCCGCAAGGGTAGATAACTCCCACCGCCAGTCGCTCTTCAGTGTGCATTGGTGACAAATATGCTGTGAGCATTTTCTCGTAAAATTGATGAAAGCGGTCAAAGTGAATTACGTTACACACTGTCCGAAAATGAATGTCAAGCCAGCTAAATGCAGTGTGCGTGTTATATGATCGACATCGCGTACGTTTATGCGCATGGGTTTAATAAGAAATCAGTCAGTGGGAAAAGAGTACGCTGCACAGTGCGAGGAAAGCTAAGACTTTGTGTGGTGAAAACTAAGACTTTGTGTTGTGAAAACTAAGACTTTGCGTGGTGAAAACTAAGACATTGTGTTGTGAAAACTAAGACTTTGCGTGGTGAAAACTAAGACTTTGTGTTGTGAAAACTAAGACTTTGCGTTGTGAAAACTAAGACTTTTGCTTGTGAAAACTAAGACTTTGTGTGGTGAAAACTAAGACTTTGTGTTTGTGAAAACTAAGACTTTGTGTGATGAAAACTAAGACTTTTGTGTTGTGAAAACTAAGACTTTTGTTGTGAAAACTAAGACTTTTGTGTTGATGAAAACTAAGACTTTTGTGATGAAAATAAGACTTTGCGTGTGAAAACTAAGACTTTTGTGGATGAAAACTAAGACTTTGTGTTTGAAAACTAAGACTTTTGTGATGGTGAAAACTAAGACTTTTGCGTTTGAAATACATAACACTTTTTGTGATGAAAACTAAGACTTAGCGCTACGTGATAATTACCTGCTCGGTAAGACTTTGAAGTTGTACAAACTCACAGACTTTGTATTGTGAAAACTAAGATCATGCTGTTGTGAAATCGAAGTGCTTCCTGGTGGTGAAAACTAAGCCTTTGTGTTGTGAAAACGAAGACTTTGTGTTGTGAAAACTAAGACTTTGTGTTGCGAAAACTAAGACTTTTTGTGGTGAAAACTAAGACTTTGTGTTGTGAAAACTAAGACTTTGTGTTGTGAAAACTAAGACTTTTGCGTTTGAAAACTAAGACTTTTTGTGATGAAAACTAAGACTTTGTGTTGTGAAAACTAAGACTTTTGCGTTTGAAAACTAAGACTTTTTGTGATGAAAACTAAGACTTTGTGTTGTGAAAACTAAGACTTTTGCGTTTGAAAACTAAGACTTTTTGTGATGAAAACTAAGACTTTGCGTGGTGAAAACTAAGACTTTGCGTTGTGAAAATTAAGACTTTGCATTGTGAAAATTAAGACTTTGCATTGTGAAAACTAAGACTTTGTGTGGTGAAAACTAAGTCTATGTGTTTTGTGTGACGTAAATTAGGACTTCGTGTGATGAGAACTACTTTTTGCGATGAAAGCTAAGAAAAGCTAAGACTTTATTTGATGAAAAATAAGGTTTTGCTTGTGCTTGATGAAAACCAAGACCTTGCATGATGAAAAAAAGACTGCGTGATGAATGTTAAACCTTTATGTGATGGAAACTAAGACTTTGCGTTAGGAAAATTAACACTTTGTGTGATGGAAACTAAGACTTAACACACAAGGGAGTTAATTAGCGCTCGAAATACATAACACAAGTACAACAACAAAGACCTGAGTCGCCTACGGTAACTCTCACCTGGCATGCGTGTAAATACAAGGTACATAAACTCCACCAGAGGTATGTACCTTTCACAGTTCAGGAGCTGTGTGAGAGTCGAGGTGGCCGTCCTGAGCTGTCCGTCCTAACGAGCCTTCTGGTTTCCGTGGACGTAAAGAATTATTGAACCATGCTTCGGCATTGGTCACAACTTGTCCCTAATGTATCAACTGACATCTGAGGACATTAAGCATCACTTCATCATGTACCTTTCCTGTGTGTATGTTTATGTACCTTGTATTTACACGCATGCCAGGTAAGAGTTACTGTAGTCGACTCAGGTCTTTGTTGTTGTACTTGTGTTACGTAGTTGGAGTGCTAATTAACTCTCTTATGTGTTGATTCTGCACGTGCGCTCTGCCCCTCGTTCTGTTTCAGATTTTTGATGGAAGCTAAGACTTTGCGTGAGGAAAATTAAGACTTTGCGCGATGAAAACTAGGACTTTGCGTGAGTAAAAAAAAGAAAACACTTTGAGTGATGGAAACTAGGACTTTGTATGATGAAAACTAGGACTTTGTGCGATGAAAACTAGGACCTTTGCGTGAGTAAAAAAAA
>JABMCL010001817.1:57500-60000 GCA_018857735.1 Alviniconcha marisindica | reverse complement strand
ATCTGTTCATGATGCCTGTGGAGAACGATCTCGGTCAGAGAATGCTGCTGATAGTCCCTCAAGGCATCACCGGACGGGCAGGAAGCAACAAAGCATTACCCCCTGATGGTAATTAACCAATTAATTAATTAATCGGCTTCCCCTCTTCTCGTCGAAAACTGGAGGGAACGCGGCGTTGGCTGATAAAGCGTGGGCACCAAGCTTTGGTCCCCCATATAGAATTCTGTGTGGTGATGTCGTGAGCAGATAATTCAGCTTGTCCATGGTACACCCATGACGCGGCCTCCACGTCCTGTGGACCGTCGTGTGGCAGCTCTAAAGCCCGTTCTTCATTGGGCGAATGTTTGTTCGCCGAACATAGTTGGGAGTATTCGGCGAAACAGTTGGTTCTTAATTGGGCGAACTTTTGCTTCGCGAATATGGTTGGGAGTATTCGTCCAGCTGCGACGAAGCTATCTTCGGGATCCGAAAAGCTTCGCTCAACATGTTCTGGGAACATTCGCCCTATTCGACGAACATTGCCTCTGATTGGCTGAGAGTAGAGTTCTCCTGTGGATGAGGAAGAAATATAAATACAAATGGATGACGGTGTCGCTAGGTTCTTCACCCGCTTCGGAGGGAATATTTTTATTTGTTGACTTGTGGGAGGCGCGGCTTTTCTCTGGGACCCAGAATGAGATAGTAGTTAGTTGAATTACCCTGTGAGGGATGATTAAAGTATATTGACTTGACTTGACTTTAGCCTACATTTTGGATCATGCTGTCTGCTGCGCGTCTGCCGCAAGTTCGGGCCGAAGCTTGCATCTCATTACAAGCCAGTTGAGAACGAAGTAAAGTTCGTCGAACTGTCCGAACCATGTTCGGCGAACTAAAAGTTCAATTAAGAAACGAAGCAGGGTTTGGTCAACTAAAATGTGAATGCGTGAAGCACGAGATTTTAGTGCAGGCTTAACTGGGTTGTTTTAACCGGCTGGACATCAAGTTGATCGGCCGTAGAGTCGGACAGTACCCGCTAGCAGCGTAGGAAGGAAGACGTAGGCGGACTGTCGGGCTCTTGAGCTGTTCAGCTTGGAAGCTTCGGACATATCGTCAGAAGGTATTTATTGTTTATTGAACATTGTTTAACGGGAAGTAACTATGGCGTAAAGATAAAACGCGATATTTTAAGTTATTATAGATGTTGTAAATTTATTTGGTTCAGATGAATCGAAGTTATTTAATGAAATATGTTTGGAAGAAACATGGCAAGAAGTGTACAAAGATTATAATGTGCAAATTAAGGATATAAGGTGGAGAGAATGCGAGAGTAGACGAATGAAGTGGAGAAATGATTATTGGGGGGGGGGGGAACTAGTAAGAAATACATTGTTTATCACAGCTTGTGGAGCTGGGGATTTGGTGACCTCTAATCTCAAAGGGATGGGGCCGACTCCTGTGGAAGACAGAGGACAGCACCAGGAAGGGTGGCTGCACTGACTAAATGGTGCCAGAAGGGAGCACGCTGTTTAGCACCCGACGAGACGGCCTACCGGGTGAGCGTGTGATGTCACTGGCTCGGTTTTGGGAATTGTTGTGTTATCACTGTGCCTGTGTCTGCGTCGTGGGATTTTTCTGTCTTCGTTGTTGTCACGTTGTAATCAGAAGATTACAGTGTTGGTGTCTCCGTAATGTATAACTCCAGAGTTATAAGAGACACGTAGGCAGTGGGTATGTCTACTGAGGTATGGGACGACGAGTTGGGTTGAAATGTGAAGGGGCTGAAGCCATTATAATATTCGGTCTTGCGTGACTGATTTAGTGATAGTGCAAACGCCTGAGTGATTGGGCCAGGGATTGTAAGTAATATTGTAATGTAACGTTGTAAATATATGCGTCATTTAAATTTAAAAATAATATCTCTATAACATGTATGTATTTCTGAGTTGTGTTCTTTGTGTAACGGGTCGTTCTCGTCTTTACAAAAGCGCCTTTGACACCGTCCCCGCAGCCTTCTCGGGCCATTAGTCAAGTTCGGTTCCGTGATCCGTTTGGTTCAAGATGGCGCGTGTGCGCCCAGAAAAGCCCGCATGCGCTCTGTCTTAGGCCCCTCGCACGCGCAACCGACATTGTTGAGGATTGTACTGCATGTTTACAGCACTGGGCAATTAAGGCTATAAAACGTGTTGGTTCTAATTTGATGTTGGTCAGCAATGTTTTCTGGATGTTCTTTTTGATAATTATAATTATTTGAAGTAGCTGTTGACCAGCTGACAGCGAAAATAACTTTTCTTCTCCTATTTTTTCTCCTCCTCTTCCCCCTCCCTACCCCCCCCCCCCCCCTCCTCACCCCCCCACCCCCCACAACACAAAACACACACACACACACACACACACACACACACACACAGATACACACACCCCAACACTCTCTCTCTCTCTCTCTCCCCCCTTTTTCCCCCCCCCACATCACACACACACACACACACACACACACACAACACGCGCGCGCCCCGCCCCAACA
>JABMCL010001817.1:42500-50000 GCA_018857735.1 Alviniconcha marisindica | reverse complement strand
GTGTGTGTGTGTGGTTTGTGTGTGTGTGTGTGTGTGTGTGTGTGTGGTGTGTGTTGTGTGTGGTGTTGTGTGTGTGTGTGTGTGTGTGTGTGTGTGTGTGTGTGTGTGTGTGTGTGTGTTTGTGTTCTGTGGTATTGTGTGTGTGTGTGTGTGTGTGTGTTGTGTGTTGTGTGGGTGTGAGTGCGTGCGTGTGTGTGTGTGTGCGTGCGTGGGTGTGTGTGTGTGAGTGCGTGCGTGTGTGTGTGGGGGGGGGGGGTTGTGTGTGTGTGTGGGTGGGTGTGTGTGCAAGGTAGGGAAGGGGAAGTGGGGGACGAAACTAATCCAGCTGAGCGAGATTAAACGCACTTTCAAGCTCCGTTTTTCTTTCCTGCTATTCTCTCCCTCCTTTGAAAACGCAGCCCTAGTATCAGTGGCCGTAATCAAGGCCGGGTTCTGTCATTCTATGCCACAATGGGAGACTGAGGAATCCGGTTGTCGTTTGACTGGGCCGAGACTGTGGGCTCGGGACGCCATGATGAAGGCAGGATTCGACACGAGTTCCGTCCCTTCTCTTACTTGCCCGGACGCCCCCGCTGAGGTATCGCGGACGCAGAAATTGATGTCCGGCTTTGGGGTAATCTTGTACTTTACAGTCATTTATTCCTGGCTTTTATGTATAGTTATATAGTGCACACCAAGTTTGTGGCAAGGAGTTCCAGAGGGACGCGCCAGCGCGGGATAAGCTAGTTTTAAACATGCCAAGCCTTCAATCAACACTCAAGGGAGTTAATTAGCGCTCGAAATACGTAATACAAGTACATACAAGAAATACGTAATACAAGTACAACAACAAAAACCTGAGTCGCATACGATAACACTCACCTGGCATGCATGTAAATACAAGGTACATAAACTCCGCCAGAGGTACATCCTCAGACATAGTTCAGGAGCTGTGTGAAAGTCGAGGTGGCCGTCCTGGGCTGTCCGTCCTAACGAACCTTCTGGTTTCCGTGGACGTAAAGCTATATTGAACCATGCTTCGACATTGGTCTCAGCTTGTCCCTAATATGTCAGCCGACATCCGAGGACATTAAGCAACACTACCTACCGCGTCAGTATCAGAGTTCAGGAGCTGTGTGAAAGTCGAGGTGGCCGTCCTGGGCTTTCCGTCCTAACGAGCCTTACGGTTTCTGTGGACGTAAAGCAACACTGAACCATGCTTCGGCACTGGTCACAATTTGTCCCTAATATGTCAACCGACATCCGAGGACATGAAGCTCTACTTCATCATCGTCAACATCCTCAGAGACGCCATGTCAGGTGCCTTGGTCTTTGCACGTACCTGTTATTCCTGGAGTTAGTGTAGAGGACTAGACTAGTGTAGAGGACTAGACTAGTGTAGAGGACTAGACTAGTGTAGAACACTAGTAAAATATAAAGAGCTGTGTGGGGTAGTTTGAGGCATTGTTATTAATAACTTTATGGATAAATACACCTTTATCGTAAGTGGGTCGTTGTGTTGCGTTTGAAATATCAGGAGCATTTTTCTTTTGTTCTGTAAACAGGAAAGGATCAGGATGGGGGAGACGAGAGGTGGTGGAAGGGAGGGGGGGTGGGGGGGGGGGGGGGGGGGGGGGAGATGAACACTACGTGCGTATGCCGATAATGCGCAGGGAGCCCATTGTCCATTAGAGTAACGGGCAACACGGCTGTCTGTCACCGCCATTGTGCAGCGGCTTTGGGCATTATTGTTATTAGAAGAGACCCATTGATGCTCTGTGTGTGTGTGTGTGTGTGTGTGTGTGTGTGTGTGTGTGTGTGTGTGTGTGTGTGTGTGTGTGTGTGTGTGTGTGTGTGTGTGTGTGTGTGTGTGTGTGTGTGTGTGTGGTGTGTGTGTGTGTGTGTGTGTGTGTGTGTGTGTGTGTGTGTGTGTGTGTGTGTGTGTGTGTGTGTGTGTGTGTGTGTGTGTGTGTGTGTGTGTGTGTGTGTGTGTGTGTGTGTGTGTGTGTGTGTGTGAGTGTGTGTGTGTGTGTGTGTGTGTGTGTGTGTGTGTGTCGGTCTGTCTGTGTGTCTGTCTGTCTGCCTGTCTGTCTGTCATTATGTCTGTCTGTCATTCTGTGTGAGTCAGTCAGTCAGTCAGTGTGTGTGTGTGTGTGTGTGTGTGTGTGTGTGTGTGTGTGTGTGTGTGTGTGTGTGTGTGTGTGTGTGTGTGTGTGTGTGTGTGTGTGTGTGTGTGTGTGTGTGTGTGTGTGTGTGTGTGTGTGTGTGTGTGTGTGTGTTGGGTGTGAGTCAGTCAGTCAGTCTGTGTGTGTGAGTGAGTCAGTCAGTCTGTGTGTATATGTGTGTGTGTGTGTGAGAGAGAGAGAGAGAGAGAGAGAGAGAGAGAGAGAGAGAGAGAGAGAGAGAGAGAGAGAGAGAGAGAGAGAGAGAGAGAGAGAGAGAGAGAGAGAGAGACTAGTGCTGTTATAAACCGCTGTAGACACCTGCCTTGCGCGGAAGATGGGCGCTAAACAAATCCCTTTATTATTTATTATTATTATTATTACCATTATCAACATCGTCATTAGTAGTATGTCTGTACCTGGATATATAATTATGCATCTTCCCCTAAAACAAGTTTGTGTTGCAAGCGTTTCCCCTTTGGTAAAAACACAACCAAAAAGGGGTGGGACGGGTCGGAGGGGGTGGAAACTCAAGTTCAGTGAAGATGGAAACAAAAGACACATGCAGGATCTCCTCTGGGGCAGGTCCTGAGCCGCAATAGCACGGGAGCTTTGCAACGTTTTTTTACCGGCTCCATGCGACAGATGAAACGCTAGAAAAGCAGAGTCAAGGCAAAATCAGGCGATGGAGTGGGGCCGGGCAGGAAATTGGACACAAGGCGGCTGACAGACGAAAGGGCAGAGAATTCTGCAGGCCGATGCATGCCTTCTGGGGCAACCAGGACCCACTTCCGGTCTCCGTCACAGGCCAATGAGAGGCGCGGATGGCAGGATGCGCTGGGGTCAGGTGACCATGTCCCCGCTGCTCTCCGCAGGCACAGCCTAATTGCGAACACAGCATTTCAAAAAGAGAAAGAGAACTATGTCTAAAATTACAACTCATCTCTCGGTGGGGAGAGGCGTAGAGAAACAGAGAGAGAGAGAGAGAGAGAGAGAGAGAGAGAGAGAGAGAGAGATAGAGAGAGACAGATAGAGACAAACAGAGAGACACGGAGCGAGAGAGTCACAATCACACAGAAGGAGACACAGACAGAGAGAGAAAGAGAGAGAGAGAGAGAGGGAGACAGATAGAGATATAGAGAGGCAAAGAGAGACAGACAGAAACAGAGAGACAGACAGAAACAGAGAGACAGACAGACAGACAGACAAAGACGGAGGAAAGGGACACATTGGGCTCACTCTCTGCTTCCTCTCTCTACCTTCTCTTCTATCTCTCTCTACTCTCTCTCTCTCTCTCTCTCTCTCTCCTCTCTCTCTCTCTCTCTCTCTCTCTCTCTCTCTCTCTCTCAAATTGTTTTTAAGCCCTTACGACGGAACTGACATTTATTTGGAAGATGACCCAGGTCGATTTCTTTTTCTCAGCATGCGCTCGTGTCATCTACTTATTATAGAGAATCACAGGAGAGTGATTTCTACAGAAAGATCAGCAGCGATGAGTAAGTAAGTAAACATGGTGTTTTACGTCCACAGAAGCGAGATGACTTATTAGGGACAGGGACAGGGGTGGGGGGGGGGGAAGAGTGAGTGGGTCGACCTCGCGCTCCGACCCTCAAAGACCGAGGAGGCCGTGGACCACCGCCAGAACAACAACTATGTTAAGGCAATGGGGACCTCGCCATTGCGCAGCAACTAGTGTACTGCGTAATTGCTGTTTGAGCTGCTGCGCGGAGAAGAGTCACACAGACAACGTCCGTAGCACAGCAGTTGAGGAACAACTGAAGCAAAAGAAGTCCAACTTTCTGAGCCTGGCTCCACCTCCCTGCTCTTGATCTCTCCTGGGCTCTCTTGAGGGTCCAACACCACCTCCCTCCTCTTGATCTCGCCTGGACCCGCAAAAGGAAGTCTAACCTCTTCCTGAGAGTCCAGCTCACCTCCCTTCTCTTGACCTCGCCTGGACCCGCAAAAGGAAGTTTAACCTCTTCGTGAGGGTCCAGCTCACCTCCCTTCTCTTGACCTCGCCTGGACCCGCAAAAGGAAGTCTAACCTCTTCCTGAGAGTCCAGCTCACCTCCCTTCTCTTGACCTCGCCTGGACCCGCAAAAGGAAGTTTAACCTCTTCGTGAGGGTCCAGCTCACCTCCCTTCTCTTGACCTCGCCTGGACCCGCAAAAGAAGTTTAACCTCTTCCTGAGAGTCCAGCTCACCTCCCTTCTCTTGACCTCGCCTGGACCCGCAAAAGGAAGTTTAACCTCTTCGTGAGGGTCCAGCTCACCTCCTTCCTCTTGACCTCGCCTGGACTCTGAGCAGCGATGAGAGCCATAGTAATGTTTCGTTCATTGTGAGGGGCAAAGCCGCAAAACAGTGTCCGTAAAAAAAAAAGACTCATGAAGACGTAGGAGAGCCGAAACGGGGAATCGACCCGACATCGTCTGTTTACCAGCCTAACGCCTTACCGCTGGGCCAAACCGGCTCACTGAAGGTTCGCTTTCTTAGCTCCTCAGTACCAGCAGTTCTGTCCGTTGGCGGTCCCTGCATAAGGAGTATGTCAGGGGGAAAGGTGCGAATTACTAGAAACAAATCAGGTGTTTTAGAAGGTATGAAGATTGCTCGTTTAGAAAGCAAAAGCCGTTACCTGCTAAAAACTCAAAATGCTTTAAAACACTCATCTCTCTCTCTCTCTCTCTCTCTCTCTCTCTCTCTCTCTCTCTCTCTCTTCTCTCTCTCTCTCTCTCTCTCTCTCTCTCTCTCTCTCTCTCTCTCTATAATAGAGGCTATATCGCGGAAACGGTAACAACTATTTCCAAAAACGGGTTTGAACAAATCTGACTATTTCGAGGATTCGAATTACTTCATTCCACTGATGAACCCTTTTCCTTTCATAGCACAATACAAACTCTTCTCTGTGCTACAGACGAATTCGGCCGCTCCTGTGTACTTGGATCAACTCCTTAAAATTTGCAAAATAGCCTGCCAGCTGCGCTCTTCTGAGACTTCCGCTTTTTGTTTGTTTTGTTTTTGTCTTCCCTCTCAGCGCATGCACTGGCTTTTTCATAGAGCTTTTTATTATGCTGCACTGTCTGTAACAATCTCCCTTGCAAAGTTAGGTTATCAAGCACATTCTCACATTTCAAATCGTCTCTAAAATCTCACCTCTTCAAGCTATCCTACTGACAGTGTGCGTGCGTGCGTGCGTGCGTGTGTGTGTGTGTGTGTGTGTGTGTGTGTTGAAAGAGACAGAGTGAGAGAATGTGTGTGTGGTGGTTGTGTGTGTGTGTGTGTGTGTGTGTGGGTGTTGTGTGTGTGTGTGGGAGATGGTGTGTGTGTGTGTGTGTGTGTGTGTGTGTGTTGTTGAAGTGGTGAGGTTGTGTGTGTTGTGTGTGTGTGTGTGTGGTGTGTGTTGTGTGTGTGTGTGTGGTGTGTGTGTGTGTGTTGTGGTGTGTGTGTGTGTGGTGTGTGTGGGGTGTGTGTGTGGTGTGTGTGTGTGTGTGGTGTGTCTGTGTGTGTGTGTGTTGGTGATTAAAGAAGGGAGATAATGTGTGTGCGAGCGTGTGTTCCTTGCTTTGTAAAGGACTATGTGCTCCATTTTGGAGAAATAGACCGTAAAATAATAATAGTAGTAGCAGCAGTAGTTTTCTTGGAACAAAATTTATACAGAGCTTAACACTTTCCGCTTGTGCGTGCGTGTGCGTGTGCGTGCGTGTGCGTGCGTGCCGCTTGAAAACGACTAATAGAACTGTGAAATTTGAAATCCTCATGCCTTTGTTTCTTTTTTCTTTTTCTTTTTTTTTTCTTTCTTTTTAGTATGTGAAAGGATTTCTATCAGAACGTGTAGTATCGAGAGAAGATTTGTTACAGAACCGGAAAAATATACTGTTTGCAGGCCTGTATGTGCCCGTTTCAGGCCGGAAATCGTACCGGCTGGGGCAGTGAAGGGGTTAAAACGATAACATACCACAAAACTAAGTAGTTTGGAGCTGATGTGCAGGGAATTTATAAAGGTATTTAAAGAGTCCCATCTGCAGTGAGCCGGTTTGGCCTAGCGTTAAGGCGTTGGGCTGGTAAGCAGAGGGACCTCGGTTCGAATCCTCTTCGGCTCTCCTTTCTCTTCAAAAGTTGTGGTCTGTGGACACTGTCTATTGACTTTGTCGCTCACAATTATGAAACATTAAAATGGCTCTCATCGCTGCCCACCTTAATGCAGAAGTAATTCCGGTGGTGACAATGTAGCGAAGGTATATAATCTACCTCTTCCCCCCCCCCTATAGCAAGCCTTATGGTTTCTGTGGACGTTAAGCATCATGTTTCCTTCCTTCCTATCTGCAGCAGAGAATTAACGGACTGTTTCAATCCGACACATGACACATGAAGCGTACAAGGCCGCTACAGCTCAGCTGGTTAGAAGGGTGCATTCTGGCCCAGCGGACTTGCCACCAGTGTTGGGAGGTGACGGTTCGATCCTCATAAAGCCCGTTCTTAACTGGGCGAATGTTTGTTCGCCGAACATCGGACAGTTCGACGAACTATGATTTGTTTCTTAATTGAACTTTTAGTTCGCCGAACATGGTTCGGACAGTTCGACGAACTTTACTTCTTTTCTCACTGGTTTGTAATGAGATGCAAGCTTCGCCCCGAACTTGCGGCAAAAGGCCAGCAATCGCATGATCCAAAGTGGCTAAAGTCAAGTCAATATACTTTAATCATCCTTCACAGGTAATTCCACTATTATCTCATTCTGGTCCCGAGACAAGGCTGGCCTCCCACAATCAACAAATAAAAAATCCCTCCGAAGCGAGTGAAGAACCTAGCTACACCGTCATCCATTTTATTTTTATTTCTTCCTCATCCACAGGAGAGCTCTGCTCTCAGCCAATCAGAGGCAATGTTCGAATAGGGCGAATGTTCCCAGAACATGTTGAGCGAAGCTTTTTGGACCCCGAATATAGCTTCGTCGCCCGTTTGACGAAAAACTTTCCAACTAGGTTCGCGAAGCAAAAGTTCGCCCAATTAAGAACCAACTAGGTTCGCCGAATACTCCCAGCTAGGTTCGCGAACAAACATTCGCCCAATTAAGAACGGGCTTAAGGGGCGGTTAGTTTTCACCTCTAACTGTAATACCGATTTTGAGGCTGACTGTTGGGGGATTTCTGCCGGTATTTGTCTTTGAAATTCTCTTCCTTTCGCTCTTCCGTCCCTGCCTTCAAAAGGAGTCTTAAAACCTGCTTCTTCCGCTAATATTTTCTTAGCTGCAGAAATCTTGAATTCTCTTTCGCTTTCTATCACAGCCTCCCTCTCCTTATCTTCAGAACTGGTCTTTAAAACCGTTTTTTCTTTTCTTCCAGACTAGTATAGCCTCTTGTTCGC
>JABMCL010001817.1:0-40000 GCA_018857735.1 Alviniconcha marisindica | reverse complement strand
TTTTTAAATATCATTTTGTTGTTGTTGTTGTTGTTGTGTGGTTTGTTTATTTGTTTGTTTACAAAATACCAAAGTTTTGTGCAAACACATAAGCAGAAGGTTAGAACCAAGGAGAAAAGGGAGGTAAGGAGTCGAGTTGACAATAACCCTGCCAGCCTCAAGAATCGACAAATCGCAAGAATACGTGTATCTAGGTTAACGTAAAATCGTAAACTTTGTGTCCTATACTTCCGAGTTCTTAGGGTTGGGTGGGGGGGGGGGGGAGATGGAAGAGGACAGAGGAAAGGTGTAGTGGAGAGAGATGGGGGCGTGAGATAATTGGATGGGGGCAAGAGATGGAAGAGGACAGAGAAAATATGTAGTGTAGAGAGATGGGTAAGTGGGAGAATGGGGGAGGGGGGGAATGGAAAAGGACAGAGAAAAGATGTAGTGGAGAGAGATGGGTAAGTGGGAGAATGGGGGAGGGGGGGGAATGGAAAAGGACAGAGAAAAGATGTAGTGGAGAGAGATGGGTAAGTGGGAGAATGGGGGAGGGGGGGGAATGGAAAAGGACAGAGAAAAGATGTAGTGGAGAGAGATGGGTAAGTGGGAGAATGGGGGAGGGGGGGGATGGAAAAGGACAGAGAAAAGATGTAGTGTAGAGAGATGGGTAAGTGGGGAATGGGGGAGGGGGGGGAATGGAAAAGGACAGAGAAAAGATGTAGTGTAGAGAGATGGGTAAGTGGGAGAATGGGGGAGGGGGGGGATGGAAAAGGACAGAGAAAAGATGTAGTGTAGAGAGATGGGTAAGTGGGGGAATGGGGGAGGGGGGGGAATGGAAAAGGACAGAGAAAAGATGTAGTGTAGAGAGATGGGTAAGTGGGAGAATGGGGGAGGGGGGGGAATGGAAAAGGACAGAGAAAAGATGTAGTGGAGAGAGACGGGTAAGTGGGGGAATGGGGGAGGGGGGGGGATGGAAAAGGACAGAGAAAAGATGTAGTGTAGAGAGATGGGTAAGTGGGAGAATGGGGGAGGGGGGGGAATGGAAAAGGACAGAGAAAAGATGTAGTGGAGAGAGATGGGTAAGTGGGAGAATGGGGGGCGGGGGGGAGATGGAAAAGGACAGAGAAAAGATGTAGTGGAGAGAGATGGGGAGGGGGTAGAATGGGAGGGGGACTGAGGGGGAAGAGATGGAAGAGGGCAAAGGAAAGGTGTAGTGGAATGAGATGGGGAAATGGAAGAAAAGGGGAATGGAAAAGGACAGAGAAAAGATGTAGTGGAGAGAAAGGGGGGGGGGGGGGGGAAGGGGGGGGGAACGGGGGGGGGAAAGAGATGGAAGAGAACAGTGGAAAGATGTAGTGGAGAAAGAAGTGTAGTGGGAGATTGGGGGAGGGGGGGGGGGCTGCGGAGAGAGAGAGAGAGAGAGAGAGAGAGACAAGAGGACAGTATCAGGCGCACTGCCCTGCTATTGAATGGCAAGCAATGATCGTCGTTTGCTTTCGTAACGCGGGGTCTAATCTGGTTTTCCTTGGTCCAAAAGCGGTGAGGGAGGCCGGAAAGGTTTGTCCCTCGCTTCGATGGCGACGGCCGGTCGTGAAGGAGTTGTTTTCTCCGTGTCCAGGGCTTTTACGGCCATCCGTCTGGCATTTTCTTCATTTTCGGCTAATGGCCCACCTAATCTCCGACAAATGAGAAAATTATTGAGCATCACAAAGCAGCGCCCTCGATGCCTGCTTGTCTGTGAGCAAGTACAGATCAGTCTGCAGCTGACAGCGGCTTTCCCTGGGATATCACCAGATCATAGTGTGGGGGCGGGGAGACAGAAACAGAGACAGACAAAGAGAGAGGGAGGGAGAGAGAGAGAGAAACACACTCACACACACACACACACACACACACACACACACACACACACACACACACACACACCACACACACACACACAACACACCCCACACACACACACACACACACACACCACACACACACACCCACACACACACACACACACCCCACACACACAAAACACACACACACACACACACACACACACAGAGACAGACAGACAGACAGACAGACAGAGAGAGGGGGGAGAGAGAGAGAGATAGAGGCAGACAGACAGACAGAGACACAGAGAGGGGGGGGAGAGAGAGAAGGGGGAACGAGGACAAAGAGTGAGAGAGAGGAGGGTGGAAAAGTGGAAAAGCGAGGAGATGGATGAGGACACAGGAAAGGTGTAGCGGAGAGATGGGGGAGTGGGAAAATGAGGGGGGGGGGGGAGAGAACCACAGAGAAGGAAAAGTAGAAACAGTGACACATGTTGGACTGGAAACAAGAGAAGAGAGAGAGAGAGAGAGAGAGAGAGAGAGAGAGAGAGAGAGAGAGAGAGAGAGAGAGAGAGAGCAGGGAGAGAGAAAGAGCAGGAGGGGGAGTGAGGCAGGCAGAGTAAAGAATGGAGGAGAGTGACGCGCACTCCAACTGAAGGAAAGAAGGGGGAGAGGGCGGGGAGCGAGACAGAGATGTACAGAAAGGAGGGGGGGTTGACACGTACCTAACGTAAGGGAAAGAAGGGGAGGGAGAACGAGACAGAGGAGTACAGAAATGAGGGGGGGGGTGGGGGGGGGGGTTGACACGTACTCTAACGTAAGGGAAAGAAGGGGGAGAGGGGGGAGAGCGAGACAGAGGAGTAACAGAAATGAGGGGGGGGGGCGTGACACTTCTGAACAGTGGAACTCAGACAGAGAGCGAAAGAAGGGGGGGGGAACGTAGGGGGGTAGAGGGGGAGCGAGACAGAGGAGTACAGAAATGAGGGGGGGTTGACACGTACTCTAACGTAAGGGAAAGAAGGGGGAGAGCGAGACAGAGGAGTACAGAAATGAGGGGGGGGGGGGGTGACACGTACCTAACGTAAGGAAAGAAGGGGAAGAGGGGGGGGGAGCGAGACAGAGGAGTACAGAAATGAGGGGGGGTTGACACGTACTCTAACGTAAGGGAAAGAAGGGGAGAGAGCGAGACAGAGGAGTACAGAAATGAGGGGGGGGGGGGGGGTTGACACGTATCAACGTAGGGAAAGAAGGGGAGAGGGGGGGAGCGAGACAGAGGAGTACAGAAATGAGGGGGGGGTTGACACGTACTCTAACGTAAGGGAAAGAAGGGAGAGCGAGACAGAGGAGACGAAATGAGAGGGGGGGGGGTTGACAACGTACTCTAACGAAAGGGAAAGAAGGGGGAGAGGGGGGAGAGCGAGACAGAGGAGTACAGAAATGAGGGGGGGGGGGTTGACACGTACTCTAACGTAAGGGAAAGAAGGGGGAGAGCGCGGGGAGCGAGACAGAGGAGTACAGAAATGAGGGGGGTTGACACGTACTCAACGTAAGGGAAAGAAGGGGGAGAGCGAGACAGAGGAGTACAGAAATGAGGGGGGGGGGGGGTTGACACGTACTCTAACGTAAGGGAAAGAAGAGGGGAGCGAGACGAGGAGTACAGAAAGAGGGGGTTGACAGACATAAACGAAGGGAAAGAAGGGAGGGAGAGCGAGAAGAGTGACAAAAGGGGGGGTTGACACGTACTCTAACGTAAGGGAAAGAAGGGGGAGAGGGGGGAGAGCGAGACAGAGGAGTACAGAAAGGAGGGGGGGGGGTACGTGACACGTGGAAAGAATCGGAGAGCTGAACAGAGGTCCAAAGAAGGCGGGGAACCGAAAGGGAAAAGAAGGAGAATGAGACAGGCGAAGACAGAAGAGAGTACAGAAAAGAAGGGGGGGGGGAGTTGACACGTACTCTAACGTAAGGAAGGGAAAGAAGCAACAAGCATGAAGGGGAGGGGGTTGGACCAAGAAGAGGGGGGAGAGCGAGACAGAGGAGTACAGAAAATGAGGGGAGGGGGCGGGTTGCACGTACTCTAACGTAAGGGAAAGAAGGGGGAGAGGGGGGGAGCGAGACAGAGGAGTACAGAAATGAGGGGGGGGGGGGGTGACACGTACTCTAACGTAAGGGAAAGAAGGAGAGGGGGAGAGGAGACAGAGAAGTACAGAAAGGAGGGGGGGGGGGGGGTTGACACGTACTCTAACGTAAGGGAAAGAAGGGGGAGAGGGGGGGGAGCGAGACAGAGGAGTACAGAAATGAGGGGGGGGGTTGACACGTACTCTAACGTAAGGGAAAGAAGGGGGAGGGGGCGAGACAGAGAGTACAGAAGAGGGGGGGGGGGGGTTGACACGTACTCTAACGTAAGGGAAAGAAGGGGGGAGGAGAGGCGAGACAGAGGAGTACAGAAATGAGGGGGGGGGGGTTGACACGTACTCTAGACGTAAGGGAAAAATGGGGGAGGAGGGGGAGAGCGAGACAGAGAAGTACAGAAAGGAGGGGGGGGAGGGGGTGACACGTACTCTAACGTAAGGGAAGAAGGGGGAGGGGGGGAGCGAGACAGAGGAGTACAGAAAGGAGGGGGGGGTTGACACGTACTCTAACGTAAGTGGAAAGAAGGGGAGGGGGGGGAGCGAGACAGAGGAGTACAGAAAGGAGGGAGGGGGGGGTTGACACGTACTCTAACGTAAGGGAAAGAAGGGGGAGGGGGGAGAGCGAGACAGAGGAGACAGAAATGGGGGGTGGGGGTTGACACGTACTCTAACGTAAGGGAAAAGAAGGGAGGGGGGGGAGAGCGAGACAGAGGAGTACAGAAAGAGGGGGGGGGGGTGACACGTACTCTAACGTAAGGGAAAGAAGGGGGAGAGGCGAGACAGAGAGTACAGAAAGAGGAGGGAGGGGGGGGGTTGACACGTACTCTAACGTAAGGGAAAGAAGGGGAGGGGAGGGAGAGCGAGACAGAGGAGTACAGAAATGAGGTGAGGGGGGGGGGGGGTTGACACGTACTCTAACGTAAGGGAAAGAAGGGGGAGAGGGGGGAGAGCGAGACAGAGGAGTACAGAAAGGAGGTGGGGTTGACACGTGCTCTAACGTAAGGGAAAGAAGGGGCGTGGGGGGTGGGGGGTGGGGGTGGAGGGGCAAGCGAGACAGAAGAGGAATAACTTAACCTTAACTATAACTTTAGACACAAGAGTAACTTAACCTAACTATCACCTCCACGCTACCCCATTATGGGGGGGGGGGGGGGGGGTTGACTGATTCGTCAGATTAACCCGAAGTACCAGAGCAGAAGCAAGCCATCAAATAACACAAATTTGAAACAAGGATGACTGTTGGCGTTCTAAAATAAACACCCAAGGGAGTTAATCAGCACTCGAAAGACGTCATACAAACACAACAACGAAGACCTGAGTTTCCTACGGTAACATCCACCTGGCACGCGAGTAAATACAAGGCACATAAACTTCACCAGAGGTACACCCTCAAAATAAGATACAAACACAAAAAACGGTGGGGAAAAAACGCTAATACAAAACAATGTCACTGTCATTCAAACATTCCCCCAGACACTCCGGAGAAAAAGGGGTTTACCCCGAAAATTTGCTACTGTTTTGTATTGCCCTAATAAAATTAGCGTTTGCGTGTGTGTGTGTGTGTGTGTTTGTGTGTGTGTGTGTGGGGGGGGGGGGGGGGGGGGGGGGGGGGGCGTACGGGCGTGCGTGCGTGCGTGCGTGCGTGCGAGCGTTCGTGCGTGCGTGCGTGCGTGTGTGTGTGTGTTTACCATTTCTGTGTTTGGATCTCATCAAATCACAAGCAGACCTTCACCGGCAGTTCTGTTTTCATAATAATTTATATCTGAAGAGATTTGGTGGGGAGAGCGGGGGATGAAGCGAAGCTGAATGAGCTGGAAAGTCAGAAATTAGACCTGTAAAATGCTTGGCAGCAGCCGAACCACACAAAGGAACTGTCTGACCTAATCCAGGCTTAACAAAAACAAAAACTTGGCTAACTCTGGATTCTCATCAAATGGATTCTCGCACACTCCGAGCACCGCTTTCCGACAGAAGGATGTCGTAAACCAGTGCTTGGAGTTTGGGGTCCTCATTTCTGCGTCCGTGGTACACCACCGCAGGAGAGGGAATTGGGGGGAGGGGGTAGAGGAAGGAGAAATGGAAAGGCGGAATCGGAGAGAGGGAAGAGACAGCGGTGGGAGAACAGAAGGGGGGCTGGAGGGGGGAAGGAAGGGGGTTATAAGAATGTCGAGCACGATCAGCAGACACTGGCATCGACTCAAACTCCAAGCACTGGTTTACGACATCCTTCCTTCAACCCCTGCCGTATTTAGTTACGCCATAGGGTCATGAAAACTGTCAGCTAACGAGCATTTTTTTTTTTTTTTTTTTTTTTGTGTGTGCTCAAACAGTAGTAAGTTTGTTCCAAACAACTCAAATTACATCAGACGTTTGTTTTATGTTGCCATGTTGCTTACGCCAGCTCGAACAAAACCAAAATCGTTTGAATCGAGACGGAACTCTTTTTTCTTTTTCTTTTTTTTACCCCAGGGTGGATGCGTCTCATGTTTACGTGCGTGCTTGGGCGTTGGGTTGCTCCTCAGTCTTATCAGTACCCTGGTTTACGACATCCTTCAATGGCGGATGGTGCCGGAAAGCGGTGTTCGGAGAGCGGCACCGACTCAGTGTGCTGCCCAGACTGACCATCCCCAGTCCACAAGCAGCATGGTGTCTGTCCAGTGATGTGATACCGCCATCGTCAGTCTGGTCGATCAGGGAACCATTCTCTGCAGCGCCGCCACGGCAGTCCTCGGTAGTCCTCAGCAGGGTAGTCCACCCCGCAGCAGACTTTGCACCCCGTGAAAACAGCCCATTCCAGCTGGAGATTCACTGCAGCAGTTGCCGAGGAGTTTAACCCCTTCACTGTCCCAGCCTGTGAAATTTCAGGGCTGAAAAGTGCATTCATAGACACTGCTCAACCCTGTGATCTTTTAAAGCCAAACTGAAAACCTTCCTCTTCTCACAGTATTTCCATCCTAACTGATATCAGTACCCAGTTTCTGCTACAGTCATTCTGTGTGTGTGTGGGGGGGGGGGGGGGGTCGTGCGTGCGTGCGTGCGTGTGTGTGTGTGTGTGTGTGTTTGTAGTGTGTGTGTGTGTGGTGTGTGTGTGTGTGGTGTGTGGTGTGTGTGTGTGTGTGTGTGTGTGTGTGTGGTGTTTTTGTTTTGTTTTTTATAATACTTTATGTAAATTGTTTTGGTAGGACTATGCTCTACATGTGTATAGAATATCATATTTAGGTTAATATGTATCATGTGAGCGCTCAGGGCATTGATGAGCGCATGATAAATGTACCTTATTATTATTATTATCACACACGCCTGAAAACAGTATGTCTGATACAAATCTACTTTCAATACTGTGCATTTTGATAGACATCCTTTCACGTGCTCATGCGACGGGGGGTGGGGTGGGTGGGGGGGAGGTGGGGGGGGGGGGCTTTAATGACTTCAAATTTGGCACTTTTATTGTTCGTTTTCAGAGTGACGGCGCGGCAAGCATGGCAGTGAAGGGGTTAATAAAAATAAAATTCGAAAGAAAGTACAAATATTTTAAAGTCCATTGCAGCAGTAGAGGTGTTTGGCGCAATGACAAAAGGTCCACTGCATCAGTACCAAAGTTTAAGTGGCAAAACATCCACTGCAGCAGTACCAAAGTTAAAATGGCAAAAGGTCCACTGCAGCAGTACCAAAGTTAAAATGGCAAAAGGTCCACTGCAGCAGTACCAAAGTTGAAACGGTAAAACGTCCACTGCATCAGTACCAAAGTTTAAGTGGCAAAACATCCAGTGCAGCAGTACCAAAGTTGAAACGGTAAAACGTCCACTGCAGCAGTCGAAGAGTTTAATGCAATAGTGACAAATCCACTGCAGCGCTAGAAGAGTCCACTGCAGCAGTAAAAGAGTATACCACTGCAGCGCTAGAAGAATCCACTGCAGCAGTAAAAGGGTCCTCTGCAGCAGTAAAAGAGTCCACAGCAGCAGTAAAAAAGTATATACCACTTCAACGCTAGAAGAGTCCACTGCAGCAGTAAAAGAGTCCACAGCAACAGTAGAAGAGTCCACTGCAGCAGTAAAAGGGTCCTCTGCAGCAGTAAAAGAGTCCATTGCAGCAGTAAAAGAGTCCACTGCAGCAGTAAAAGAGTCCACTGCAGCAGTATAAGAGTCTACCGCTGCAGTAAACGAGTCCAGCAGTGGAAGAACGTAGGCCCTAAGCAGAACACAAAAAGATGGTGGGGTCGGAGGGGGGGCGGGAGGGGGGGGGGGGGGGGGGGGGCGGTGGAATGAATCTGATAGGACGCAGCAGGAAATCGGAACAGGGGCTTTGCAGCCAATATATTCATGCAGCAGACGACGCCTGATCCTCTGGACTTGTTGCTCCTGTTGTCTCTAGACAGATCAAGTGTCAGTGTCTGTGGAGAGTCTCCTGTGTTTACTGACGACACACTTCCCGGTCACTGGAGTCTGGGCACTGAGCTGAACCGCAGTCCTCAAAAACTATCACTGGCGGGAGCTGCCACAAGTATCATTTTTATCGCAACAAACGTTTTGTCGCAACAAACAGCTGTTTGTCATGACAAAGGTAAGCTTGTTTTGTCACAACAAAATTATGTTTGTCAAGACAAATATTATATATGTGGCGACAAAAATTGTGTTGTGAAAAAGTTTTAAATATGTTTGTCGCAACAACAAAATTGTGTCGCAACATACTTTTGTCACGACAAAAGACATGTTTTGTCGCAAAAAACAAGTGTTTGTTGCGATAAAACTTTTGTCATGACAAAAATTATACTTGTGGCAGCTCCCGCCAATGATAAAAAACTACCTTCTGTTATTGAGAGGCAGACTAAAATCGTGTAAATATCTCTTCTTTTTCGTCTCTCACTTGTATTTGTAAAGACACAGAACAGAACCACAATTCTCAAAATGTCCTTTCAGCGACACAGAATAATGGGCACAGCAGACTGTATTCATATACACACAGACATGCATGCGCACACTCACAAACACATGCAAGCACTAGCACACACACACACACACACACACACACACACACACACACACAGCACACACACACACACACACACACACACACACACACACACATGCAAGCACTAGCACACACACACACACACACACACATGCAAGCACTAGCACACACCACACACACACACACACACACACACACACACACACACACACACACACACACACACACACAGTTTGATCACCAACAACAAAAAGAGAAAACAAGAACAAACGGCCTGTGGTGATATTTGCTTTATTCCCGCTCTGACAACTACTGTTGGTTTGAAACAAGTCAGAGGAATGATGCATCAGCTGCAACATGCACACATCCACGCCCTTGTCTACAGGCTAAACACTGCACATACAACGACAGTCATCCACCGTCATGTTGGTTTTTCACATTACATGCATAACAAAGTTTGTCACCTTATGCAGCAAAATGCCCCATGCTATGTCCCTGAGAGTAAGTCACTGTCATCATAACCTCTCTCTCTCTCTCTCTCTCTCTCTCTCTCATATATATATATATATATATATATATATATATATATATGTAAATGAGCCATTTCCCCGAAAAGATCCTAAGAAAGCCTGTTGCACAGGTAAAAACTTGTCAACAGTTCTGGGGCCAAGAAACCTGAAGTGGCTGTGTTTTTTAATTTGATACACATACATATGTGACTCTCTCCCACAAAATCAGTCTCAAGTCACAGTTTGGGTATTTGAGACGTGGAGAAGAAGAAAAAAATTGACGCCCTTGCTGATTATTCTGGTATTTAAATAAAGACTGCTGTAAAAGAATTATTGAAGTTGTGGCTACTCAAAGCTGCTAAGCGTTATGGCAGCCATTTTGAGAAAACGGCCCTGGAGGATTTTGCATGACACACATTTTCCTTAGCACAGGGGTAGGTAGGTAGGTAGTGTTGCTTAATGTCCTCAGATGTCAGCTGACATATTAGGGACAAGCTGAGACCAATGCCGAAGCACGGTTCAATATTGCTTTACGTCCACGGAAACCAAAAGGCTCGTTAGGACGGACAGCCCAGGACGGCCACCTCGACTCTCACACAGCTCCTGAACTATGAGCACAGGGGTATAGAATTAGCCAGACTTGCAGACTTCTTTCATGGTAATAAACTGGGGGACAAATACATTTTATTCAGCCAAAACATCGCTCATTTTGCATATTATTAGCATCCTTTACTCCTGGGCATGATCATTTAAACCCATCCCTTAACAATTCCACTTCTAAAGAAAAACATCACAACTACTCAGCACTTTAAGACCTAAAGAACGTAATTCTGCCAAAGAAATTAAAATCACCATGATCGACCCCAGTGGCTATTTCTGTCCCAAGGACTGATGGACAGGTTTTGGGGGGGGTTTTGTTTTGTTTTTTAGAAGGAACTTGAGATAGTGCAACAATTTAAGGACTTGAGACCAGAGCTGAAATGAGGATTTGTTTTTGACGTGTGTGTGTGTGTGTGTGTGTGTGCGTGCGTGCGTGCGTGCGTGCGTGCGTGCGTGCGTGCGTGCGTGCGTGCGTGCGTGTGTGCGTGCGTGCGTGCGTCGTGTGTGAACACCACCTAAAGTGCCGGAATAATCATCAACATGATTGTGGGCATCTAAGGAAAGAAGAAGCAGACAGCTGCGACTTGAGACTTTTGTGGGAGAGGACCACATATAGTTATGCCCACTTTGTGTGCACTAGGTCTGCTTATTAGTAACAGTACATCAACACACCTGGTGCGCTTGCAAAGACACCAATGGTACAGAAGATAAACCTCCAATTAAGTTTTGAACCATGACTTTCACCTTGACCTTGACTAGCGCAATCCAACCTGATGTACCATTAAACTAAGTTTGGTTGCAAGAAGCTCAACAGTCCTGAACATACAGCAGAAGCTATTATATTTTAATTTTATGAACCCACACTGTTACCTTTGACACTGAAGATAATAAAAACAATCTTTTCACATGCTCATGATCATGCACCACTAGACTGCATTTGGTTTCAACAGCATAAATCATTCAGAAGATATCATCTGGACAAACATTCAATATGACCTTGACCTTGAACACAGCAACGCGCTCTTTTCACATCCACTCCAGCTGATGATGATGTACCATCAAACTAGGTTTGGTCGCAAAGGGTCAGCAGTTTTGATGATAGAAACAGTCATGGTTGGATCTGAACACTGCGGCCTTGAATTTGAATATAGCAACCCAATCATTTCACATGAAACTCCAGATTACAATGATGTATCACCATGCCGAGTTTGTTTATAAAAAATATTACAATCATCAGTTCAGAACATATGATCCAGGCAAACTGAAATTTTGAATATTTGCTGTGACCTTGGCCTTGAACATAGCAATCCAATACTTTGACCAGGCACTCTGGCTTATAATGATTTACCATAAAACTACGTTTGGTGGCATAAGAATCTTTAGAATAAAAAGTTGAAACAGTCATATTTTGATTACACAGACCCTACTGCGACCTTGACCATGAAGATAGAATCCCAATTTGTTAGCATGATACTGTGGCTGACGATGATGCACCACCACACCAAGTTTGACTACAGAAGGCTCTGTGGTTCAGAAGATATCTTCCGGACAAAGCCTTCACACACACACACACACACACACACACACACACACACACACACACACACACACACACAACACACACACACACTCAGATGGACAGAAAGACAGGCAAACATGGTGATTCCAGTATATCTAGCTTTGTTATGGGGGAGTAATAAACACACACACACACACACACACACACACACACACACACACACACACACACACACACACACACACATGCAAACACACACACACACACAGATGGACAGAAAGACAGGCAGACATGATGATTCCAGTATACCTAGCTAACTTTGTTACAGGGAAGCAATAAACACACACACACACATACATGCAAACACACACACACGCACGCACGCACACACACACACACACACACACACACACACATACACATACATGCAAACACACACACACACACACACGCACTTACTTACATACTCACAGACACACACACACACCATGAAGATAAGAGTGGGTAAAAAAACATGTAACATAATGCCAGACTGCTAGAGAACAAGTCATAAATATACAATATAATTATGTACAGTACAACAATAAGCATATAAAGTGGCCATTTCTTTGATCATGCCATAATTATTTCAAAACATTTCATATTTGATCATACATATATACAAACCTCTCTCTCTCCCCCCACCCCCCCCTCCCCCCAACACACACACACACACAGAGATTTGTACATGTACATGCCCATGTGCACACACACGCACATGCACACACACACACACACACACACACACACACACACACACACACACACATGCACACACACACACAGCTTACAGCACAAGCCCACAGACAGTAAGGTGGTCAAATGGTGCAGTCAGGATGCTGCTCTGCACAGTTCATAAATACAAACTAAACAATAATGCTAACACACACAATACACATCAGATCAATATTCATGTCGGATGATTACAGTGATAAATCCCATTTAGCTTTTACCCTTTTTTACTGACACATCACTCCTGTGGAGGTTTTTGAACACAAGATTCTCTCTCTCTCTCTCTCTCTCTCTCTCTCTCTCTCTCTCCTCTCTCTCTCTCTCTCTCTCTCAGACACATGCGCACATACACACACACACACACACACAAACATGCATGCAGGCATGCACATATGTATACACACACATAATAAAAACTAAACACACACGAAATTTACTGCAGTAATGCCACAAGGCATGCAAAGGCATGTCAAGTTCATAATGTCACTAAGAAGTATCACATTCATTTGCTGAAAACAATCAGTCCTGCATCACAATGTTTGCCTATAGCAACTGCTTCACACACCCACAACAGGAAGTAATAATTTCTGAACCTCCAACCTAACATATCCCATAGCAACTGGTTCACACACACACACAACAGGAAGTAATGATTTCTGAACCTCCAACCTAACATATCCCATAGCAACTGGTTCACACACACACACAACAGGAAGTAATGATTTCTGAACCTCCAACCTAACATATCCCATAGCAACTGGTTCACACACACACACAACAGGAAGTAATGATTTCTGAACCTCCAAACCTAACATATCCCATAGCAACTGGTTCACACACACACACAACAGGAAGTAATGATTTCTGAACCTCCAACCTAACATATCCCATAGCAACTGGTTCACACACACACACAACAGGAAGTAATGATTTCTGAACCTCCAACCTAACATATCCCATAGCAACTGGTTCACACACACACACAACAGGAAGTAATGATTTCTGAACCTCCAACCTAACATATCCCATAGCAACTGGTTCACACACACACACAACAGGAAGTAATGATTTCTGAACCTCCAACCTAACATATCCCATAGCAACTGGTTCACACACACACACAACAGGAAGTAATGATTTCTGAACCTCCAACCTAACATATCCCATAGCAACTGGTTCACACACACACACACAACAGGAAGTAATGATTTCTGAACATCAAACCTAACATATCCCATAACAACTGGTTCACACACACAAACAGAAAGTAATGCTTTCTGAACCTCCAACCTAACATATCCCATAACAACTGCTTCACACACACACAACAAGAAGTAATGATTTCTTAACCTCCAACCTAACATATCCCATAACAACTGGTTCACACAACAGGAAGTAATGATTTCTGAACCTCCAACCTAACATATCCCATAGCAACTGGTTCACACACACACACAACAGGAAGTAATGATTTCTGAACCTCCAACCTAGCATATCCCATAGCAACTGGTTCACACACACAAACAGGAAGTAATGATTTCTGAACCTCCAACCTAACATATCCCATAACAACTGGTTCACACAACAGGAAGTAATGATTTCTGAACATCAAACCTAACACTGTTTCTCCCATACTTATTATCCTCTCTTAAAAAGGTTCCATTCAGTGAAACTGATTCTGTTTTGTTGCTTTACTAAGAGATATATGCCTGTTCACTAAAATCACAGACTGCACTGTCATGAACCTTTTCTCGCTTTTTTTCACTTCTTTAAAATTCCCACTGGAAGTTTCAAAGGCTCACATGTTATCATAGTTATGACCATTCACATAAATTCAAAGAGTTGGTGAGCTATGTTTGGTGGTTAAAACTCTGAACTTGTTCAAACCTGTATAAACATGGTAATACAAAACAACAGGCAGGCACAACCGTTTCAACAAACTCTAGCTAACTACCACCACATCCACAATATCAGCATCACTGCAGCTTTCAGCATCACTGCAGCTTTCAGTACAGTACAGAACATGAAGCAGGGGAGACTGCTTGAGATCTCTCCAACACCCTCCCCTCTCCAACACACATACACACGCACACGCATGCACGCACGCACACACGCACACACACACACACACACCATTTCTATGAACGATGTCTGTTTGTTGGCTCACACACACACGCACGCACGCACGCACGCATGCACGCACACACACACACACACAATTTCTATGAACGATGTCTGTTTGTTGGCTCACACACACACACACACACACACACACACACACACACACACACACACACACCATTTCTATGAACGATGTCTGTTGGCTCACACACGCACACACGCATGCACACACACACACACACAACCATTTCTATGAACGATGTCTGTTTGTTGACTCTGTTGCTGTTTGCATTTGAGTTCTTGCTGTTCACTGTGTTCTGTAACAAGCGCTGGTCTTCGTGCTGTCAACTAAATCACAGCTCTTGAAATGGTCTGCCTGTCACTGCAGCCAAGCAAATGCTGGAACATGGACTAGTGTCAGCAAAACAACAGGGAGGCTATGCAGGTCTAGCCTGGCAGTGAAGCAACATGGAGGCTATGCAGGTCTAGCCTGGCAGTGAAGCAACAGGGAGGCTATGCAGGTCTAGCCTGGCAGTGAAGCAACACGGAGGCTATGCAGGTCTAGCCTGGCAGTGAAGCAACATGGAGGCTATGCAGGTCTAGCCTGGCAGTGAAGCAACATGGAGGCTATGCAGGTCTAGCCTGGCAGTGAAGCAACATGGAGGCTATGCAGGTCTAGCCTGGCAGTGAAGCAACATGGAGGCTATGCAGGTCTAGCCTGGCTGTGAAGCAACACGGAGGCTATGCAGGTCTAGCCTGGCAGTGAAGCAACACGGAGGCTATGCAGGTCTAGCCTGGCTGTGAAGCAACACGGAGGCTATGCAGGTCTAGCCTGGCAGTGAAGCAACACGGAGGCTATGCAGGTCTAGCCTGGCTGTGAAGCAACACAGAGGCTATGCAGGTCTAGCCTGGCAGTGAAGCAACATGGAGGCTATGCAGGTCTAGCCTGGCAGTGATGCAACATGAAGGCCAGATAGGCCTAGCCTAGCACAGACAATGTCACAAACAACTGCAGCAGTTCTTCATCAGTCCCATCATCAGTTCTTCATCAGTCCCATCACCAGTTCTTCATCAGTCCCATCACCAGTTCTTCATCAGTCCCATCATCAGTTCTTCATCAGTCACATCACCAGTTTTTCATCAGTCCCATCATCAGTTCTTCATCAGTCCCATCATCAGTTCTTCATCGGTCCCACCATCAAAGCATGTCAAGGAGGGAATCTTCGTGGTCTTCATACGCTGACACTGCAACAGCAAAGAGACAGCCATCGTTAAAATGTCAGCATCCAGATGACCAACACAACGTAATGAAAATTTACACTTGTGCTGTGGAAAGCCACAAAACCCAGCAGGATCACACAATTCTCTCTTGTCTGCACAACAATTTGCTTTCCCAATACAATACCGGCTCTGGTATTAGCTAGATCGTTTTCCCCTTCCCAAAAACCATGGACAGAAATATGCTACAAACAACTGTTGTTGTTGTTTTGTTTTTTTGACATGTGTTTGAAAGTGAGTGTGCATTTTTGACATGTGTTTGCCGGTGTTTAACATTCTGAGTAAGCAATGTTTTGATTCTGCAACTGTTTCTTGCACAATTTACTGATAGGGTCAAAAATAAAGCTTGGAGCACAAGATCATTTGTCATTAAAACAGTATTCATGTCAAACATAAGACTTTGTTGTTGGTGTTGTTGTTGTTTTTGAGCATTGCATAAGATCATTTGTGATCAAAACAATACTCATGACAAATATACGACATTTCATTATTTTTGTCATCTACAACATTAACAACCTCACAGAGTCAACCAGGACACAAATCCAGGTGCAGAAAAATGAGTTAAAGGTGCTGTCAGCACCAGCAGCAACAACCACAGAAGCAGTCAACCGAACTGACCCTCTGACCCAACAACCCAACTGACCCTCTGACCCAACAGACCCTCTGACCCAACAATCCAACTGACCTTCTGACCCAACAACCCAACTGACCCTCTCTTCCAACAATGCAACTGACCCTCTCTTGCAACAACCCAACTGACCCTCTCTTGCAACAACCCAACTGACCCTCTGACCCAACTGACCCTCTCTTCCAACAACCCAACTGACCCTCTGACCCAACTGACCCTCTCTTGCAACAACCCAACTGACCCTCTCTTCCAACAACCCAACTGACCCTCTGACCCTACAACCCAACTGACCCTCTCTTCCAACAAACCAACTGACCCTCTGACCCTACAACCCAACTGACCCTCTCTTCCAACAACCCAACTGACCCTCTGACCCAGCAGACCCCTGACCCAACAACCCAGCAACCCAACTGACCGTCTCTTCCAAAGAGCTTCTGTGCACTGATGTGCCCCTCCTCCTCCTCTTCCTCCTCCTCCTCCTCCTCGTCATATTCCTCCACTCCTGCCTCCGGCTCTGCAACAACCAAATGCACAACTGTGGGTCAACATCATGATCATCCCAGCAACATCTGTTGTTATCTCGCTGCTATTCTGGTGGCAGTGTTGATGACGTTTCTGGCAGAGGAATTGGAGGGGTAGGGGTGGGGGGGGGGGGGGGGGGGGGGGGGGGGGTACACAAGCAAGCCCACTTGGGCCAAACTATGACTTGCTCTTCACGATGGCTCAGAAGGCTGGTCCGATTACAGCACTTCTGTCGTGCAGCCTGGCTCTGGCCCCGGTCTCTGGCCTGCTACATCTGCTGAAAACTGAAAACTCAGCCTAACGCTTCTTTTCTCTCCCCTTCCTCCACAGGAAAACCAGAAACCATCCAAATGCATGTGTACAGAGTTATGTGTAAGCAGAAAAAAATGAACGTACAAAGCCTCACCCGCCTCTGAGTTTTCGCCAATTTCATTTCAAATAAGAATACAGTGAAGCATTTATGCGTAACAGCGGGCCTATTTACAGAGGTGCTACAGCACAAGTCAACAATGCAAATCCACAAATAATCACTGTTCACTGCATTTCTCTGGCAGGTGACTGAATGTGTAAGTCATGGAAACTGTTGTGTACGTGCAAGGCATTGATCACAATTCAGAGGGGGAAAAAAAGTGAAACATCTTTGTACTGCGGTCATCCAACACTTGCAGCCACTGTTATGACTTTTTAAGTTTCTACACCATACGCCAGTGAACAACTTGAAGCATTGAAGCAAGTAACTCGTTCTCAGCAAAGAAAAAAAGTTTTTAAAAAATCCAAAAAATCAAGGTAAAAGTCTTTTCATTTATAATACTAATAGTTTAAAATATCACCAGTACAAGGTGGCTGCAGACAGGTTTTACTGGAGATTTGCATCTTTAAGTTGCAATGTTATATTTTTCATGAGATGAAAGAACAAAATGATAAAAATGACTTCTCTTTTTTATGAAACTTTTTCTCTGTTAACCCCCCCCCCCCCCCCCCCCCAGCTCTCAGTGTCAAACTACAAATCTCAAACAACTCTCCCAGAATCAAAGTACAACTCTCAAAGAGTCAAAGCACAACTCTCAAAGAATTAACTAATAAGGAGTCCAAACAGAATTCCTGAAGAGTCAAAGCACAACTATCAAACAATTAACAACCCTCAAAGAGGTAAAGCACAACTCTTACAGAATTAACAACCCTCAAAGAGTTAAAGCACAACTCTCAAAGAATTAACAACTCTCAAGGAGTCAAAGCACAACTCTCAAAGAATTAACAACTTTTAGAGAGTCAAAACACAACTCCCAATGAGTCAAAGCACAACTCTCAAAGAATTAACTCTTTTAGAGAGTCAAAACACAACTCCCAATGAGTTAAAGCACAACCCTCAAAGAATTAACTCTCAAAGAGTCAGAGTACAACTCAGAAAGAGTCAAAACACAACTCTTAGAAATCACAGAACAGCTGTCAGTCAAAGTACAAGTCCCACATCACAGAGGCAAAAAGCAAGTGACACATCATAGAGGCAAAAAGAACGGCTGTCAGTCAAAGTACAAGTGACACATCACAGAGGCAAAAAGAACAGCTGTCAGTCAAAGTACAAGTGACGCATCACAGAGGCAAAAAGAACAGCTGTCAGTCAAAATACAAGTGACACATCACAGAGCAAAAAGAACAGCTGTCAGTCAAAGTACAAGTCCCACATCACAGAGGCAAAAAGAACAGCTGTCAGTCAAAGTACAAGTCCCACATCACAGAGGCAAAAAGAACAGCTGTCAGTCAAAGTACAAGTCCCACATCACAGAGGCAAAAAGAACAGCTGTCAGTCAAAGTACAAGTCCCACATCACAGAGCAAAAAGAACAGCTGTCAGTCAAAGTACAAGTCCCACATCACAGAGGCAAAAAGAACAGCTGTCAGTCAAAGTACAAGTCCCACATCACAGAGGCAAAAAGAACAGCTGTCAGTCAAAGTACAAGTCCCATGTCACAGAGGCAAAAAGAACAGCTGTTACAGTGTCAGTCAAAGTACAAGTGACACATCATAGAGGCAAAAAGAACAGCTGTCAGACAAAGTACAAGTGACACATCACAGAGGCAAAAAGAACAGCTGTCAGTCAAAGTACAAGTCCCACATCATAGAGGCAAAAAGAACAGCTGTCAGTCAAAGTACAAGTCCCACATCACAGAGGCAAAAAGAACAGCTGTCAGTCAAAGTACAAGTCCCACATCACAGAGGCAAAAAGAACAGCTGTCAGTCAAAGTACAAGTCCCACATCACAGAGGCAAAAAGAACAGCTGTCAGTCAAAGTACAAGTCCCATGTCACAGAGGCAAAAAGAACAGCTGTTACAGTGTCAGTCAAAGTACAAGTGACACATCATAGAGGCAAAAAGAACAGCTGTCAGTCAAAGTACAAGTGACACATCACAGAGGCAAAAAGAACAGCTGTCAGTCAAAGTACAAGTCCCACATCACAGAGGCAAAAAGAACAGCTGTCAGTCAAAATACAAGTGACACATCACAGACGCAAAAAGAACAGCTGTCAGTCAAAGTACAAGTCCCACATCACAGAGGCAAAAAGAACAGCTGTCAGTCAAAGTACAAGTCCCACATCACAGAGGCAAAAAGAACAGCTGCCAGTCAAAGTACAAGTCCCACATCACAGAGGCAAAAAGAACAGCTGCCAGTCAAAGTACAAGTCCCACATCACAGAGGCAAAACGCGTGGTCAGAACTGACCTGGTTCCTCATATTGCACTGGGCCAGTCTCCAGCACCACAGCTGGTTTTGCTGCTGCCACCTCCGCCGCTTGCACTTCCGCTCTCCATGGTGCTGGCTCCTGGATCTGAACCCGCTTCTTCTTCACTGGGGCCACTGGGACTCCATCCTGAAGTACACACATAATTATAGCCTGCATAAAATATACAATTTGTTCCCATGGTAACCTTGGGTCAAAGGTCTCCTCAGTACCAAACACCACATGTATGGAACTCTCTTCCAGTCAATATTCTCAACACATATCAGCTCTTTCTCTTTCATTGTTTCAAGTCTCAGCCAAAATCTCCTGGACCAAGCCACCCCTGTTCCATTTTACTGATCATGTTCAACTGCTTTTGTGTACATGCATCATACATTGCCTTTTTGTTTTACATAATTATGTAACTGTCTGCACTGTCATGACAATATGTATTTAAGAATGTTGTAGAATGCAAAAAAAATAATATTATATAATAGTTGAATAATACCCAGAGGGACTTGCCCCATGCAAAAATGATATATATTATATAGAAAAAACATATTTGCACTGAACAAATGGTTCCAGTCTGACAGCAACAGGCAAGTAAAAAACTGAATTTAAACGAGAATCATCATGTCAAGGTTCCAGTTTATCAGCATCATTCAAGCCAAACTGAAGTTAAACTAGAATCATCACCACCAAGGTTCCAGTCAAGGGAAAGAACTCTGTGATCATCATTTCAATCTTGGAAACCACGCATTAAATCCCTCCATGCAGCAGGACTTCTGTGTTTCAGCAGGGTTTGAATCACAAACAGAATCACATCTAACGTCTGCAGCACCATAGAAAATAACACATGGTCTCAAATCAAACTGACCGCATGCAAAATGAACCTTCACACTACAAAATCACATCTAACGTCTGCAGCACCATAGGAAATAACACAAGGTCTCAAATCAAACTGACCGCATGCAAAATAAACCCTCACACTTGTTCTTATTTCATGCAACTTCTTTGCAACCTCTGAAAACACCTACCAAAGAATCTCGCAGAAGAAGAAAACACTACAGTAGTACCCTTCTTTCATTTCTTAACTACTCAACCACAACTCAAAGGGAAGGGAAAACAAATTCATTGTCTATAAAACTAATAACACACTTACCTCGATTTCTGTCAATAAACTTGGTCGTTTGAACCTGAAATTAAAAAGAAAAAGAAAATGACTGCCTAATACAAAAAGTAAAGACATTCTTCTTCATCTTTCTTTTCTTTTTAATGCTGTAAGTGCAAGGGCAGTGAACTCTATGCACAAGTTAAGTTGTTGGTGTTCTAAAGTAACCAAGGCAACCCCCCCCCCCCCCCCACCTCCCCCCAACTACCAATCAGTGATACACACAAGAAGCAGTGACAACAGACCTGTTCAGTGCCGGCTCTGGTTTAAAAATGGACTTGGCAGATGCAGACAGGGCGGATGGTGCCCCGGTGTTGTCGGTGGTGCCCCCTGCGAGGGAAGAGGAGGACGAGGTGTAGCTGGCCTTCAGGTTGTCCAGCACCTTGTAGTTGATCTTGTTCGACAGCTTCTTCTCCTGGATCACCATGGCCAGTGCTTCTGTTGCCGACGACGCCTCCGCCACCGGCTTCTCCCGCTTCTTGTAGCGCTTTTTCTGCACACGGTCCAGTTCAGTTCCACTCAAGATGCTATCAGGAAAGCCTATACGTACTCTACCACATCTCTCAGAAGTTTTCCCAGCATTGCCTGTGAGATAGTTCCAATGTTGGTCCAACTGGCAAAGGCCCTTTCTCTGTCCTTTGAAGGAAGAAGAGTCCACAACCTAATTCTTCTAAGACAGTATCTTATCACTTGGGTAGCCAAAAACTCCCCCCCCCCCCAACCCCCACCCCTCCAAACCCCCATCCACCCCCAAAAAACATGCCCCTTCCCTTGACACCTTCAACATGAGAGTGTCAAACATCCATGAAGCTTCACAACTTCACAAATCTGAAACAGAACGAGGCCCTGAGTGCTCAAGCAGAATCACCACACAAGGGAGTTAATTAGCGCTTGAAATACGTAACACAAGTACAACCACAAAGACCCACGTCACCTACAGTAACTCTCACCTGGCATGCCTGCAAATACAGGGTACACAAACTCCACCAGAGGTACATCCTCATACATCACATGTGAAAGGTACATCATACATACAAGTTTATGTACCCTGTATTTACAGGCACGCCAGGTGAGTGTTACCGTAGGCGACTCAGGTCTTTGTTGTTGTACTTGTGTTATGTATTTCAAGCGCTGATTAACTCCCTTGAATGTTGATCCATGAAGCTTGTTTCCCTTTCTCCCTCGGATCTCAATAATGGAGCATTCTTAACAATATTCATGACGGAAGGTCACATCGGGTCACTCCATTCCCTCCTCTGTTCAAACTGTGGTCCATCATCTTACAAAATCTTTATTCTTCACTAACTACTCCTTTCTTCCCTCACATCCAACAAAGGCACGATGTGAAAGGACGTTTTGCTGTTACGCTTGGAATTTTAAAAAACAAAGCGGTACACAGTAGCATTGGTGTTTATGTGATTATGTTTTTATTGCCGTTCAGGATTGCTCGGCCACTTTGTCATCTGCAAAGAAGACCTACAGTCCAACCTCACCTTCATCTCATGACCCAGTCACCTAGGTAATTCAGAATGGCCCCACATCAATACAGAACCCAACATTGCTCTTGATCCACTGACCCACCATGACCTCCAACCTCACCTTCAATCTCATGACCCAGTCACCTAGGTAATTCAGAATGGCCCCACATCAATACAGAACCCAACATTGCTCTTGATCACTGACCCACCTGACCTCCAACCTCACCTTCAATCTCATGACCCAGTCACCTAGGTAATTCAGATGTAATAAGAACCCACATTGCTCTGATCCAGACACCTACCTCCACCTCACCTTCAATCTCATGACCCAGTCACCTAGGTAATTCAGAATGGCCCCACATCAATACAGAACCCAAAATTGTCATCCACTGACCCACCGTGACCTCCAACCTCACCTTCAATCTCATGACCCAGTCACCTAGGTAATTCAGAATGGCCCCACATCAATACAGAACCCAACATTGCTCTTGATCCACTGACCCACCGTGACCTCCAACCTCACCTTCAATCTCATGACCCAGTCACCTAGGTAATTCAGAATGGCCCCACATCAATACAGAACCCAACATTGCTCTTGATCCACTGACCCACCGTGACCTCCGAACCTCACCTTCAATCTCATGACCCACAGTCACCTAGGTAATTCAGAATGGCCCCACATCAATACAGAACCCACATGCTCTTGATCCACTGACCCACCGTGACCTCTGACCTCACTTTAAAATCTCAGGGCCCACAGTCACCTGGCTAATTCAGAATGGCCCCACATCAATACAGAACCGACGATCCACTGACCCACCGTGACCTATCTCATTAGGAATGGTCCAAGGTCAGAGGTGCTGATTGGCTGCAGAGTAGGAGAAAGGAGAAGAAAGCTTGTACGCATTCAGCCCCATCTCTCATCACAAGCTTAATTCCCTAACATTGATGATGAAGTGATGCTTAATGTCCTCAGATGTCAGTTGACATATTAGGGACAAGTTGTGACCAATGCCGAAGCACGGTTCAATAATTCTTTACGTCCACAAAAACCAGAAGGCTCATTAGGACAGACAGCTCAGGACGGCCACCTCGACTCTCACACAGCTCCTGAACTATGGCCCTAACATTTCCCTTGTAACAGCTCTTATATACCTGACCGATAATGGCTCTGTCTCATCCCTTCAAAGCAGACTACACAGAGAACACTGAAAGAAAGCTCTTTCAAGCAGAGCAGTCTACGATGCAGGAACCCTAAGACCTTGAACACAGCCCACTGAAGCAATGGGCGCCTAGTGGTCTCTGGACTAAAGCCATGAGTAGGCTGTGAATGATTCCCTGTTCTGGAACCCAGCAACCAAGTCCCCGCCTCCCCTCTCACACCCCCCCCCCCCAACCACACACACACACAACTAAGTCCCCACCTCCCCTCCTTCACCCCCCCCCCCTCCAACCACACACACACACAACTAAGTCCCACCTCCCCTCCTTCACCCCTCACACACACACACACACAAAGTCCCACCTCCCCCCCCCCCCCCCCCCTCCCCCTCCCCCACCCCACCACACACACACACACTAAGTCCCCACCACTCCTCACCCCTCACACACACACACACACAACAACCACACACACACACACACACACACAACACACACACACACACACACACACACACACACACACACACACACACACACACACACACACACACACACACACACACACACACACACACACACACACACAATTTTGTACACCTCTTCTCCCCTTTGAATATTCATCCTTGCACTGTACTATCCATATGACTCCAGCAAGTGAAGATCAGTCAAAGCGTGTCTAATTCAGCTACCCAGAAAGGTTTTAACCCACGCGTGTTCACTGGAAACAAGGTGTGTGAATTAACAAGGGGCCACTGAACGTGTAGACACACTGTCCTGCTTTGCCTTCATTTGAAGCAGATGCTGAGCAATTTTCGTCACCAATAACTTTACATGTGACCTTTTTCATGCAGAATGTGACAGCCATCACCTTTTGCTGTTAGGCTTCTTTCGGTTCCCAGTAAACATGCTATATCCAATCTGGAAACATTTTGGTTATGGCCAGTTATGGCCATTACAGCCAGCATGCAGCCAGAATCAGGCCGGACAGTATATTCCAGATCCGACTTTCCTTATCTGTTTCAGCTCCATTTTTCCAAAGAAGGCATGGATCAGATTGTGCAAAACCAACCCAGATCCGATCTGGATGGCCTGGTCAGGGTTTGGCCAAACACATCTGGTCTGGAAGCAAGCTGGTGTGCAGGAATCATCTGGCCCGTTTTTTGGCAGGACGCAACCAGCCCGATACCAGTTTCAGACTTTTAGACTCAGTTTTGTTCATCCCGGATAATATTGTGCAAAACCAGCCCAGACCTGATTTTGGCCAAACGGATCCGAAAGCAAGCCGGTGTGCAAGAATCATCTGGCCCGCTTCTGGCCAATGCTTCCAAGCTGATCTGGACTGGGTGTGAAACCGATCCGGCATGTTCACTGGGTTACTACCTCTGTCTGTCTACACACCAGAAGTGTACAGCTCAAGACAAACCTTTTTCTCCGGTTTTGATCCCAGGTCTTTTTCCTCTTGCAATCGTTTTTCCTCTTTTTCTGGAAAATAAAGAGAAATATGCATGAGAAAGAGAGGGGGAGAGAGGGAGGAAGAGAGACAGAGACAGGCAGGCAGGTAGTCACAGACACAGAGGTGAAACAGCCATACAGAGATAAACAGACCCAGCTTTCCTCCACAGAGTAATGACCAGGAGTTTGAGATTTCTGATTGATTAGTACATGCCAGCTGCTGTTTCATATCCGTGTGTGTGTGTGTGTGTGTGTGTGCGTGTGTGTGTGTGTGTGGTGTGTCTGCGTGTGTGCGTGTGGTGTGTAGTGTGTGTGAGCACCCGCGTGTGTTTGTGGATGGGTGGGTAGGTGCAGGGTGAGTGTCGGTGGTGGTTTTTCATGGATCTGGCATAGTAAGCATTCTGGTGAGAGCTGGATGGTGAGTGTGTATGTGTGTGTGTGTGTGTGTGTGTGTGTGTGTGTGTGTGTGTGTTGGGGGCAGTGTGGGGACTGGGAGGGATGGAATTAATGGTAGATAGTAACATTATTATTTTATTATTATTTTTATTATATATAACTGCCGCTTCTCATACGGCACATATACTTTACATTGTTTGCGTGTACATATATATGCATTGTTAGTTCTTATACATGTATTACTTTCATGAACATTATTACCTTTGATTATTTTGTTTTCGCTTAGAAAATGTTGGAGAGTGTTGTAAAGTGCAGTGAGTTTGTGTACATCAGAGAACAGTGCTATACAAAAGTTATCTATTATTATTATATAGATGTTTCTTGTTTTTCTTCTTCTGCTTTAAAACATATTCACCCTGATGTAACTCTAATGGTTGACTGGCTGTATAACACCCAGTTACTTACTTGAAACATATTTCTAAGTACTGATTATGTGAATCTCTAATAAGAATGTCTGCACAAACACAGCACTTACTGAGACACTACTGTAATGGTTGACTCGATGTATAACACCAAGTTACTTACTTGAAACATATTTCTAAGTATTGATTATGCGAATCTCTAATAAGAATGTCTGAACAAACACAGCACTTACTGAGACACACCTGCATTGTGAACATTATGACACTGTGAACATGCAAGGTTTTATGTGGAAGTTTTTATGTTCCATATATACATTTTCATTCATTCATTGTACTATATTATACTGTATTATGTCAACTGTTATGTTATGCTGTATACATACAGGGAAGCTGAGAGAAGGAGAGGCTGCTACCTTTCTGTAACACCAAGTAATCCTTGTTCTCCTTCATCCACATCTCCGTCTTGATCTTTACCTCCTCCTCCGACAGCAGCAACTGTACGACAAAACAAAACATTTTCTGTAACACCAAGTAATCCTTGTTCTCCTTCATCCACATCTCCGTCTTGATCTTTACCTCCTCCTCTGACAGCAGCAACTGTCCAACAAAACAAAACATTTTCTGTAACACCAAGTAATCCTTGTTCTCCTTCATCCACATCTCCGTCTTGATCTTTACCTCCTCCTCTGACAGCAGCAACTGTCCAACAAAACAAAACATTTTCTGTAACACCAAGTAATCCTTGTTCTCCTTCATCCACATCTCCGTCTTGATCTTTACCTCCTCCTCTGACAGCAGCAACTGTCCAACAAAACAAAACATTTTCTGTAACACCAAGTAATCCTTGTTCTCCTTCATCCACATCTCCGTCTTGATCTTTACCTCCTCCTCTGACAGCAGCAACTGTCCAACAAAACAAAACATTTTCTGTAACACCAAGTAATCCTTGTTCTCCTTCATCCACATCTCCGTCTTGATCTTTACCTCCTCCTCTGACAGCAGCAACTGTACAACAAAACAAAACATTTTCCACCTGCACTACAATCACTGACTGTACGACAAACCACAACATTTTCCACCTGTGCTACAATCAGCAACTGTACAACAAAACACATTTTCCATCGGCACCACAATCAAAAACTGTACAACAAAACCTTTTCCACCTGCACTACAATCAAAAACTGTACAACAGACCACAACAGTTTCCACCTGTGCTACAATCAGCAACTGTACAACAGACCACATCTTCCACCTGCACTACAATCAGCAACTGTACAACAGACCACAACAGTTTCCACCTGTGCCACAATCAGCAACTGTACAACAGACCACAACATTTTCCACCTGCACTACAATCAGCAACTGTACAACAGACCACAACATTTTCCACCTGCACTACAATCAGCAACTATACAACAAAACAAAACATTTCCCACCTGCACTACAATCAGCAATATACAACAAACCACATTTTCCACCTGCACTACAATCAGCAATATACAACAAACCACATTTTCCACCTGCACTACAATCAGCAATATACAACAAACCACATTTTCCACCTGCACTACAATCAGCAACTGTACAACAAACCACAACATTTTCCACCTGCACTACAATCAGCAATATACAACAAAACAAAACATTTCCCACCTGCACTACAATCATTAAAAAAGAAAACAATTTTAGTTGGACCGTTTCAATTTCACTGTGACCTTGAATACAGATCAAGGTCACTGAAACTGGTACAACAGACAAAGTCTGATGGATGTCACTCTGACCTACCGGATGCTGACAATGTGAGCTCTCCATCACCAGTCTCCTCCAAGGCAAAACAAAGAGAACTGTGCGTAAATCATACTGAGTTGCACATCATCAATTTCGTACACAGCAGACGCCGCTGTGTGAGCCAGACTATATACTGACCTTCTCAAGTTCCTCATCATCAATTCCTTCCAGGTCCAGTTCTCCCCCCTCCTCATCAAGCGCTGCACACAAACAAGATCAACAACAACAAAATAAAGTCTGCATACACTGCAAGTTGCCTTTTACTATACTAGAACTACTTGGTCACAAAACTGGATGATGGATTAACAGGCCAGAATGCAATGAAAGTCTCTTGAGAATAACCACAGGTACAGCCAAACCAAACGTTTGTCAGCTGACACACTCCCATAATATTCACACTGCGTGCCGTCTAACGTATCTGACCTTTACCCTAGTCCCCAGAGACCTCAGCAATCTAATCCTTATTCAGCGCTTCCAACAACATATTGAACCCTACCCTGCCCTTCACACATGGTAATGAGGTCTTCAGCTCTTCCCTAACCTCCAGACAATGTGATGCAAACTTTTTACATTCACCCTGCACACTGTGATGCAATCCTCCACAATATTCTTAATGCTGAGACTCTTACCTGGTCTCTGACACTGTGATGCAATAGACTCTTACTTTGTCTCTCTGACACTGTGATGCAATAGACTCTTACCTTGTCTCTCTGACACTGAGATGCAATAGACTCTTACCTGGTCTCTCTAACACTGTGATGCAATAGGCTCTTACCTTGTCTCTGACACTGTGATGCAATAGACTCTTACTTTGTCTCTGACACTGTGATGCAATACTCTTACCTGGTCTCTCTGACACTGTTATGCAATAGACTGACCTGGTCTATCTGACACTGAGATGCAATACTCTTACCTGGTCTCTCTGACACTGTAATACAATAGACTCTTACCTGGTTCCTCTGACACTGTAATGCACTAGACTTTTACCTGGTCTCTCTGACACTGTGATGCAACTCTTACCTGGTCCCTTTGACACAGTGATGCAATAGACTCTTACCTGGTCTCTCTGACACTGTGATGCAATAGACTCTTACCTGGTCTCTCTGACACTGTGATGCAATAGATTCTTACCTGGTTCCTCTGACACTGAGATGCAACAGACTCTTACCTGGTTCCTCTGACATTGTGATGCAATAGACTTACCTGGTCCCTCTGACACTGTGATGCAATAGACTCTTACCTAAACCCTCTGACACTGTGATGCAACAGACTCTTACCTAAACCCTCTGACATTGTGATGCAATAGACTCTTACCTAAACCCTCTGACACTGTGGTGCAATAGACTCTTACCTGGCCTCTCTGACACTGTGATGCAATAGACTCTTACCCGGTCCCTCTGACACTGTGATGCAATCCTCCAGAACACTCTTAATGCCAAGACTAGCAGTGGTGGGGCCCAGACGGGGGACGCACATCCCTCGCTCCATCAGCTCCTTCTCCTCCCTGGCTCGTTCCGCCAACCAATCATCAGTGCCCTCTGCACCAGGTCCTGCTGGCAAACCTGCAGCTTCTCTCTCGCTGTCCGTCATCACTTCTCTCAGCGTCTCCTCCTCAATAAAGTTTGCTGCAGCAGCAACATCTTTTTCCTTGGAGGAAAAGTCCTCTCCAGCCATTTCTGGAAAGAGAGCAGAAGAAATTCTCAGAAGCTTGGCACCATTTGTCTTTCTGTCATGACCAGGCTGAACACCCGGCAACACACATATATATCTAAGCATCCAGAACAAAGGCATCCAAACACCCGGCAACAAGAGTATCTACTGCGCAAGTCCAATTTCCTTTTTTTAGGACCAAAAAAGTATGTATGCTCTCCTGTTAACAGTATCTTAACTTCCAGCAATAAAAGTGTTTCTCTGCAGAGGAATGGACTGGGCGAGGATCAAAATCACAGTCACCCTTTTACACATACATAAGTACACATGCACATGTCAGGAAAGGTGGTTAATGATGGTTTCAAGGCAACGTACTTTGGATCCCCTACCCCTACTTCTCATCCTACCCTCTCACCCACCAACCCAAACAAGGTTTGTTGTCTTGCATGGCAACCCCCCCCCCCCCCCCCCCACCCCCAATACTGAAGGTATCTTCACAAGAAAGACTGCACACATGGACAGATGGACACAAAGACATTGATTCCAGCATGAAAACTCTTCACTCACTTGCATAGGCTGCAAAGATTCCAACAGGTTTCTTGGGTACTAGGGACTTTTCTATCTCTTGCTGCAGTGACTTTACCTCTGCCAGATGTTTCATCAGTTGAGGGTCTTGTTCTTCCAGCTGCACACACACACACACACACACACACACACACACACACACACACACACACACACACACACACACACACACACACACACCACACACACACACAAGCATCAGAAAACACTCTCAATTCATCCTTCTGCTCACTGCAGTTTTAGTAAGATCAAGATGTTATTGCTGTATTGGGAAAAGCTCATAATTTTATGTGCTCTGCTCACATAAGCTCAACCCATGCTGGTTTCAAAAGTCACAACCTGAAACAGAATGAGGCCCAAAGCATGCGCCTGTGCAGAATCAACAAACAAGGGAGCTAATTATCACCTGTCTGTCGACACCACATGAACACAACAAAGAACTGAGTCACATACGGAACTCAGGTCTTTCTTGCTGTGTTCATGTGATGTCTTCCCAGCATTAACTCCCTTGTTTGTTGATTTTGGCCTTGAAAGTCATTTAACATTTGGGTGACTGGTCATAGTCCTGCCCTCAAAAGCTGGAGTGCCAACTGCTGGCCATCTGTACCATCCAGGTGGTCAGTGGTGTGACTGCTGGCCAGTGGTGTGATAGCTGGCTATCTGTATCATCCAGGTGGTCAGTGGTGTGACTGCTGGCTATCTGTATCATCTAGGTGGTCAGTGGTGTGACTGCTGGCTATCTGTATCATCCAGGTGGTCAGTGGTGTGACTGCTGGCTATCTGTATCATCCAGGTGGTCAGTGGTGTGACTGCTGGCTATCTGTATAATCCATGTGGTCAGTGGTGTGACTGCTGGCCATTTGTATCACCAAAGTGGTCAGTGGTGTGACTGCTGGCTATCTGTATCATCCAGGTGGTCAGTGGTGTGACTGCTGGTCAGTGGTGTGACTGCTGGCTATCTGTATCATCCAGGTGGTCAGTGGTGTGACTGATGGTCAGTGGTGTGACTGCTGGCTATCTGTATCATCCAGGTGGTCAGTGGTGTGACTGACAGTCAGTGGTGTGACTGCTGGCTATCTTTATCATCAAGGTGGGCAGTGGTGAGATTGGTGGCTATCTGTATCATCTAGGTGGTCAGTGGTGTGACTGCTGGCTATCTGTATCACCAAGGTGGTCAGTGGTGAGATTGCTGGCTATCTGTATCACCAAGATGGTCAATGGTGTGATTGCTGGCTATCTGTATCATCTAGGTGGTCAGTGGTGTAACTGCTGGCTATCTGTGTCATCCAGGTGGTCAGTGGTGAGACTGCTGGCTATCTGTATGCCTATTTCACCAAGGTGCATGTTCACAGTGTGATGCTGGCTTTATCACAAAGATGTACAGCCAAAGCCCCTTTAAGACACAGTGCCTTTACTCATTTCTTAAGCAAAATAATTAACAAAAAAAGGGGGAAATGTGCGCAATGGACATTTCAACCATATGATCTCAAAAAGCACATCATCTTAAAGGACAGGCTGTTCAAGAGGCCATTAAAAAATGTTATATAAATATGTATTCTTTATTACTTTAACAACAACAAAAACGTTTATGCAGAGCACAATTATTCAGCAAGTATTTGAAGAACACAGCATCACCCTAATCAACTTTCAATCCACAAAATGAACCACACACAAAATAACAAAGAAACTGCACTGAAGCGCAAGTACTGGTCCTGAAGTGAATATCATCATTTCCTGAAAGTGAATGGCAGAATCTGACAGTTTGGAAGTCCACTGCAGCAGGATGCTGCCTTGCTGCTACACTTTGGGACAACAACAAAAAGCCTGTAGAAAAGTGGCAAGTGAGATATGAACCCAAAGTGAAGCCCCTACCTGCACCAGCTTGGACCGCTTCTTGCCTTCAGTAAAACACGGAGGGTCCTGGTCCTCCTCCAGGTCAATGTTGTGGAATTCCTCGATGGTCAGCTTGCTGGATGGGGTGTCCTCAAACTCTGTCAACCTAGCAATCACAAACGCACACCAAACTCAGTTCAGGCGAACTTCCAGCTTCAATTGTTTAGCACTTGATTAATCACTTGCGGGTGACTTCAGTTATCTTATCTTTGTACCTGGTTACAGCTAACACTGTAACAGTGTACACAATCTTTCAGAGGGGGTACAAAATTCACCCTCATGTAAAGTTGAAACACCCAAAATGAAAATGTCAGCTGGGTGACCATTACTGACAGATCAGAGGGGTTGGAACTACGTAAGGACACAAAGATATTTAACTTTGTAGCGTCCGTGAATACACAAAAGTCGGTGTTGAGGCACTGTCTGCGGCCAGCCATCTGGTATACACTGCGTGACTATGCGGCACAACACACGTCACACTGATTCTTTCCCTTGTGAAATAAGCAAGGCATTGAACATCAGACAAACTTTGGAAGTTCCTGCCCACAACAGCATCAGGGGAAAGTACAAATGTTGGGATGTCAGCTGCACTTTAACTGATTAAGGTCCGTTAGAGTAGTAAGCAGACCCTCATAATAAATGATCAAGCAGCATCAAAACTAGTGCCGTGTCCTTGCCTTTTGCGGACTGTGGACTCGCAGACCTTGACCACCTTGATGACCTGTTTGACAGTACGGTTGAAGTCATGCATTCTTGCTGCCACCAGCAAAGCTGAAACATGAAGTATCAGCATTAGTCAAAGGAGAGAAAATACAATTTGACCGTTAACCATGCTTGCATCACCATGCAGGCCTTCACCACAAATCTACCACACTCACTGTGCACACAAACAGACAGTGATGGATGTATTGTCCATATATATATGGAAGAAAACATGTAAATAACTTGTTTGTTTATGCTTAATCAACCTGGATGGTTAAATATCTGGGCAAAACATTTTATCATTTGTAGCAGCTTGGCATGGGAGCCCATGTAAATGGAAACTGACAAACCCACACAGTGACAAATGCACAGCCAGTCTCACACACACACACACACACACACACACACACACTGTGACACACACACATACACACACTGACACACAAACACACACACACACACACACACACACACACACACACACACACACACACACACACACACACACACAAACACTGTAACACAGAGCACCACAGACCTGCACCACACAGCCCAGCAGGCCGGCGCCCTGTGTGTATCCAGTCTCTCTTCATCCTCTGCACCAGTCTCAGAGCCGTCGCCACAACATCTTTCCCTTTGTTGCCAAACTGAAGGCGTGCAGCAAAGCGATCAATGTACAAGCATGGATCTGGTGGAGAAAAAAAACATGAATTTACTCAACAACATATCTTGTCAAAGTTAGCTATGCACATGGTTTTCTTTAAAAGCCTTTTCACATGCTGAAAAAAGCCATGGTCCGTCTTTCCATTCAAGAGATCAAAATAAGTTGTGAAACCACAACATTAGCACACCTTATTTTTACTTTCCTCATGTTCGCAAAATACTTCTACATGTGTCATGTTGTCTTTGTAATCACTCTGTACAAGCCATGTTTTCTGGCTCTGTCCAATTTTGCACATCAAGGAAAACAAAACAAAACAATATACCATCATTTTCTTTTTTGTAGCCTGGATCTGCTATTTCATTTCTCTCCCTCCTTAATCATGTTATTTTACTTTCAGTTTGTTTGTTTCTGTCTATGGTTGTATTTTCTGTTGTTCTTTCTCTCCCTCCTTAATCATTTTATTTGCTTTCAGTTTGTTTCTGTTTTCTGTCTGTTGTTGGTGGTGGTAGTGTGTGTGTGCGCAAGTGGGGGGGGGGGGGGGGGGGGGGGGGGGGGGGGGGGGTCTCTTCTCTAACTTATCTGTGGCTGGGTTTACCTATTCCTAGTTTTGTTGGGGATTTTTGTTCAATGTTTATGTTGTCGTTTTGTATGTTCTCTAAGCCGGGGGGGGGGGGGGGCGGATCTAGCCTGCCTTTGGCTGACTCTCTCTATTCCCTCTGTTCAAATAAGAAATGTGGATAATGCAAGTAACAGGCCGTCTCTGATGTCAGCCTCTTTTTGTCGTCTTGGAACCGACGTCAGGGGAGGTCACTTCTACTTTCGTTTTTGCATCACCAGGGGGCGCACCGGAAGTGGGAAGCAAAGATATTGTTTCCAGACGAAAAACGACTGGGGGAGTCTCCGGCCTAAAGCACCTGTCTAACGCCGTCACAGGTAACTTCGCTCCCACTTCTGTTCAGCAGAAGTCATTTAAGACCCAATGGAACTTTTGTGTGGTCTTGATCGATCGACAGTGATGGCAGATAGGTTGGCCTTGCGTCTGGCGAATGCGGTTCACATCAATGAGTTTTCGTTCTGTACTTCAGTTTCAGCCACATCCGTGGACACACCCGCGCTTCAGCTTATGGGGGGAGGGGTTCTAGATCTAATACAAACGAAGGCGTTAAATAAAACGGGGACGTAAAATGGTGGTTATTTCTTGGGACAGTGGCGTAAAATCCACAATCTGATTTTCATGCCGATTTTTTCTTTTTTCTTTTCTTCAGTTGTTTACCAAATCAGTTTCGCTTAGACCAAAATACGCAATCAAAGCATGTGTTTACCTGTTATCTGGATCTGGATTCATACATTGCAGGGACCATTTATTTGCCATTTTCGCAGCGGAACTAGGAGAGTGCAATGCAAAATAAAACTTGTACTTTAAAAGGAGTGATCTGTGCAGTTTGTCATTGTACAGGCCCTATTAAAAACACTCTTTGACTGGCTGCCTATGTGTGAGAGGTAGCCCCTTGTACAGTTGTAGCACTGCCTACTACTGATGAAAATGCAGTGACAGAGTCTGCAGTGACCACAGTGTCTTCCAGTCAGTTGTTTTGCCTGTGCATTTTCCGTGCAGCTAACTCTTACCATGGACATAATGTGTTCTGGAGTCGCCACCATTGTGTCTCATGGCAGCGCAGCTTCTATGACTAGTTATGGTTATGCATGATAAATTGCCCTGTGACAGTGTAAGGGATGATTAAAGTACACTGACTTGAAATGTGTGAATACACTGCTTGCCACACTGACTTTCTACCATTATAAAATGTGCTATGCAGAGCTAATCCAGTATGGGCTGTATGAGTTCTATTTAGGTAAATGGGCCTGGGCATACACAGTATTGGTTAAAAAATCTTTTGCACTGTTTCAACAACAATAACAAAGAACACCAGTAATGGACTACCTAAATACTTGAGAAGAAGGTGCAGCCCCAACTTCTTCAGGGTGTTGTTTGGTTGTTCCTTTTTGTTTTGGAGGAGGAGCATAGGTGGTCATGGTTTCTTATCATTTGGGGAGAGACATACACTGTGAGTATGACAAAGTGCAGCATAATCTCCAACTCCAAGCAGTTCCTGTTTAATGGATGGTGGCTGCCTACATCAAAGAAGAAGAGAACAGAAAGGCCATTTTTGTACTGAAACTGAAAGCAGACTTTTTCCTGTTTTAATGGATGGTGGCTGCTTACATCAAAGAAGAGAACAGAAAGGGCATTTTTTATTGAAACTGAAAGCCGACTGCTTCACTAGACTTCAAATCCCATAGCAAAAATTCTTCTTCCATATTATAGCCAACCAATTTCAACATTTGACGATTACTGTCAGCTTTTGAGCAAGACAAGGAAAAGCAAAAAAATATTAGAGAAGTCAGCCAGTGTTGGGGAACTTCCATAGTTCTAAATCAAAACTAATTATTTGTTTATGATATAATCTGATTAACTTAGATTTTTTATTTACATGTATAATAAATAAACACATCCATACAATTATCATTGTACTTGCAGTAAACCCCATCTTTTAAGACAGAGCCACAAATACCTTCATAATGCAGTGACAGTTGTCACAATGATAATAAAGTTTCTGTTGATGCTACTGTTAGTGTTACATAAAGGGACCTTCAACATTTTGAAGATTCTACTTAGAAGTAGAACAGAAGCCAAATGAATAGTTGGAACAGGAAGAATTCCAGGACAAGGGCAGTTACTATTAGGTGGAAAGTGAGACTTGTCGGGGGGGGAAGGGGGGGGGGGGGGGGGGGGATCTCTCCCACTGGCAACTGGCTGATGGAATAACATTAACATATTATGGTAGCCAGAACTCTTGTTATATTTTGTATCCAGTTGTCTGTAATATTTTGCTCTAATTTTTTTAATTTCCCCCCCAAAGATGCAACAAGACTGTCAAGGGGAAACAGAAAGTCATTGTCATGACAGACTCTGACAACTGATAGTGCTAGAGCTAATTCATACTCTCTCTCTCTCTCTCTCTCTCTCTCTCTCTCTCTCTCTCTCTCTCTCTCTCTCTCTCACTCACACACACACACACACACACACACACACACACACACACAAATCAACTTTGCAGCAGGTCTAACAATAACATCAAAAATAAAATAAAATTGATATTGCAGTAACCTTTTGCTAGAAGTTGAGTTCTGTGCCACACTAAAGGGGCTTCAGTTGACATATTTACTCAAGACCAGTAGATACTTTAGACCTAGAATGAAGGACCTGGACAAAACCACTGAAAGCAGATGTCCACTGGAATGGAGGGACCTCATTTAGGGAACAGCAATGAGTCATTCAAATGGCATACATGGTACACAGTCTTGTCACTGCTTTGCACATTTTACATGGGTGCAAAAATGAATGACCTGTATGCATGTGTGTGTTTTTTCTTTCTTGTTAGCTTGTCATACACAGTTTGAAAAACCTAGCGCAATTCGGGTAGTATTATATAAATATACTGTACACAACCTTTAAATAATTAGCTGCACCAGAAACCAACTGACAGGTGTGTGTGTGTTTGTTTGGGTGGGGTGGGGGTGGTAAAGATACAAACTTAATGAACATCTGTCTTGGCTAGTACGTTTCATTAGGTGCTGTGGTCATCACAGCCAATTACTCTTGTAAGTTCTGACAGATTCCCACCACAACAAACTGCTTCAACATAGTCCAACTCCAACTACGCACTTTTTTTCTTCTCTTTTTGTGATCATTTTTAAATACTGTGCCTGCCTGTATCTGTTGTTATGGGAGCCAAGACAGCTCAGTGGTTAGAGCACCTGATTTGTGATCAAAAGGTCGCAGGTTTGAGTCTGTGCAGGAGCAGTGGGAGAACTTTCCTCCATGGCCAACTTTCTGTGCTGACTTTGAATAGTTTAACTTTCCTCCATGGTCAACTTTCTGTGCTGACTTTGAATAGTTTAACTTTCCTCCATGGTCAACTTTCTGTGCTGACTTTGAATAGTTTAACTTTCCTCCATGGTCAACTTTCTGTGCTGACTTTGACTAGTTTAACTTTCCTACATGGCCAACTTTCTGTGCTGACTTTGAATAGTTTAACTTTCCTCCATGGTCAACTTTCTGTGCTGACTTTGAATAGTTTAACTTTCCTCCATGGCCAACTTTCTGTGCTGACTTTGAATAGTTTATTTCACTGTTACTAAATAATAATAATCTGCTACCTGAAAGGCAGGATGATATGATTATTACAGTATTTAGTCACATTTTGGATGTATTACAATCAGTTCTGAACTTGACGTAACAGCAGTGATGTATATTTGAACTTGGAAAACACTGCAAAACCACACACACAGTCCTGCACATGGTGCAGGAGATAGCACCATGGCTCTATATTCACCAAACCCTACACGTGTCCACAAGGTGAAGTAGCACTGGTAAAGGCCCAAACGCTGTGCATTTGCAGGTGTAGAATGATGGCTGCCGTCACCAAGTCCTGCCTCCCACGACAGAAAGAGGAGGAGGACATCAACCAAGAGGTACCGCAGAACTATGTAGTGCCGGTCATATCCCCTTCAAAATCACCCTCCACAACCACCACCGTCCAGCCCCACCTCCTGGAAAACACCACTGCCCCCATATCCTGGCAACCGTCTGGCTGTGTTCCCGTGAGCCAGTCTCCGCAGTCCCAGCCTCCCCGGCAGCCTTCCCCTCGGCTGCCCACAGCCTGCACCACAGAAGAGCACAACTGGCAGGCAGGACAGATGTGTGTGCGGGATCGAAACGCCGTCATGTTCAACAACCCCCTCATGTCAGACGTGACATTTCGCGTGGGCGCAGGAGGCAACGTGAAAAAGTTTCCAGCCCACAAGTATGTTCTGGCCACAGGCAGCTCAGTGTTCTTTGCCATGTTCTACGGAGGGCTGGCTGACGACATGAAGGAGGTGGAGATTCCAGACGTGGAACCTGTGGCTTTCCAGAATCTCCTCAGGTGAGAACACTTCACCGACAGCCGCACCTTGGAGTGCAACACAACTGAAGACTTTCACAGATGCAGACATAGCATACAGCATCACATCAGAAAGTACTACTGAAAGGCGTCATGTAAAGTGAATCATGGTGTTAAGATCATTCCTTATAAATGCCACTGACTTTAATACTGTCAGTCATAGGATTATTGCGCATGTAGACACTCAGTTTGCTAACTGTTCTGCACACTGACAAAAAAACATTGAAGACAATAAGGAATGTGAAAGTCTCCTCACAGAGAGAGATGGCGGAACTTCCTTCAGCTGTTTCTATGTGTGATGTTCAGACAGAGCAGATTTTGTGGAATTTCTTTGTACTGTGCAAATTTCTTTGACACCATGAGCAAGCACCCATACTGCTCTCAGGGAGACTCTAGATGAGGTGTTTGTTGATGAAGGTAGTGATTTTGAGTGACACTGATAAGTGATATGGCTGATTATTGAATAAAAATGAAAGGGAGCTAGTCAGCAAAACTGACTGGTTTATATTTTCTTCACTGCATTCATATAATTTGTGCACTAACTTGTTTGAAGAAAGAGTAATACAGTGTGACATCTCAAAGGTTTCTTTCTTTGTCTTTCATTGACTGCTGAAAGATAGTGAATAGATGGAATTTATTGAAAATCTAGCATAGTGTTTCCTGGTCATTTTTAATTATGTGTGCCACATTTGGTGGCTGTACATAACCTAATGTAGAAGTGGAGATAACAGGCTCTAGACTTGCACACAGCAGCTGCTGTTTTTGAGCAGCGAGGCTAAAAATGCCCAGATGCAAAAGCTGCACAAGCAGTAACGTCTCCAGGGTGCAAATGGTTTAGAGAAAATGCTTAGGAGTTGTACATTTCCTACTAAAGGTTTATTTTCAAATCACATTTCGGTTATCCATACAGTCTTCTGGGTCTACTGTCAAGAGGCAGAATGGGGTGGGGAAACAATGCATGGACCTGAAAGTCTCAGCTTCAGATGTGACTGGTTTGTGCGCACACAGGTATCTGTACACAGATGAGATTCATCTGGAGGCTGACAACGTGCTAGCCACGCTGTATGTGGCCAAAAAGTACATCATGTCCCACCTGGCCCAGGCCTGCGTCAGCTACCTGGAGACCAGCCTCAGCGCTCGCAATGCCTGCGTCCTCCTCAGCCAGGGCAGACTCTTTGAGGAGCTGCACCTCATGCAGAGGTGCTGGGAAGTCATTGATGCTCAGGCAGAGGAGGCACTCCGGTCCGAGGGGTTTGCTGATATTGATCATAAAACCCTGGAGACCATTCTCAGCCGGGAGACGCTGAATGCCAGAGAAGCATCCGTTTTCGTGGCCGTTATGCGCTGGGCTGAAGCGGAGTGCAAACGTCGCGACATGGAGGTGACAGCAGAAAGCAAACGTCAGGTAACTATAACAGGTGAAAGAACTCCTTGCTTCACTTGGCCAGAGGCATGTACTGACATGCTATTGTACACCAGACAACACCCATTTTTGTATCTTACAATATTGGCTGGTCATTTTGGACATCATTTAAGGACTAGTGGAAAGCATTTATAAACGGAACACCCATTTTTCTTATTTACATTTTTATATCATAAAATTTTGGATTTCGTACCAGTTAGCTACGTAGTTGGTGCTTTGAGCCCAGTCAACCACAAAGGGTTATATCAGGGCTAGGATTTCATACCACAAAACCGGTTTTATCCAGGCATTCCTTTCCACCCCACCGCATCCTACTCTGATTAACACCCAAAACTAACAACATGTAGAAGGGTTCTGGTTCTTTAAAGTTGCATGCTTTCATAGCTTGTGCTGTACATGATATGCATTCCTCTGCAACAGGTTCTGGGCCCATGTCTCCACCTGGTGCGAATGCCGGCAATGAGCTTGGAGGAGTTTGCCAATGGTCCAGCACAGTCAGGCATGCTGTCTGCTCAGGAGACAACAGACATCTTCCTTCACTTCACAGCCAACAACAAACCGGAGCTAAAGTTTAACTGTAAGCATCGCAAAGGCCTTGTCCAGTACTGCGTCCACCGTTTCCAGTCCTCCGCCTATCGCAG
>JABMCL010001273.1:642500-644392 GCA_018857735.1 Alviniconcha marisindica | reverse complement strand
CACAAATCACAATCACGTTTCTTACGAGCAAAAAGCAGGCTCACTGTTCTACACAGAACACAACCAATAGCAAACATTCCAGCCAAAACAGTCAATAATTAGCACATATCTCTATCTACAACTGCAAAAGATACTTCCAGACAGATTCCCTGTAACGCATTCAGTACAAAATTAAAGAACAATTGATCAGATCACAAGTATGTCTAAATCACCTTTTTGAGGCACAATAACGCACGTTTTGTGCCTATTTATATTCTGCAGGCACTCAACATGAGAACCTGCTTAAATCAACAGACTATGAGCAGTGTGACCTATTTTATTTCGCAGGCTAACGTGGGAATTAGCTTCAGCCAAGACTAACGCAACTGAAAAGTATGGAGAGGATTTGGAAAAAATGAAGGTGAATGGCCCGGGAGAAGCGGAAATTAGGACAAGGAAGAAATTATGGCACTGACTAAGCTACTTGGCTATATTCTGACCTACTCCATGTTTTTAAAAGGGAAACATTCGTCAGCTCGGTTTTAACAGAGGGGACCTTAATATTTCTGCGTCCGCAGTGCCAATAACAAGGACACATTTGAGACAAGAGAACGAAGCTACACCATATTAAACTGTTCAAACAATAAAACAATATATGGAAATGACCTTTTTTGTCATAATAAATGAGTTGCTAAGAGACAAGGTCATCGCAGTTTGGAATTCCATATAGTGCTCATAGTGCATTTCATTAGAACCAGCACCACAGACACAAACAGCAACAGCTCACTTGCAGACAACCTGAACTGTGTACTTTGATGGTCAAGGTACCCAGAAATTATCATGTGGTAAAATCCCCAAGGGGGGGGGGGGAGGGGGTATAGGCTGGCATATGGTCATTAGACTATGGGACCTTGTTCTGATAGTGATAGAATTAAAAGATTTCTTTTCGAGATCTGTTTTAAGCTTTGAGTCTAAGGGGCATACATGAGTGAGAGAGAAAGACCTTCCGGTGAACACTTCAAACACGTGGGCGGCGCGTCACTTCCGCCGGTCGTTAGGTCAGTTGACGGAGCTTTCTCTCCCCTACTTTATTACATACAGACGTACAAACACACACCTTGTCAGAGCTCAGGAACTGTGTGAAAGTGGAGGTGGCCGTCTTGGTCTCCCCGTCCCTAATAGTCCTTATGGTCCCCGTGGACGTAAAGCAACACTGAACTGAGCACGCCTTGAACACTGAGAACACTTCTGAAAACCGGATGGACTATCTATACACTGTTCCGAGCGCGTAAATGAGCGGAACTGTACGTAATAAATGAAGTTTACACAAGAAAAAGGGGGTTGGCCCTCTCTCTCTCTCTCTCTCTCTCTCTCTCTCTCTCTCTCTCTCTCTCTCTCTCTCTCTCTCTCTCTCTCTCTCTCTCTCTCTCTCTCTCTCTCTCTGTTCTTTGTTTTGTTGTTTTGTTTTGTTTGCTGAGTGTTGATTTTTTATGCTAAACACTTGCTAAGTTTCTTTGCCAATAATACAATGTTTCGGCTCAAGCATACTTGATCGACTTAGCAGTGAAATAATTATATATGCGTATTGACGCAATTACAGTATAGATCCTTTCGACTACGTCAGAGTTTTTCAAAGAAAGGTAACGTGACCACAAACCCCTTGTCAAAAGATCGGCTCGATCCGGATGGAAATGTTTGCCAGACGGGTTTGTGTTATAGGGCTTTGTTGAAATGGTGATGTCACAGCCGTTTGGCTCCTGTTTTAGTCGTGGGTAAAGTAATGTTTAACTTTGGGGGGAGAACTAGTTGATGCTGCAGCAGGCAAGTGGGTTCACCGCAAACGTTGAGGCTGCTTAATTCTTCGTCCGAGATCCAAACACACAAAGTTCAAAGGAACGCTTATTTATTTTAAC
>JABMCL010001273.1:630000-637500 GCA_018857735.1 Alviniconcha marisindica | reverse complement strand
AGTTATACAGGTCAGGTCAGTTAGACACTGGTTTTTCGGTTTGTACCCATGCTAATGAACATGAGTTATAGAGTTATACAGGTCAGTTAAACACTGGTTTTCATTTTATACCCATGCTAATGAACATGAGTTATAGAGTTATACAGGTCAGGTCAGTTAGACACTGGTTTTTCGGTTTGTACCCATGCTAATGAACATGAGTTATAGAGTTATACAGGTCAGGTCAGTTAGACACTGGTTTTTCGGTTTGTACCCATGCTAATGAACATGAGTTATAGAGTTATACAGGTCAGTTAAACGCTGGTTTTCATTTTATACCCATGCTAATGAACATGAGTTATAGAGTTATACAGGTCAGTTAGACACTGGTTTTCATTTTATACCCATGCTAATGAACATGAGTTATAGAGTTATACAGGTCAGGTCAGTTAGACACTGGTTTTTCGGTTTGTACCCATGCTAATGAACATGAGTTATAGAGTTATACAGGTCAGTTAAACACTGGTTTTCATTTTATACCCATGCTAATGAACATGAGTTATAGAGTTATACAGGTCAGTTAAACACTGGTTTTTCGGTTTGTACCCATGCTAATGAACATGAGTTATAGAGTTATACAGGTCAGTTAGACACTGGTTTTCATTTTATACCCATGCTAATGAACATGAGTTATAGAGTTATACAGGTCAGTTAAACACTGGTTTTCATTTTATACCCATGCTAATGAACATGAGTTATAGAGTTATACAGGTCAGTTAGACATTGCTTTCAGCTTGTGCCCATGCTTATAAACATGAGTTATAGAGTTACTCGGGTCTATCAAGAGACTGGTTCTCCGTTTCTGCCAATGCCAATGAACATGATTTATAGAGTATGCAGGTCAGTGTGTGGCCATGCTAATGAACAGGAATTATTGAGTTATTGAGTCTGTCAAGAGACTGATTTTCGATCCCTGCCCATGCTAATTGTGCCGCTTTGTGTCTTGCTGTGGCTGGGGTAACGGGGTGTTAGCCTTGCTCTTGTTTCTGCCTTCAGCGCTGCCGCTTAAGGCGACTGACGTGGCTCAGGCTAAGTGCTGTGTTCGACCTGAATGGGAACTAACCCATTTGCCGACGACTTGCCCTATGTGGCACTACTCAATAGGAATTACAGGGAGTTGTAAAGTGATATTATATTTATGTCACTGCAGCAAATCTGTCCGCGGTTGTACAGCAAGACTAAGCGTAGACTGACATATTTCTGTCACTGCTGGAAGCGGGTCAGGTAATGGTTCACACTTGCTTGTCATCAATAATAAAAGTGATTTTAGGTCCAAGTGTAAAAAAACAAATAAACTATTGAGGCGTTATGTTTGGATCTGGAAGACCTTAAACAGAGTAAATCTGACGGAAACAGGAGAGAGAGAGAGAGAGAGAGAGAGAGAGAGAGAGAGAGAGAGAGAGAGAGAGAGAGAGAGAGAGAGAGAGAGACTCCCTTCACAAAGAGCCTGTTGGGTGCATCAGTCCCCCCGGAGCCGATTCCGAGTTATGGCCCACAATGCCAAGCAGATAGCGGTGGGGTTGTCAAAAATCTGATAATAAAAAATAATAAAAGTGAATTATAATTTTTAATAATATTGTAGTGCTGTTAGCCCCAGAAGCAAGCAACACAATGGTTTACAGTTGCTTGTCATCAATAATGAAAGTGAGTTATAAACTGATATTGTGTTGCTGTATAAAATGCTATTGTATTGCTGTATAAAATGATAATTATTGTATTGCTGTTTTCAGCTGATATTGTAGTGCTGTTAGCCCCAGAATAAGGCCACGCACAATGGTTCTCTGTTGCTGCTTGTGAATAATCAACCTGAGTTATATACAGATATATACAGATATATACAGATATATACAGTTATATACAGATATATATTTCTGTCCCTGCCGGAGGTTTAAGTCAGGCAATGGTTTGCAGTTGCTCCACTTGCCAAGAAGCAAGAAAAGTTACAAAGCGATATTATATTTCTCTCACTGCTGCAGTTAAGTCTGTCGCTGGTTGCACGTCAACACGAAGCAGGAGACGTTTATAGCACCAAGAATGGCGTCTGTGGAGCTTCGATCTTCTGAAGTTGGCGGGGGGAGTGGGGGAGGGAGGGGGGTCTGGAGGGGTGGGTGGGTATTACAACCTGTTCATGTAAGAAAGGAATGAAGTTGACAGGTCGCCGGCTGGCAGGGCGAATTTTTCCTGCTTGATTAGTCTTGCCTTTCAGCATTTGTACGTGGAACCGGTCGTTGTTCCCTGACTGGTGTGATCTTATACTTAAAGTGGCGCACTTTAACTTGCTTCCGTCACCTCTCTCTCTCTCTCTCTCTCTCTCTCTCTCTCTCTCTCTCTCTCTCTCTCTCTCTCTCTCTCTCTCTCTCTCGCTCGCTCGCTCGCTCGCTCTCTCTTACTTAAAAAAAAAGTCTTAAACAAATTAATGAGCAGGAATGTATCTGGTCTGGGCTCCCATTGACGGCTATTTTAGGATTTGTTGTCAGTTGTTTATGTTCCTCGGCTAAAACTCTGTGTCAGGTGAGAAGGTAGCGTGTGCAGCCGTTTCATGAACCTGTGAATAGTATCTGCACGAACAAACACGCACGCACGTATACACATGCACGCACACACACGCACGCACGCACGCACGCACGCACGCACGCACACACGCTCACACAAACACACTCACACACACACACACACACACACACACACACACACACACACACACACACACACACACACACACACACACACACACACACACCAGTGCAGCGTCAGTCGCCGTGCACTGTGGCAGCGACACCGTCCCGCCGTGCGGATTTCAGTAATGTGGTTTGTCGCGTCGTGCGGATTAGTCCCCTGCCTGACGGGGCTCAACGCAATCCTGACGTGGGAACTTCAACACAGCACACACACACACACACACACACACACACACACACACACACACACACACACACACACACACTGTGCTTTGGCCCCAGCGCTCTGGCTCGTTCAGCAAGATGACAGTACTAACCACAAGGCCAGCAGTCTGTGAGTGGGACACTGTTTCGGTAACCACAAGGCCAGCAGTCTGTGAGTGGGACACTGTTTCGGTAACCACAAGGCCAGCAGTCTGTGAGTGGGACACTGTTTCGGTAACCACAAGGCCAGAAGTCTGTGAGTGGGACACTGTTTCGGTAACCACAAGGCCAGAAGTCTGTGAGTGGGACACTGTTTCGGTAACCACAAGGCCAGCAGTCTGTGAGTGGGACACTGTTTCGGTAACCACAAGGCCAGCAGTCTGTGAGTGGGACATTTTAATGAACTACAAGGCCAGCAGTCTGTGAGTGCGACACTTTAATGGACTACAAGGCCAGCAATCTGTGAGTGCGACACTTTAATGGACTACAAGGCCAGCAGTCTGTGAGTGGGACACTTTAATGGGCTACAAGGCCAGCAGTCTATGAGTGGGACATTTTAATGAACGACAAGGCCAGCAGTCTGTGAGTGGGACACTTTAATGGGCTACAAGGCCAGCAGTCTATGAGTGGGACATTTTAATGAACGACAAGGCCAGCAGTCTGTGAGTGGGACAGTGTTTCAGTAACCACAAGGCCAGCAGTCTGTGAGTGGGACACTGTTTCAGTAACCACAAGGCCAGCAGTCTGTGAGTGGGACACTGTTTCAGTAACCACAAGGCCAGCAGTCTATGACTGGATCACTTTAATGAACCACAAGGTCAACAGTCTGTGACTGGATCACTTTAATGAACCACAAGGTCAACAGTCTGTGACTGGATCACTTTAATGAACCACAAGGTCAACAGTCTGTGAGTGGGACACTGTTTCAGTAACGACAAGGCCAGCAGTCTATGACTGGAACACTTGAATGGACCACAAGGTCAGCAGTCTGTGAGTGGGACACTGTTTCAGTAACGACAAGGCCAATTAAGTCTCAGATTGGGACACTTTTATTAGGTAAGTAATTAAACATAGTATTTAACGTCCGCAGAAACCATAAGGCTTATTAGGGACGGGGAGAAGGGGGGAAAGGGGGTATGGAGGTGTAAACATGGTGCTTAACGTCCGCAGAAACCATAAGGCTTATTAGGGACGGGGAGAAGAGGGGGAAGGGAGTATGGAGGTGGGGGGGAGAAGGAGATTATATACCTATTGCTACACTGTCATCACCAGAATGACTTCTGCATTGAGATGGGCAGCGATGAAAGCCATTTTAATGTTTCAGTAAGAAGTGATGGACAAAGTCACAAAACTGTCCACAAACCACAACCTTTTTGATTGGACAGAAAGGAGAGCCGAAGCGGTATCGCACCGAGGTCCTTCCGCTTACCAACCTAACGCCTTACCGCTAGGCCAAACCGGCTCTCATTATGGAGGCGGGGGAAGAGGGAGATTATATACCTATCGCTACACTGTCACCACCAGAATGACTCCTGCATTAAGATAGGCAGCGATGAGAGCCATTTTTAATGTTTCGTTAATTGTGAGGGACAAAGTCACAAGACAGTGTCCACAGACCGCAACCCTTCCAAAGAGAAAGGAAAACCGAAGCGAAATCGAACCTAGGTCCTTCTGCTTACCAGCCTAACGCCTTACCGCTAGGCCACACCGGCTCACACACTTTCAGTAACAAGGCCAACAGTTTGTGGTTGGGACACTGTTTTAGTAGCGACAGTGGTATGGTTGCCAGTGTTGGGGATGTTTAACGTGCGCACACATGGTGATGCGTGCGACTGCACACGGGGGCTGCACGGACACCGTCAGACGGTCTGCACTGGAAGCTGACTTTGGGAGAAAAGTCCCTTGCCGCCCCGGGGACTGCACGGACACCGTCAGACGCATGCCGCCCCGGGGACTGCACGGACACCGTCAGACGCATGCCGCCCCGGGGACTGCACGGACACCGTCAGACGCATGCCGCCCCGGGGACTCGAACCCGCGTCAGCATAGTGCCTGGCTTTTCAGTCGGACGCTGTACCCGCTGAGCCATCCCCACCGCTTTAATTAGCTCTCGAAAGACGTCACATGGAAAGACAACAAAGACCTGAATTGACTACGCTTGCTCTTACCTGGCATGAGAATAAATAGAAGGTGTATAAACTCCACCAGATGCACATTCTTGGTACATTTGGCGTTTGTGTAAACGTAGAACAGCACTGTGAACTACGAGACTGTTCACGAGACTGTTTAGAATGTGCCTTTTTACGTTACGTGTGTGCATACAACAGTTGTTCTTTGAGTTTAAAAACAAGCAAAAAAGCAATCTGTGATATTATTGTTTATTGTCGGTGAGGTATATGTTTAGCCACGAATTTAATTTCTCTGATGATATGACACATAATCTTGAGTCTTTACCTTCTTGTTCTCCCCTCTCCCTCACATGAACACCACAACAAAGACCTGAATCGACTACAGTAACTCTTACCTTCTTGTTCTCCCCTCTCCCTCACATGAATACCTAACAAAGAACTGAATCGACTACAGTAACTCTTACCTTCTTGTTCTCCCCTCTCCCTCACAGGAATACGTAACAAAGACCTGAATCGACTACAGTAACTCTTACCTTCTTGTTCTCCCCTCTCCCTCACATGAATACCTAACAAAGACCTGAATCGACTACAGTAACTCTTACCTTCTTGTTCTCCCCTCTCCCTCACAGGAATACGTAACAAAGACCTGAATCGACTACAGTAACTCTTACCTTCTTGTTCTCCCCTCTCCCTCACATGAATACCTAACAAAGACCTGAATCGACTACAGTAACTCTTACCTTCTTGTTCTCCCCTCTCCCTCACATGAATACCTAACAAAGACCTGAATCGACTACAGTAACTCTTACCTTCTTGTTCCTCTTACCTTCTTGTTCTCCCCTCTCCCTCACATGAATACCTAACAAAGACCTGAATGGACTACAGTAACTCTTACCTTCTTGTTCTCCCCTCTCCCTCACATGAATACCTAACAAAGACCTGAATGGACTACAGTAACTCTTACCTTCTTGTTCTCCCCTCTCCCTCACATGAATACCTAACAAAGACCTGTATCGACTACAGTAACTCTTACCTTCTTGTTCTCCCCTCTCCCTCACATGAATACCTAACAAAGACCTGAATCGACTACAGTAACTCTTACCTTCTTGTTCTCCCCTCTCCCTCACATGATACCTAACAAAGACCTGAATCGACTACAGTAACTCTTACCTTCTTGTTCTCCCCTCTCCCTCACATGAATACCTAACAAAGACCTGAATCGACTACAGTAACTCTTACCTGGCATACGAGAAAAACACAAAGTACATACACTCTGCTAAAGGAGCTCGGGTCTGAACGCTGGAACCGTTTCAAAGGCAAGCTTGGGGAAATTCTGAGAGACGGGGTGGAGCCCATATGGGCTTTTCCGAGCGCATTGATACCATCTTGAACTGAGCTAAACTGAACTGAACTGAACCCTCCCTCCCCCCCCCCCCCCCCCCCCCCCCCCCCCCCCACCCCCTTCTCCCGAGTGCATACGGGCTTTTCTGAGCGCATAGACACCATCTTGAACTGAACTGAACTGAACTGAACTGAACTCTCTCCCTACCTCTCCCCTCCCCCCATCTTCCACCCCCAGGTACAGTGTGCACGGTCCGTGCATTCCTCCCCCCCCCTCCCTCCCCCCCCATCTTCCACCCCCAGGTACAGTGTGCACGGTCCGTGCATTCCTCCCCCCCCCTTCCCCCTCCCCCCCCCCCATCTTCCACCCCCAGGTACAGTGTGCACGGTCCGTGCATTCCTCCCCCCCCTCCCTCCCCCCATCTTCCACCCCCAGGTACAGTGTGCACGGTCCTGCATTCCTCCCCCCCCCCTTCCCCCCCCCCCCCCCCCATCTTCCACCCCCAGGTACAGTGTGCACGGTCCGTGCATTCCTCCCCCCCCTCCCTCCCCCCCCATCTTCCACCCCCAGGTACAGTGTGCACGGTCCGTGCATTTCCCCCCCCCCCCTTCCCCCCCCCCCCATCTTCCACCCCCAGGTTTCAGTGGCACGGTCCGTGCATTCCTCCCCCCCCTCCCCCTTCATCTTCCACCCCCAGGTACAGTGTGCACGGTCCGTGCATTCCTCCCCCCCCCCCCCCCCCCTTCATCTTCCACCCCCAGGTACAGTGTGCACGGTCCGTGCATTCCTCCACCCCCCCTCCCCCTTCCCTCTTCCACCCCCAGGTACAGTGTGCACGGTCCGTGCATTCCTCCACCCCCCCCCTCCCCCTTCACCTTCCACAGGTACAGTGTGCACGGTTCGTGCATTCCTCACCCCCCCCCCCCATCTTCACCCCAGGTACAGTGTGCACGGTCCGTGCATTCCTCACCCCCCCCCCCCCCATCTTCCACCCCCAGGTACAGTGTACACGGTCCGTGCATTCCCCCCCCCTCTCCCCCCCCAGGTCGTGTACCGGCCGTGCATCCCCCCCCCATCTCCACAGGAGTGTCACGGTCCGTGCATTCCC
>JABMCL010001273.1:617500-620000 GCA_018857735.1 Alviniconcha marisindica | reverse complement strand
CAACTGCCGCAACGCTTTGAAGCCGTTAGCAGCTCGCCTGTGACTGCCACCCCCCGTCATGACCCCAACCACAGGAACACCCAGTCACCCCACCCCTTTCCTCTCCGTTTCCCCCCTTTGACCCCCCGCCCTCGCCCCCACCCTAACCCAGCTCCCCACCCCGACCTCCGGCAGGTTGGTTCAACCAGGAGTTAAAGCTGCCTAGTCGAGAGGGCTGGTTTCGTTAATGATAATTATATGAAAAATATTTATCCGAGGTGGATTACGAATGTTGTGCAGCTGATTTACCTATTCATCTCTTTCCAAAACCTTTTCTTCAGTCAAGCTGCCCTGATATACGACCTCTCTCTCTCTCTCTCTCTCTCTCTCTCTCTCTCTCTCTCTCTCTCTCTCTCTCTCTCTCTCTCTCTCTCTCTCTCTCTGTATGTGTGTATGTGTGTGTGCGCGCGCGCGCGCGCGTGTGTGTGTATGTGTGTGTGTGTGTGTTGTATACACTGAATCTTGAAAACATATATAGATATATAAAGACTGTGCAAGCGCTTAGGGCCTGTGCGGGTTAGGCGCTCTAAGTGCCCATTATTATTATTTAAAGTAGACGTTGAGATGTGTTTGTTGACTGGTGTTTTTACTTGCTTGCGTTCGCTGTTGACTGTCTCAGCTGTGTCCAGAACTGTGGTCCAGCTTTTGACTTGTGATTTAGTGACTGCTGTTTTGACTTGTGATTTAGTGACTACTGTTTTGACTTGTGATTTAGTGACTTCTGTTTTGACTTGTGATTTAGTGACTTCTACTTTGACTTGTGATTTAGTGACTACTGCTTTGACTTGTGATTTAGTGACTACTGTTTTGACTTGTGATTTAGTGACTACTGTTTTGACTTGTGATTTAGTGACTACTGCTTTGACTTGTGATTTAGTGACTACTGTTTTGACTTGTGATTTAGTGACTACTGTTTTGATTTGTGATTTATTGACTACTGCTTTGACTTGTGATTTAGTGACTACTGTTTTGACTTGTGATTTAGTAACTACTATTTTCAAGTGGTGTAAAATAATTTTTAAATCGTGTTTCATCCTGAAATGACCTTACACAGTTGACGAGACGTTAAACTCCAAACAGCTAATTAATTTTGACCGAAATTCGGGTCGCAAGCCACTTTAAGTTGTTTAGCAGCGTCACACCAGTCGCCCATAAGTGACCCCGTACTCAGCCGGAGCTATGAACGTCACGCTTGGTTGTGCAAAGACATTTCTTACACCTTTGCAGCGGGAGCTGGCTTAGCGCTCCGCTGGCTCGTGACGTCTGGCAGCCACTGGCTGTGCTGTAATAACAATGAACCCCACCGTTATGCACGTGAAAGTGGTTTCCAACCGCCACCGTACTTAGGTCTCGCCCCTTTTTACCTTGAGCCTTGCGATACGGCGTGGCGGTGACGTGGCCAGCTTTGTCTCGCCCGGACTGTGGTGTGAGGTCTGAAGGGACCAGGTCTCAGTGCCAAAGTGCCTGCTGCGCGAGTGAAGGTGTAAAAAATGTATCTGAGCTGTTACGGGGGGGGGAGGGGGGGGGTTGGGGTTATTTGCTTGTTTGTGTGCTGCTCCTGTTGTTATCGTCGTCGTCGTCGTCGTCGTCGTCGTTGTCGTTGTTGCTGTTTGTGTTATTGTTTGTGTTATTGTTTGTGTTATTGTTTGTGTGTTGTTGTTTCTTTCTTTCTCTCTTGTCGGGTTTTCCTGGGGGCGTGGGGATTATCGTTGTATTATCGTTGTCTGTTGTTGTTGTTGTTGTTGTCCAATGTGTGATTGCGATTGTTGACTGCAGTAAGTAAGTAAGTAAGTTGGTGTTTTACGCCCAGTCAACCGGTACGGTTATACCAAGGCGTTGTTGACTGCAGCCTTGACAGAAATCAGATAATAGATGAAATGAAAATTATACTGCATTAACCACGTCTGCAACCAAGCAAGTCGGCGTCCACCAAAAAAGCAGCAACCAGCTAGACTCTGACGTAACTGGCGCTTACTCAGCTTGTTGTGTTATGCGTGACCTAACGTCACCAGGCTTTAAGGTGCCAGACCAGTCACGGGGCAGGCAGCGTCCGTGTGTGTGTGTGTGTGTGTGTGTGTGTGTGTGTGTGTGTGTGTGTGTGTGTGTGTGTGTGTGGCTGTGTGTGTGTGTGTGTGTGTGTGTGTGTGTGTGTGTGTCTGTGTGTGGTGTGTGTGTTGTGTGTGTGTGTGTGTGTGTGTGTGTGTGTGTGTTTTGTGTGTGTGTGTGTGTGTGTGTGTGTGTGTGTGTGTGTGTGTGTGTGTGTGTGTGTGTGTGTCTGTGTGTGTGTGTGTGTGTGTGTGTGGTGTTGTGTGTGTGTGTGTGTGTGTGTGTGTGTGGTGTTGTGTGTGTGTGTGTGTGTGTGTGTGTGTGTGTGTGTGTGTGTGTGTGTGTGTTTTGTGTGTGTGTGAAGAGAGAGAGCTCATGGCCTATAAGCTACAGCATGTTGATGAGCATATAACGA
>JABMCL010001273.1:595000-605000 GCA_018857735.1 Alviniconcha marisindica | reverse complement strand
AGCTCCAACAAGATCCGCACGCTGTCCTGGACGGCGCTGAAAAAGGTGGACTGGGACAGGGACCAGCAGCTGTTGCTGGACTGCAACCCGCTGTGCTACCCGCCTCAGGACGTCTGTCAGTCCGGCCTCAAGACCATCATGCAGTTCTTCCAGGAGTCCCAGGCTGACGTCAAGGTCAGTGTCAATGATCGACACCCAACAGGCTGACACTGAAGGCTTTGTTTGGTGTTTTTTGTTGTTGATGTTTTGGTTGTTGTTGTTGTTTTTGGGGAGTGGGGGGAGGGGCGGAGGGACAGAACTGAGCAACATGCAATTCGTTTGTTGTTGTTGTTGATGTTTTGTTTCTTTGTTGCTGTTTTTTTTTAAATTTGTTTTGTTTTGTTTGTTGTTTTGTTGTGTTGTTGTTGGGGGGGGGGGGGGGTTGTGGTGTGGTCTTTTGGGTGTTTTGCTTGTTTGTTTGTTTGTTTTTGTTTTGTTTGTGGAATTGGGGCGGGGGGCTTGCTTGTTATTAGGGGGTGGATGCGGCAAATCAAGTCTCATTCGCTTCTTTTATGACATTCTAATATATATGACGTCATTCTGATGATGCGGTTCTCTGTTTCAGACCTACTAAGGAGTGAACGTGTTGGTGATCGTCTCCCACAGCAGTGGCTTTTCGGCTCTCTCACCCCCTCCTTGCAGGACGTCATTCTAACTATCCATTTATGACGTCATGCTGATGACGCGGTTCTCTGTTTCAGACCTACCAAGGAGTGAAGGTGTTGGTGACCCGCAGTGGCAAGCCGAATCTCATCCACTCCTTGTATGACGTCATTCTAATGATCCTTTTATGACGTCATGCTGATGACGCGGTTCTCTGTTTCAGACCTACCAAGGAGTGAAGGTGTTGGTGACCCGCAGTGGCAAGCCGAATCTCATCCACTCCTTGTATGACGTCATTCTAATGATCCTTTTATGACGTCATGCTGATGACGCGGTTCTCTGTTTCAGACCTACCAAGGAGTGAAGGTGTTGGTGACCCGCAGTGGCAAGCCGAATCTCATCCACTCCTTGTATGACGTCATTCTAATGATCCTTTTATGACGTCATGCTGATGACGCGGTTCTCTGTTTCAGACCTACCAAGGAGTGAAGGTGTTGGTGACCCGCAGTGGCAAGCCGAATCTCATCCACTCCTTGTATGACGTCATTCTAATGATCCTTTTATGACGTCATGCTGATGACGCGGTTCTCTGTTTCAGACCTACCAAGGAGTGAAGGTGTTGGTGATCGGCTCTCATCGCAGCGGCAAGTCGAGCCTCATCCACTCGCTGGTGGACCAGCAGGCCCGACTGGCAGACGACATGACGGACATGGCCGTCGGTATCGACGCCTACGAGATGAGCTTCGACTATGACGTGGAGGAAGGGAAACCAGGTATACATGTGATAGTGACGTGGGGTGTCGGTCACCCGCCGCCTGTCACCCAGTCACCCGCACAGCTTATAGCAGCTAGGGCAAAACGCAATAGTTATGAAACAGTCAAACACGATCTGAAAAATTAAACTTTAAACGACGAGTAAAGTAAATAAGTGACTTTTTTTAACACTCAGACAACCTTTTTGGTTGGTTGGCTGGTTAGTTAGTTCCTGGATTTTACTTCCTGTCACCCGCACAGGGTCACCTCAGGACGAATCCCACATTCACACTTACTCCACACAGGGTCACCACAGGACGAATCCCACATTCACACTTACTCCACACAGGGTCACCACAGGACAAATCACACATTCACACTTACTCCACACAGGGTCACCTCAGGACGGATCACACATTCACACTTACTCCACACAGGGTCACCTCAGGACGGATCACACATTCACACTTACTCCACACAGGGTCTACCTCAGGAAACAATTAAGTTCAAAAGGGCATGTTCACTATTACACTACAACCACAGGTCACCTCAGGACAAATCAACAAACATTCACACTTAACTAGCACATCTCGGACGATCCAATTATCACACATTACTCACACATGGTACAGCTCGAGAAAGATAGTTCCATTACGTCCAAAGTGGAAGGGTCACTGGAAACATCACATGTCTATGTACAGCAAGGCACCTAGCGGACCCTTATGTATCCGTAAATTTTGGGACCTTCTGGACATCCACTCAGATTTTTTATTCCCCAAAGAGTCCCTGTACTTACTCACACAGGGTCACTCAGGACAAATCACACATTCACACTTACTCCACACAGGGTCACCTCAGGACGGATCCCACATTCACACTTACTCCACACAGGGTCACCTCAGGACGGATCCCACATTCCACTTACTCCACACAGGGTCACCTCAGGACGGATCACTCATTCACACTTACTCCACACAGGGTCACCTCAGGACGGATCACACATTCACACTTACTCCACACAGGGTCACCTCAGGACAAATCACACATTCACACTTACTCCACACAGGGTCACCTCAGGACGGATCCCACATTCACACTTACTCCACACAGGGTCACCTCAGGACGGATCACACATTCACACTTACTCCACACAGGGTCACCTCAGGACGATCCCACATTCACACTTACTCCACACAGGGTCACCTCAGGACGGATCACTCATTCACACTTACTCCACACAGGGTCACCTCAGGACGGATCACACATTCACACTTACTCCACACCAGGTCTAAACGCAAGTCAGGAAAAATTAAGTAAAAGATGCTTCACTATGCTACACACAACGCAATCACTTGCCAACACAACGAAGCCAAACATCTCAATAACTAGCACATCTCAGTAATTATATACATTTCACTTATTTACAGCTGAGAAAGATAGTTCCATACTGTCAAAGTGGAAGAGTGTGAAAACAGTCACATGTCTTTGTACAGCAGGCACCTTGCTGACCCTTATGTTCCTGTTAGATTTTTGAGAGACCTTCTGGGGTTCTCTACTCAGATTTTTTATTCACCAAAGATGTCTGTACTTGTCGGATGTGCTAAACATAATGTGCCTGTGGTTCCTCTTGCAGTTAAGACGCTCGTGAAACTTTTTCTGTGGGGTTTCTATTTGGTTTAGTGTCGCTTTACGTCCACAGAAACCGTAGGCTTATTAGGGACGGGAGCCCAGAACGGCCACCTCGACTTTCACACAGCTCCTGAGCTGTGTGGGGATTTGTATTGGAACACTGTCTTAATGCCTCCTTGTCTCACTGACCATACTGCGGAGTTGTCCTTGGACACTGAACATTTGTATTGGAACACTGTCTTAATGCCTCCTTGTCTCACTGACCATACTGCGGAGTTGTCCTTGGACACTGAACATTTGTATTGGAACACTGTCTTAATGCCTCCTTGTCTCACTGACCATACTGCGGAGTTGTCCTTGGACACTGAACATCTGTCTGTTAGATGTTTATTCCTCGTTTCACTGACCATACTGCGGAGTTGTCCTTGGACACTGAACATTTGTCTGTTGGATGTTTATTCCTCGTTTCACTGACCATACTGCCAGTGTTGTCTTTGGACACTGAACATTTGTCTGTTGGATGTTTACTCCTTGTTTTACTGACCATACTGCCGGTGTTGTCTACGGCAGGTATTAGGACACTGAACATTTGTCTGTGGGATTTTTACTGAAATATTTAGTGCCTCCTCGTTTCACTGACCATAATGCCGCTGTTGTCTTCGGCAGGCAAGTCGCTGAACTTGTGCCTGTGGGATTTCTGCGGGGACCCGTTCTACCTGTACCCGCACTACATGTTCCACGAGCAACCCTCCATTACCGTCCTCACGTTCAGTATGCCGGATTACTCCGCCCAAAACTTCGCCCAGCAGGTCAGTGTCCGGATCGTCCTGACGTCGCCCAGTGCGATCTTCCTCGTTTTTTTGGTCGTTTTGGTTTTTTGTTGCTGTTGCTTGTAGGGGTTTTGCTTGTTTGTTTGTTTTTGTTGTTGTTGCTTTTTTGTGTTGTTTTTTTCTTTTTCTTTTTTCTTTTTTGTATTTTGTTACTGTTGTTGTTGCTGTTGTGATGCTTTTTGTTTTGTGTTTTGTTTTGTTTTGGGATTGTTTGTTTGTTTGGGTTGGTGGTTGTTTTGCGTTTGTTCGTTTCGGTTTGTTTACTGTAGGGTTTTTTGTTGTTGTTGTTGTTGTTGTTGTTTTTTGTTGGGGGGGGGGGGGGGTCGTGACATTCTTTTTCTTTTCTGTGCTGTGAGGTCTTTTTCTTCGTGTCATCGGTGTCATTATCTGACGAATGGCGATGTAGCCAAATTGGTTCCTACGCGCCAGCTCGGACACGGCAATAATAAGGCTACCAACTCAGCCGTTTCTTCATCGCTGATGTCTGACATTCAACCGCGACATTTACCCACAATCGCCTTTCCGTCCATCAGTGCACGAACGTGTGGCACGACATGCCATCTGTTTGGTGACGTGCTAGATCATGCGGTCATGTGGCCGCGTGATGGAACGTGCTAGATCATGCGGTCATGTGGCCGCGTGGTGGAACGTGTTCATACAGAGCCTTTAAAGCCACAGTTACGTCAAGCTTCTCACTCAGACTCTGGTCCCAGCGCGGCTTGCACAGGTAAAGGGGCGGCATGAAGGCCACGATCCACCTTTGGTCACGCGCATTACTACATCATGTACGGTCAGTTGCTATGGAAAAGCGCACACTGTTATGTCACCGTCGAGCGAGCGATGGTGTAATGCAGGTTTCAAACTTGTTCTCTTCTCATAGACCGTTATGTCACCGTCCTGCGACTGGTAGAGTAATGTAGGTTTCACACTTCTTCTATTCTCATCTCCTCATCTTCAGATGAGAATTACTAGAGCAAGTTTGAAACCTGCATTCATTACAGGACCAGTCGCTTGACCGTAACATCACTGTCCGTGGTTTCCCATAGCAACTGATCGTACATCACGTAGTCATGACCATAACCAGCAGTGGACCATAGCCTTGAGCGGTATTTATAAACACAGTGCTCGGCTGGGATGTTTTCGCTACCGACAGTATAAATAGATACAACACTGCGCTCTTCTGTCACATGGTTCAGGAGCTGTGTGAGAGTCGAGGTGGACGTCCTGGACTGTCCGTCCTAACGAGCCTTCTGGTTTCCGTGGACGTAAAGAATTATTGCACCGTGCTTCGGCATTGGTCACAACTTGTCCCTAATATGTCAACTGACATCTGAGGACATAAAGCATCACTTCATCATCATCATCAGCTCTTCTGTCGCGTGAGCCGGTTTGGCCCAGCGGTAAGGCGTTAGGCTGGTAAGCGGAAGGACCCCGGTTCGATACCGCTTCGGCTCTCCTTTCTCTTCAGAAAGGTTGTGGTTTGTGGACACTGTCTTGTGACTTTGTCCGTCACTTCCTACTGAAACATGAAAATGGCTCTCATCGCTGCCCATCTTAATGCAGAAGTCATTCTGGTGGTGACAGTGTAGCGATAGGTATATAATCTCCCTCTCCCCCCACCTCCATACCCCCTTCCCCCCTTCTCCCCGTCCCTAATAAGCCGTACGCTTTCTGTGGACGTTAAGCACCATGTTTACTTACTTACTTGCTCTTCTGTCGCCACAGGTGGGGTCGTGGTTCGACTGGATGATCGCCAAAACCAACAAGCTGGTCGTCGTGCTGGTCGGAACGAAAAGCGACAAGGTCACGGCCAAGCGTGCGGCCGAGATCACGCGAGAAGTGCGCGAGAAGCTGGCCACGCACCTGCAGAGGCGGCAGGCGATGATCGAGAGCCGCATCAAGGAGATCGAGAAGCGGCCGGTGATCTCGCCCACCCTGTCGGAGCAGCTGAAGGTGTACATGAAGCTGCTCCAGGCCAAGTTCACGGTGCAGACCGAGGTGATCGCCACGAGCTGCAAAAGCTTCCTGGGCTTCGACAAGCTCCGGGAGGCCATCGAGGCTTTAGCCAACGACCGGAAGCTGTTCCCCAACGTGATGCGCGTGATCCCCACGTTCTGGGTGGAGGTGGAGAACTGGGCTGAAGAGCGAGGCAACTCCCTCCTCGTTCCCGTCATGCCTTGGGAGGAGTTCTCGGAGGAAGTGACGCAGAAGTTCGGCATGAAGCACCTGCTCAACTCCATTACTCAGTACCTGCACGAGAGTGGCAAGGTGAGGGGCAGTTGGTGTGTGTGTGTGTGTGTGTGTGTGTGTGTGTGTGTGTGTGTGTGTGTGTGTGTGTGTGTGTGTGTGTGTGTGTGTGTGTGTGTGTGTGTGTGTGGTGTGTGTGTGTGCGTGCGTGTGTGTGTGTGTGTGTGTGTGTGGTGTGCGTGCGTGCGTGCGTGCGTGGTGCGTGTTCGCTGTGCGTGCGTGTGTGTGTGTGTGTGTGTGTGTGTGTGTGTGTGTGTGTGTGTGTGTGTGTGTGTGTGTGTGTGTGTTCATGTTTGTTCTTCGTCCTTTATTAGCTCTGCGATTTTCTTTTATTTCATTTGATTTATTTTCTGTTATGTTTCATTCTATTCTTACATTTATTTTGAAAGTGGTGTTTACTTGGGTGGTTTGTTGACGGCTAACAATTTTCTTTTCTTTCCTTCCCTCCCTTTCTTTCTTGAGTACAGCAGTAATGATACTGACAACTCTCTCTCTCTCTCTCTCTCTCTCTCTCTCTCTCTCTCTCTCTCTCTCTCTCTCTCTCTCTCTCTCTCTCTCTCTCTCTCTCTCTCTCTCTCTCTCTCTCTCTCTCTCTCTTCTTTTTCCCCCCACCCAATACTGGTGTTGAATTTATCAGATGTTCTACTGCCTTATTTACTGGTTGCTATGCTCATAATGTATAACTGAGTGATGTATGCATGTGTACGTCTGGCGCTGTGAACACGCTATGTTTTGTGTGGAAATTCTCATGTATCAAATCTCACTCACTCATTCATGCCTATATGTATACAAATGATGCCTGTAATTTTATATTTACTCATCAGTAGCTTCGCAAGGACTAGTTCATGTTAGGCGGGTTTTTGACTGAAGCTAAACTACAATCCTTTTCAAAGAAAGTTTTAGAATCGAGTTCGAGTTCTCTGTCTCTCTCAGACACAGAGAGACTGAGGTTTTCGAGTGATTGCCATTGCAATGACTGGTCATTTGAGACCTATTTTATACACCCATAAAAACTCCACCCAGACCTCCCGACTGCATTACTATGGTAGTCAATGTTGTTACTATTGTTTTAAGTGTAGCCTTTTGGCATGTAGATTAGGAGGGACAGATTGTAAGAATAAGCAACTGCCTGAAATCTTAATCCTTGTGTAGTAAAGCATGACTCTCTCTCCTCTGCCTACCTTCTTACCCTCATCTCCCCCTCCTCTCCCTCTCTGCTCATCATCTCTCGCTCTACTCATCCTCCGTTCCTTCCATTGCCTTCTCCTGCATGTAGATTAGGTCAGGGACAATTGTAAATAACAACTGCCTGAATCTTATCCTTGTCTAGTAGTCTCTACTCCGACCCTCTCTCTCCCCTCTCCTCTCTCTCTCTCTCTCTCTCTCTCTCTCTCTCTCTCTCTCACACACACACACACACACACACACACACAAGCTGACAGTATGAGGATTGAAAAAAAGGGGCGGAGGTGGTATATAGCACAGATCTCTGTTCGGATTTTAAAGTGGTGTAGTTAATGTGGGAGACAGCTGTACGTAGTACCGAAGCATTTCGTGTCTCTAGCTGCATCACACAAAGTTGACATAGCTCGAAATCTCTGCGTTATCAGCTTGTTGCACTGAACTCAAAGGCTGCTTTCTTCGCTAAGGTCGCCACCGCACTCAACTAGATTTATTTCTCATTCTGTCAGTGTCTAAACTTTGTATTCAGTGACACTTGAGAAGGCTTTCAAAGACAGCTGTGTATGAAAACACACTGGGTCTTTGTTGATGCACGCTGGTGAGCACCTCGGCTCATAAATCAGTTCAAGATCAGAACATCAAAAACGGGTTTTTATTTCTCCTGAGGTCGCAATACAACCAGCATTCAAAGCATGTACCTTCTCTGCATAAGAGGCTATCATAGACGTGATAAAAAGCCTTTATGTGCGTTCGCATATTATAGTCATTCACTCTTTGCCGAAGAGCCTTTAAAAAGCGTGACAGAGGGGTCTGCTAGTCTCCTCGCCGTGTGCTAGTTGTCCGTCAGTGGCCCCAAAGAAGCAATGTTCTTTGTAAAGTACTTCTCGGTGTGCGAATTTCTCGCATTGCGCTTGAGTAACCCGGTGACACAATAGTACTGAGCGACATAACATTACAGAGTCAGTCGCGAACTTAGTTTTTGGTTGAAGGTATTACCGTAAACTTTCAGTAACAAAAAATATGAAACAAGAATGACTGCTAACGTTCTAAAACGGGATGGAAACACATCTGCTGACATCATTCAAAAGAACACTGTTTATTAGGACAAAACAACATGCGAATTTTCAGGGTAATCCCCTTTTATCAAGCTACAAAACGACACCCACACAACAGTTAAACAGTGAAAGACGATGCAAATGAGGTGAAAAATAAGTGATTTAACTCGCCATCCATCTCATTTGCATCGTCTTTCACCGTTTAACTGGTGTTTAAGTGTCGTTTTGTAGATTGATAAAGGGGATTACCCCGAAAATTCGCATGTTGTGTTTTGTCCTAATGTTGTGTTTTGTCCTAATGTTGTGTTTTGTCCTGATAAACAGCATTCATTTAAACCTTTTATGCGTTTTGATCCTGTTTCAGTAACATAGCTTTGGGCTGAAGGTAAACTTTCAGTAACACCGGAACTTTGCTTCGGCTGTTTTAGTTCGACGCCCATCTCGTGGATCGATGTTCATGGTCACGTGATCACATCCTCTTTGGCGGCCTTTCAACAGAGGGTGTGGATGGACTTGTTAAGGTGGCATTTTTACGATCTGCGTACGTCTTCTTTTCTGCTCGGCAACTGGAGGTCGATGTTGGTTTTACCGTCGTGCAGTCGAGGCACTTACAGCAAGAAAGAGCGTCACCTGCCAGTCTCGAACACATCGGCTGGATCTTGTAACTCTTATTGCACTGAGTATTCATGGTGAAGGAACGTAAAAACCCGCGGTGTTGAAGACTGTTACCGAAGTGGCATAAAACACATAAAGGCTTCTTAGAGACGGAGAAAGGGGGGAGGGAGGAAGGGAGTATGGACATGGGGAAAGAGGGAGATTATGTACCTATCGCTACACTGTCACCACCAGAATGACTCCTGCATTAAGATGGGCAGCGATGAGAGCCATTTTAATGTTTCATTAACTGTGATGGACAAAGTGACAAGACAGTGTCCACAAACCACAACCTTTTTGAAGAGAAAGGAGAGCCGAAGCAGTATCGAACCGAGGTCCTTCCGCTTACCAGCCTAACGCCTTACCGCTGGGCCAAAGCGCCTGACGTTAAGCACCATGTTTACATGCTATCCTTCAGAGCTGAGGAGCTGTGTGAATGTGGAGGTGACCGTCCTGGGCTCCCGTCCCTAACAGTCCCTATGGTCTGTGGACGTAAAGCGACACTGGACTTGAACATGCTAACACTGTGTCCTTGTTGGAGTTGGAGTGCTATAGTAGTTGTATTTATTCAGATTCTCTCTCTCTCTCTCTCTCTCTCTCTCTCTCTCTCTCTCTCTCTCTCTCTCTCTCCTCTCTCTCTCTCCCCCCCCCCCCCCCCCACCCCCACCCCCATACGCCACTTTGCGGCAAACTTCAGATCCAAACAGATCAAAGGTTAAAATGAACTCTAATTCACTATGACAATACAAACCGTGCGATTTTTCGATTTTTTAATTTTATTGTCAAAGGGGTTTACCCAGAAATTCGCACGTTTTATATTGTCATATTAAATTAGCGTGTATGTGTGTGTGTGTGTGTGTGTGTGTGTGTGTGTGTGTGTGTGTGTGTGTGTGTGTGTGTGTGTGTGTGTGTGTGTGTGTGTGTGTGTGTGCATGTGTGTGTGTGTTGTTGTTGTGAGTTTTTTAGATTTTTTTCTTTTCTTTTTGTTTGTTTGTTATCATTGTTTTA
>JABMCL010001273.1:557500-590000 GCA_018857735.1 Alviniconcha marisindica | reverse complement strand
GGATTTGTAGGCTAGATATTTTGGTAGTATTTTTTGCATTTTAGAAACAGAGAGAGAGAGAGAGAGAACACACACACACACACACACACACACACACACACACACACACACACACACACACACACACACACACACACACACACGGAGACAGAAATAGACAGGCAGGCAGACAGAGACGGGGGAAGGGGGCAAGTAGTAGTAGCTTGGTTTTGTATGCCCAGTCAACCAGTTCAGTTGTATCAGAGCGAATGTATGTGTTGGGGGCGGGGGGAGGGGGGGGGGGGCAGAGATTCAAAATCACTCCGTCGATAAATCTTTAGCAGTTTGATGGTTCTACTGGTATCTCCTTGCTTTAGGCATCTTGGCATTTCAAAACAGACGTACTGTCGTTTATTGTGGTTATTCGTATTAAACTGCCTGTTAACTCACTTGATATTACACTGTCTGTTATATCCCTGGGTTAGGGTTATTCTTATTAAACTGCCTGTTAACTCACTTGATATTACGCTGTCTGTTATATCCCTTGACGTGACTTTCTACTCAATCCGAAAAATGGGGGATCGAGGAAAAACTAAACATGTAACTCTGTACATACTTAACGTTTGTGTGACAACTATTTATATATCATGAAAATAAAAGTCAGCTGTGTGTTGTTTCGACTTAATTATGCAAGTGACTGAACAGGAGCGAAATTTTCATAGTCGATATCTGCATATCTATATCATCGATACGAAGAAGACTGTAATTATAGCAGATACTTCCCTTATTTATTAAAAACTGAATTTGGAAGCCAGCTCTGTATGCGTTAGTTTCGGATAATTCAAATTAATGACCGAGCGCGAATTTGTGGAATCAATGATATGCGTTATGCGGAAATGGTGCGGTTATCAACTGAATGTGTGGACAGGTTTTTTTTAGTACCCGCTGACCGAATGTTGCATTTTCAAACGGACAAGCTGTAACAGTTGTTCATTTTCTTGAAAACGACTATGCTGCTTTGTCAGTTTTCTGGCATGGATTCTCTCTCTCTCTCTCTCTCTCTCTCTCTCTCTCTCTCTCTCTCTCTCTCTCTCTCTCTCTCTCTCTCTCTCTCTCTCTCTCTCTCTCTTTTTTTTTTTTTTTTTTGGTCCAAGTCGGTTTTGGTCCTATGATGCAAAAAGGATGTAGTTTAGATCACTGAAAGTCTGACGTGAATATCTATAATTATATACGTAGGCAAGCGATGACGTGACCAAAAATACTTCTGTTCGCTTTTTGTTTATGCGTATGCAAATTGTTGAAATAATAATAATAATAATGGACATTTCTACGGCGCATGATCCCTAGCAAGACCTAGGGCACAATGCGCCGTACAAAAAGCTGCAGAAAAATGTATAAACACATACAATGGACAAAATAAAAAAGGTTTCGGGCCATACGACCGCCAACCACGCAAGAATTTACATACAGCAATTTCAGTAAATAAACAAAAGTTGTCAGTAACCAAATATGACCAAACTCTGATTCTAGCACACATGTATGATACAAGTAGATATACTGCAAATACAAAAATGTACAGCGGGATATTGCCACACACACACACACACACACACACACACACACACACACACACACACACACACACACACACACACACACACACACACACACACAGGTGGGGTGGGGGTAGGGGGTATTAATTATATGCAGATTTGAAGAGATGAGTTTTTAAGGTTTGCATAAAAGAAGATGTTGATACTGAGTGACGAACATCATACGGTAACGAGTTCCACTGTGTCGGGCCCGTGAAAGAAAAACCTCGTTGTCCAAAAGTCTTTGTTTTTGTGAAAGGTTGCGGAAGGTTCTGGTGTCAGAAATGGAGTGAAGTTGTCTGGATGGATGGTAGACAGTCAGGAGTTCAGAAAGATAGACTGGGTAACTTTTAGTGAAAGAATTGTAGCACAGAGTTGCGACTTTATACTGGATTCTTGAGACTACTGGTAGCCAGTGAAGTTTCTGAAGGAGGGGTTTGGTGTGTTCGTGCTTGTGAGCTTTGAAGACAAGTCTGGCTGCATCATTTTGGACCTTTTGGAGTTTGTCAAGAAGATATTTTGGAGAACCTGATAGAAGAGAATTACAGTAGTCAAGTTTTGACAAAACAAAGGCACAAAGGAGGGTTTTTATAGCAGTGCTTTTTATCCGTAGTATAATTTGTAAACCTACAGTTGATCATAGACAGACAGTCCATATAGACAGGTAATAGCAATTTCATGTCCATACAGATAGGTAATAGCAATTTCATGTCCATACAGATAGGTAATAGCAATTTCATGTCCATATAGATAGGTAATAGCAATTTCATGTCAATACAGACAGGTAATAGCAATTCATGTCCATACAGATAGGTAATATCAATTTCATGTCCATACAGATAGGTAATAGCAATTTCATGTCCATACAGACAGGTAATAGCTATTTCATGTCCATACAGACAGGTAATAGCAATTCATGTCCATACAGATAGGTAATAGCAATTTCATGTCCATATAGATAGGTAATAGCAATTTCATGTCCATACAGATAGGTAATAGCAATTTCATGTCCATACAGACAGGTAATAGCAATTCATGTCCATACAGACAGGTAATAGCTATTTCATGTCCATACAGACAGTTAATAGCAATTCATGTCCATACAGACAGGTAATAGCTATTTCATGTCCATACAGACAGGTAATAGCAATTCATGTCCATACAGACAGGTAATAGCTATTTCATGTCCATACAGACAGGTAATAGCAATTCATGTCCATACAGACAGGTAATAGCAATTTCATGTCCAGTCTAGCGCCTTGTAGCCTGAACCGGCATGGATTACTCTTGCCTTCTTTTTCTTTTTACTTCTTTTTTTCTTCTTCTTTTTTAAAAAGAAAATGCTGTGTGTTGAATGGTATGGTTACTTTTCTTGAATTACTTGGACTGAGCTTTTTGCCTTGAATATTTACGCATTGCGAAACAATATTTCGATGCATTAGTCCAAAATGTTTTCAGAAGAAGAAAAAATCTAGATCGGAAAGTTGCTGTTTACAAGATGGCCAGGTTTCTTTGCTTTAAAGTTTAAGAGAGACGATCGAAGGTAGTATATAATAATATTATGACTTTTGTATTATTTCAGTTGTGATAAGTCGAAATAGATTCAGGCACCGACGACCTTCAAACCCCTCCGTGAATGGGGAGGTGAACGTAAGTGTGTCTCGTGACGTCATATGTCAGACGTCATTGTGACATCTTCAGCACGATCGCTTTTGTTTCGCTTCCATGAATCGGTTTGCGTTGTAGATGCACTAACACGATTGGTGATTACGACTGATTTCAACCCAAATTAAACTGATATGTGTTTGGTGTTTGAAAATGACTTGTTCAGATGTTATTTATAGCGGTGACTAACCTCGTCAGACCTGCTGTCAACGGTCAAAGGTCATACGTTTGCTACTAACCGACGCGCTTTGTTCTTTTCTGCACCTTGTGTGTGTGTGTGTGTGTGTGTGTGTGTGTGTGTGTGTGTGTGTGTGTGTGTGTGGTGGGGGGGGGGGGGGAGAGGTTATAGGGTTCTTTTTGTTGAAACTGTACACATATTGCATAACACGCTTTAGTGGGTTTTTAGTTTTTTTTGTTTTTAACTGTTCGAATACTAACAAGCATGCTCGCCTCCCAGCTGGCTTCATTACTGAACTGATTTGTTTACTGCTTTTTAAACATTAACCGCTCTATATAGAATCTCTCTCTCTCTCTCTCTCTCTCTCTCTCTCTCTCTCTCTCTCTCCTCTCTCTCTCTCTCTCTCTCTCTCTCTCTCTCTCTCTCTCTCTCTCTCTCTCTCTCTCTCTCCGTTTAATTTTGCCAATACTGTACCTTCAAGAAGATGTAGTACTATTTAGAAGGTTGGCATGCAACAGTTGTAGGGTGCCTTCATAAAATGTATATGCCTTTTCTTCTTCTTCTTTTTATTTTTTATTTTTTATTCTGTTTTTAATGTTGTTTGTTCATTTTTATTTTGTTATTGTTGGGGGAGGGGGGTGATGTTGCTGTTTAATAACGTTGCTATTTCTTTAGTATTGCGTAATTTATTGAGCTATGCTTGCGGTTATTCTGTTCATTTCATGCACGTATTATCTACTTCTTTGTGCACGTACTTGTTTCAACTCGATCGCCTCTTTTCGTTTGTCAGTTTGATTTTAGCTATTCAGTGTCATCTTGTGCAAAACTGTTGTGTTTTTATTTCACACTTTGCTTTGTTGTTGTTACCTACTATTGTGTGTGTACATGGGCGGGTGGGTGTTGGTATGTGTGTGTGGATGCATCGGTGGGTGTGGGTGTGAGCATGCGCGACCCTTTGTGTGAGCGTGTGTGTGTGTGGTGTGTGTGTGTGTGTGTGTGTGTGTGTGTGTGAGTGTGTTCTTTTAATACTGCAATGGGATGTGAGGGGGTATCATTTTTGCATTGCAGGGGATGCTAAATGGCGTATAATGCAGTTCTGCTTTCTCCACTATACTGTGTTGTTATGTTAGCACGATGTCAAGATGAAACCAAACGCTCATTTGGACTGTTTTAAATGCAGTTTGTGACGTAATGATTGCTGACATTTTTCTTGGTGGTACAACCATACGGAATCATTCTATTCAGCTCTGTTACTTATCCGCTGTCAAAAAAATCAAAAAATAAATTAAACAACAAAAAAAAGATTTTTGTTTGTTGTTGTTAATTGTTTGACAATGGAAAACGGAAAATGTGCTCTCTGATTCAGTAACTAGGGAACATTGATAACTATAAATGCAAGAAGGTGATTTTTATCGCAATTTAAGATCTGTTGACCTGAACGGTAGTGTGTGTGTGTGTGTGTGTGTGTGTGTGTGTGTGGTGTGTGTGTGTGTGTGTGTGTGTGTGTTGCCGATTAGCACATATCACTTTGGTAGTTTTCGGTTTAAAATTAATGCGATTTTAACTGGTCTTTTTACGGAACGCATATTTTTATACTCGCAGATTTCTTAAATTCCCCCCCCCCCCCCCCCCCCCCCCCCCCCCCCTTCTTGTTGTTTTAACACAATTTGTCTTTCGTATCTTTCACTCAAAAATTAATGCGATTTCAACCGGTCTATCCACAGATGACGTCATGCGCGCCCTCATCAGACGAACCGTCAGGCGCCGCGGTGCCGCCGTGACGTCAGACATTGACGACATCCACAGAGTTGCTCCCCCTAACCCCCGTCGCGCAGCGTTAGTTCCCCTTGAAATCGGCGACGACAGTCTGTGTCGTCTGCTGGCCCACAGAGAGTCCTTGGGATCTGAGGACTTCTGACGTCATGTGTCGTCTGCTGGCCCACAGAGAGTCCTTGGGATCTGAGGACTTCTGACGTCATGTGTCGTCTGCTGGCCCACAGAGAGTCCTGACGGGATCTGAGGACTTTTCTGACCGTCGTGTGTCGTCTGCTGGCCCACAGAGAGTCCTTGGTGACGTCATGAGTGTAGCTACACGTAGCTGGAGGGTCTTTGATTTGGCGGATTTTGTTGTGTTGTTGTTGTTGTTGTTGTTGTTGTTGTTGTTGTTGTTGTTGTTGTTTGTCGTCGTCCAAAATAACAACGGTTTCCATGAGTTTCGGTTTGTGTGCAAAACAGTGAAAAGAGCTGATTGAGTTCCTTTGTATGTTTGTTTGTACTGTTTTTAGTCCCCCCCCCTTCCTCTTCTAGCGCCCCACCACCCTTTTCCCCCCTAAAGACTTCCTTCCGTCCTGTTTCTGGCAACACTACTCATCGTGCTTTGCAAATTTGTCTGCTCTCTCTTCTCTCCTCCCCTCTCCTCCCCTCTCTCCTCTGCCTCTCCCCTCGCTTTTATGTTTCGTCAATGGTGTACTTTTTGCCTGGCTTTCTGTTGTTGTTGTTGTTGTAATGGCTTGTGGATTGTAATCGTTCCGTGTTGTTGTTGCTTTCATTCGCAAGCAGGTACAAAGGTTTCATGACATATCGTTCTCCCAGTATGGCAATAACAGCTAAAAGGCTTGTCTGATGCTTTGGCTTTGTTGCCTTCGTCTGTACTGTTCTATTCTCCCTCCACTTTCCCCAATAAGTCCCTCTTCTGCCGCCCCACCCCCTTTCCCCCCCCCACTCACCTTCCCTCCTTCTGTTCTCGCACACTACTCTCTTCTTCTCTCTCTTTCTCTCTCTCTCTCTCTCTCTCTCTCTCTCTCTCTCTCTCTCTCTCTCTCTCTCCTCTCTCTCTCTCTCTTCTTTTTTTTTTTATTGTTTCTTTTTATTTTATTGGGTGGTTGTTGTTGTTGTTGTTGCTGTTGCTGTTGTTGTTGTTGTTGTTAATGGGGCGCATTGTGGAGGTTTCGGCTAATCGTTCGCTCGGTCGTTGTTGCTTGCTGGTTCATTTTCTTGCAATGAAAGGTTAAGTTAAGGCTGTTCATAAAGACAATATCCTGTTGCTGCCCAGTGGATTATAGATGGGTCCATGTTTTGGTACCCTTGCTGTCTTGATTTATCATTATTAATGTTAATTGCTATCAGGTCATTGATTGATTAGTATTATTAGTATTATTGTTGCTGTTGTTGTTCATTTTGTTGTTGTCAGCAGCATCACCAGCAGCATCACTAGCATCATTATCAGTGCTATTATTATGGCTGTTATATTGTTATTAACATTACAAGAATTGTTTATGTTATTACCGTATTATTATTTATTAATGATAAAATCCATGGTATCCTTGATAAGTAATTGTATTGGGGGGGTTCTGTGACTAGATTCAGTCACTTTTATCCTGGATGTTGGTTATCATTCATCACTGGGCGAGTTGTGCCGAAGTGGTAAATGTGAGTGCCCCTCCCTTCCCCCTTCCCACACGTAGACTGCCCCGTCTCCCAGTCTCCTATAATACCGTTATTATACAATCCTTTTGGATAATCAAACAAAATGAGGATCAATGTTTGGCTTTGGTCAATGTGCCTGATTCGATGTTGTAGCTTTTTCTCTTTTGCTTGTTTATTACATACATAGATTTTGTACACTTACATAATGATTGTCCAAGATTGTTTAATGTCGCCCCCTACCGCCCCCCCCCCCCCCCCCCCACCCCTTTTTTTTTTTTTGTTTGTTTGTTTGTTGTTGTTGTTGTTGTTGTTGGTGGGGGGGGGGGGTAATTTCTTTATTTGTTTCTTCTTCTATCTAGTCGTCTGAGATGTTCGGCTGTTTTTCAGAAGCCATCTTAACAGTTGTGATATTGAGTGTTTTGGTTTGTGGTTTGTCTGTTTACTGGTGTTTGGTTTTGTAGATGTGTTTCTTTTGTGTCATAATCGTCGTGATGAAAACTTTATTAACAGAAAGAGTCACATTTCTGTATCTCAGTATTAAAGACAGCAGTTTGCATTCCATTGGCAATTAAAGCCTATTCGCTCTGCTGTGGTGATCTCCATAATTATCTAAAAACAACAGTTCTTGGCTGTTGAAATATATCAATCATCTTTTTTTCTTCTTCTTTTTTTTTCTTTTTTCTTTTTTTACTAGATGTAAAATATCATCAAACTGTACATACTGCGACATAACGACTGTGTTGATGTTATTGTTGTTTCGATGTTGTTTGTTGTTGATTTTGTTTTGTTTTGTTTTCTGGGTTGTTGTTGTTGTTTGGGGGGAGGGGATTTGTTTTTTGTTTGTTGTTGTTGTATTTTTGTTTTTTGTTTGTTGTTGTTTGCATTTGGTTTTTGTTGTTGATGTTGATGTTGTTGTTTTCATTTTGCTTTGGTCATACAGTGAATCGGACGCAAAAGAATTGTACATTCTTTGTAAATACATCTGAAACTACCGAACTGAACATTCACACGTGCACATTAAATCCTAACGACACACTCTGTTATTATTTATTGACGGCATCGGTTGTGGAACATGCAAGTATTACACACATGCTCATTCTGACCAGGGGAAGGTACCGTATCCATGGCTTTTAGCGTAAGCCTGCATTTATACATAGTTTTGCCATTGAAAAGAAACACTGTTTAACTTTGTTGTGTATACATGTACATGAAAAGGACAAACGCGGGCTGTTACATCTCTCTCTCTCTCTCTCTCTCTCTCTCTCTCTCTCTCTCTCTCTCTCTCTCCTCTCTCTCTCTCTCTCTCTCTCTCTCTCTCTCTCGGTGAGCTATTCGTTGTTCACCAAACCAGCAAATGAAAAGGGGTAACAGCGCTCAACAGGTGCGCAATATTTTTAACAAGGGAGACAAAAACAGACCTGTATTGCCCACTATAACTACCACCTGGCATGCTAGCCAATACAAGGTAGCTATAAATTAACAATGTTACGTCCTCGAAAACAGGACAGGCTTTCTCCCCAGTAAGATGCACATTGCTCCAGTTTCAAGATTATTTAAGGTTACATTTCCGATTTTAGCCTAACGCCCCGGGACGATTTCCGATCTTGAAAATGCAACAGTGTCGCATGGGTGGATGAGCTGGTTTTGCCTAACGGTAAATCTGGTTCGATTCCACTTCGGTTCTCTTTTCTCTTCAAAAGCTGTGGTTTACGGACACTTTCTTGCTACTACAGACATCTGTATTTCTGTTTACATTCTTAATTAGTCATCATCATTATTATCATTTTTGCATTTATGGGCACTAAGATCATTAAAAGTAATGAATTCAACATGCTTTTGTTTGTAGTGTTTCAATTTTGAGTCAGCTCTGTCAGTTGAAAACGATGCTCAAGTATTTGCAATGCGAAAGTACCAAATGCAGTGTTGTGTTAAGAAATACATGTAGCCTACCACAAGTTACAATTCTCTCTCGGTAAAAAACAAAACTAAACAAAACCCAACTAACTAACGGCCATTACATAACTTTTATTCCTGATGGCTTTTCCGAAGCCGCATTTTGAACTAAAATGGTGTCCGGACTTACCTAAAATACTGTCCTGCACACATTTGTGATTTGATGTCTGTAGTGAACACTTTTCCCGGCTCTTTCGTTCACTGACGCAAAGAAAGCAAGCATCGATTCACCGTCAGAACTCGGTCGCCATATCGCAAAACGAGAAGCTTGTTTGTGACGTGTAGAAAAAAGGAAACAGAAAAACATGGCTGCCGTGGCCGCTTTTCGGTAGGTGCAACTGAGCGATAAAATCGACAAACTATACGCAAAGATTATAAATACATGTATTTCTAATCTTTGCTATTCGTAACCCTAAATCTAACCCGTCTCTAACTCTGCCAAGCCCAGTAAATTATTTCCCACACCTGCTTCAGTCTCTGATATGAGAAATCGGTCGTGATTGGGACCAACACCTTCCCCCACTCCCCCCTCTGTCTCTGTAACTGTGTCTCTGTTTCTGTGTGTGTGTGTGTGTGTGTGTGTGTGTGTGTGTGTGTGTGTGTGTGTGTGTGTCTCTCTCTCTCTCTCTCTCTCTCTCTCTCTCTCTCCTCTCTCTCTCTCTCCTCTCTCTCTCTCTCTCTCTCTCTCTCTCTCTCTCTCTCTCTCTCTCTCTCAAGTTTTCATGTCTTTATAACCCACTTGTCACTGCAGATATTTCTGATTCCTCGTTCTTGTTTTGGGTAAATAATCAGTTGCGATCATATCAGTTGATGTCATGATATTTATTATTACTAGCATGCATGTATTAAAGTCGCTTTTTAAAGAAAATCATACAAATGTGTTGTTACTGTTTTATTTCGCTGGCATGCGTTACAAGCGGTCGTTTAATTAATGTGTGCGTGCGTGCCGCGTGCGTGCGTGCGTGCGTGCGTGCGTGCGTACGGCGTGTGTGTGTGTGTGTGTGTGTGTGTGTGTGTGTGTGTGTGTGTGTGTGTGTGTGTGTGTGTGTGAGAGAGAGAGAGAGAGAGAGAGAGAGAGAGAGGAGAGAGTTCAAGTGTGTTAATGTAACGGTAACAGTTAAGTCACATAGAATATTTAGAAACTTAGTAACAAAAAAGAAGACAGATTCACCACACATAAAAAAAAAATTAAAAAAAAAAAAAGACCCAGAAAGAGATTTTTTTCTAACAAAATTAATTACAGCAGACATGACACACAAAACGTAATTGAGTAAGGGAGACTAACACATACATGGGAATTTTTTGTCGAGTGGACTGAAGTTAAGTCCCCTAAAAAATACAGAAGGCAGAGTTCTGGCCCTTAGACCAGTCGTGAATCGTTCACAGCGGGACTGCACGATACAAAAACGACATAATATCATTATTAAACTTATTATTTATTCGTTTCCTTTTCATGATCATAGTTTTCACGATAACTGCATGTTTTTCACATACTTCTATATAAATATACATTTACACTGGCTGATACGATAGTGTCCAAGCCACAAACAAAGGACAAGATAGCCTGTCGAACTGGCCTGGGTCAACAACACTGAATAGCTGAGTCGTCTGCAACCGTTGGGTTAAAAAAACAAAAACAAAAACAACATTTTCATATATTTCCAAGAGAAACAAAAGCAAGTAAAACAAAAGCACGAATGTTTTAACATATGCATGTCATGTTATTATGCATGTTAATTCTGGGTGAGTTTGGGTGTGGCCTAAAACTATATTGGTTTATTTTATTGATAAAGTTGCAAATAATTCAGTCACAAGTACAATAACCTGTTTTCATTGGTCAAAATTGTTTAGTCTAGATTTGTTCGTCTTCTGTTCTTGTTGTACAATTCAAGGCGGGAAAATTGGTTACTGAATCTAGTTAAATGTTTCAGGTAATGTACACTGTTTCTGGATATTATTCTTCCCGGCTGCAGAAGAATAATTGCAAAGAATAAAATATTATTTCCTGCAAAAATGTATGACGTAGGACCAATCGGAATATGCCATGAGTTTACTTCATACCACTTCCGGTAATGGCCCCCAAATTACAGGCCAACTTTCAGCTTTGCGAATCGAGTTTGTTTGAATATTATGGCTCTCTGAAGTCGTATTTGTGACATTTTACTATTGCAAGTTACGGCACCTTGATGCTGGAATGCTACTATCGTTTGCAATGTTCTGATCTCGACTGACATTGCTGAGATAATCAAATTTTGTGCTCGTCCTGCGACCAAAACATCTGATCCTGGCACTAGTGACAGTCTGTGCATCCAGGATTTTTGTGAGAGATTTCTTTACGTGGAAACCACCTTTACAAGGGCTTTATGTTTGTGTTTTTGATTTGCAATGCGAGGAGGGTGGAAAGATGCACGACTTAGAACCACTGTTGTTCCGGAGAACTGGTGAATTGCTGTAAGAAACGAGAATCTGGTACACAAGTGGTAGATATAGCCTTTTGTGTGTGTGGATGTCGAAGGACTGGTCTTCGGGCGTACACGGGACAGCTTAGAGTGCTGGTGTACTGCACTCGTCGCGGTTGCAGGCTTAAAGTGTATGAGATACACAGCTGAACGCTTTGCATAATTCTGTTAAAATGAGTCAAGTATCGGCATCCAACATGGAAGTGGACCCCCCGTCAACGTCAGGTGCTCAGGCAAGCCAAGGTGGAACTCTGAAACGTTCTAACAGTGCCCCAATGATCAACATGCTAGTGACAACTTCACAAAATGATGAAGTCAGGTAACAGTTGAGTCTTATGCAAAGTTTTGTTTTCTTCTTCCACTAATCATAATGAACAGGCAAATGTTCTTTCTCTTGTAAGTTGTATTGCTCCAACACTGAGTCTGAATACACTTCCAATAGAAACTTGACTCTTTCACTCTCACTCACTCTCACTCTCACAGTCTCAGCCTTTTCCTCTTTAAGTTTAAAAAACATCACTTGCAACTTACTTTTTTTCTTCTTCAGACCTGATACTAATTGGTGTGTGTAGTCAGCATGTTAATTGTTATAGCTGCTTGATTCACTCATCACTGTGTCTGTGACTCATACATTTTGTTATTGTAAATGTGGTTAATTGGATAATAATTGTAATGAGCTATGACTAGTATAAGCTCATGTGAGAAAGGGCACTTTATAAATGTAGGTTATTATTATGCGTTTTATGTGTTAATAGTATAATACTGTTAACATCACATGCCACTAGCCATTCACATTCATTCAGCATTCTATTTCTTGTAATTAACACATTCGTAGTAAGCATGTTGGATTGTATTTGCATCCAATCCAGATCAGCTCAGAAGCATTAGCCAAAAACGGACCCAAAGATTCTTGCATATTATTATTAGCTTGCATCTACTAGACTTCATCCTCATGGCCAAAACCTGACACAGTCAGCCAGAAACAGATCAGATACAGGCTGGTTTTGAACAATATCATGATCCTTGGCCATCTGTGGAAGAACGCAAATGACTGGCACAGTGGCAGCAGGCCGGTTGCATTCTGCCAGAACTGGGCCCAATGATTATTGCACACCAGCTTGCTTCCAGACCAGACATATTTGGCCAAAACCTGACTTGGCCATCCAGATTGGATCCAGGCCAGTTTTGCACAATATGATCCAGGCTTTCTTTGGAAGAATGGAACCAAACTGTATGCACGAACTCAGGAAGTCTGATCCGGCATTTATGATTCAGCCCGATTCTGGCTGCATGCTGGCCAGTGGCCATAATGGCCATAACTGGCTGTAAGTACTGTAACCAAAATGCTGAAGTATGACCAGGGTATGACAATAAGGATTGCCCGCCTGCCCGGGGCAGGTGACTTACTCAGTCGGGCAGGTGAAGATTTCACTGGCCTACCCAGCTGGGCAAGTTGTATTAGTTTTTATTTTGTTTTATTGACAGTATCATATATTTCAATTCAAGCACCAGATTTCGTGTCATTGTGGCAGTTTCCTTTCTCATCATCAAACCGACCGACTTCAGTGTCGTAGCATGCGATTGGCTTGCCAGTGCAGTTAAGCCAATCAGAAGCTAGCTCTCTTTACGCGTGGCGAAGCATGGCTAGCACTCAGCTTTGGTGTGAGCTTTTTAAAAGGAGCATTGGGGGGTGGGGAGGGGGGGGGAGGAAATCAAAACTAAGTTTGAAAAGCTAAAAGCTAACAGATCCCAGTCAAAGAGAGGAAGTTTGTTCCCAAGTGCAGACGAAAGAATTTTCTTGGGGTGTTTGCAATGACTGTGACGGCATGGGCCGCAACTATGCCAGTACTAGTGGGAATTTTAAAACAATTTTCTGTCTTCTCCTTCTTTTAGGGGAGGGGAAGGGGGGGGGGGGGTGTCAGATCCAAAGTATAATCAATGAGCATTTAAAAAAAACTAATTGTGGCTGCTAAAAGGTTTAAATGAATAATCATGTTCTGATCGGGAAAGGGACACTACTCGCAACTCGCGATCTTGTTTTATTGTGGAAATAGGGGAAGCATTGGTGATTGGACCTTTAAAAAAAAAATCTTTTTCATTCTTAAATAACAGATTATGAAGGCAGGAATAAACTAGCATAAATTTGAATCCTTTATTAACACAGAAAATGAAGAAATGTATCTGGTGCAGGTTTGGCACAGTTCCCTGTGTTAAAAAATACAACCACTGATCCAAGCTGCCCGGGCTATGTTGGGTCATGGCTTGGGGCATGCATGGCAGTTTGGGTCATTAATATTAACAGTAATTACAATTCTGAATACAGTGTTAGAATGAAATGAACAGTAGCTGCCTGTTGGCTTTCACATTAGTCATGACACATAACAGAATGAGGCAGAGTTATGCTCAGTCACATTCTGTATTGTAATGATGATCCATTGCTGATACATTTGTACTGAGACAGGTACCACTGTAGATTTTAATTTTTAATTTTTATAAGCTTGAATACTTTACTGAATTTTATCTCTTCAAGCATGGGCCTGGCGATTAACAATGTTACAAATTTATGTAACTTTGTGGGGAAGTTGGTTTGTGTGTGTGTGTGTGTGTGTGTTAGTACTGTTACTGTTAGTGTTAGAGTCTACTTAGTACTTTTATCACACTTTCTACCCTTCAGAATCCATCTGACAAACATATCGCCTATTTTAATCAAAATGGTTGATTTTAAGAATCTGGCATGGGCAACTAGTTTTGCCACTCGGGGCAAGTGGAAAAAAGTTATTGTCATACCCTGATGACGCTATGACAGTGAAGCCGGACACTGAAGGGTTCACCTTGTGTGTAACTGTAAGATTGAGAGTCAGAGTGCAAGACTATGCATGCAGACATGTATCACTAATCATGTATATTGTGTGTCTGTGAGAAAATGTCCCATTACTATTAACCCACTTGGCCCCAGACCGCCCATCACCGCCTGCTCTTTTTCCTTACCGCGAAACCCCAGAGCGGCCGGCTAGCAGATGCTCCATACTAGCATCTCAGCTTATGCAAATAGGAACGGGATTCCGCTATTGATTACTACTTCCGGCGATGTCGTTTGTTCAAAGTTCAGCGAAGTTTGAGAGACGCTGTGAATTTTCAAAGTTGCGAGGTGGACGCGCGATAGATGGCCAAAAATAAACAAAAGCCCTACTGTTAGCAATGGCGTCAGAGCTTCATCCCTTGAGATCTGAACTGCAAATTTGGCTCAGTCGCTTACCGTGGGCACCCTAACAAACTCACGGAGCTTCATCTTTGGAGATTCAAACTGGAAATTTTGCAAAGTCGGTTACCCTGTAGGCCCCCAAAAACCCGACATTCAGATGCGGACATTTCTGTCTTGGGATTTCTTTTTTTATGCTTTTATTTTTTAGTGAAAAAAAATCAAAAGCTGTTGGATATACAAGAACACTGTATTCGCAAACTGGGAAAAATACCAAGTGAGCCGAAACTTTTGTTTGGTGTTTATTATTTATTTTTTAAAGTTGTATACTGGGATCATTTGACACAGTTACTTCCCTTCGCAAGGGATTTTGTAGCGAAAGGGCAGCAGCTGGTCTGGGGCCAAGTGGGTTAATACTAATATTAGTAATAAGTAATAAAAATCACTAAATAATTGTTATATTATAATAACTATTGCTGAAACAGTGCAGATTGACTTGTTCATGTTGTGTGACCCAGACATTTGGCCACTTTTCTTGTCAGTGTCAAAACGGTCATTACTGTCATACTTACTGTGTTAATTTGTAATTGTATTTGTAGACCTGCATATCCCTGCAATCTAATGTCATTCTATGTGTCAAGTTGTATTTAATTTTAAACTGAAGTTTGTCAGATCTGTTTTACAAATAGTTCAGTGTTGGACTTTGAGTATTTTGTTGTTTTGCAGCCCATCATCATCATTCAAGACAGCAGATGCCAGTCGTTTGCGTCGGCTGAGTTCAAGTAACATGGGTATCCATGCAGCAGCAACTGTAAGTGGCTTGAATTTGTTGAAAGTGTTGGTGTATCTTGTTTTTTACTATTTAGCTTTTCTGCAAAAAGTAAATAAGTAACTTTAGTCTTTATGTCGTATGCCTGCAAAGAAAGCAATTGTAATATTACATAATTAAATGTAAAACATTAAAGTACTCAAATATTATAATGTGTATGGAGGGGGAGGGGGGGGAGCTAATCATACTTGAACCAAGGGTTGCAAATGCAATGCAAACATTTTTAAGAACTTTGCTAAATTTAAAAGCAGTGTCTGAGGGGGAAAAGTGGGTGGGGGGGGGGGGGGGGTAATATCAGGAATTAGAACCTCTGCCGAATGAAATAAATAAATGCAATGTACACTACTACTCGTAATAAAAATAAAGGTTAAATAAATATAATGTACACTACCAGTACAGTAGTAGTAGTACTGTAGTGCTAGTAGTAATGATAAAGGTTAAATAAATATGATGTACACTACTAGTAGTAGTACTGTAGTACTAGTAGTAATAATAAAGGTTAAATAAATATGATGTACACTACTAGTAGTAGTACTGTAGTACTAGCAGTAATAATAAAGGTTAAATAAATATGATGTACACTACTAGTAGTAGTACTGTAGTACTAGCAGTAATAATAAAGGTTAAATAAATATGATGTACACTACTAGTAGTAGTACTGTAGTACTAGCAGTAATAATAAAGGTTAAATAAATATGATGTACACTACTAGTAGTAGTACTGTAGTACTAGCAGTAATAATAAAGGTTAAATAAATATGATGTACACTACTAGTAGTAGTACTGTAGTACTAGCAGTAATAATAAAGGTTAAATAAATATGATGTACACTACTAGTAGTAGTAGTGTAGTAATGTTAAAGGTTATGTGGCTGTGATTTCGTAGTTTGGGTGACAGCAAACGTTTGTGTAACTGAGACCGGGAGAGGTTGAAATAGCTTTAAAAGAAAGTAAAGGAGTAAGTATAGATATAAGCATATAGATATATATAGAAAAGGCAGGGGGTGGGGTCTGGTTCAGTACATTTTAAACAGCTGTTCCCATGAAGTGACAGTAAAGGAGGTGGCTGTAACCAACACTTTCTCTGTGGTAACTCATTAACTGTGAAGTGTATCACACGCTCAGAGGACAGCAAGTTAAGTTGTCTCTGCTCTCAGGGGCAGTTGCCAGCACCCAAGGCGACCGACCGGATCAACCAGATCAAGCATGAAGAGAACAACATCACGGACAGAGAAACAGCCCATGAAAAGTAAGTCCACAGCATGCTAACCAGTGTCCACAGAGCCATTAGTTAACAGCCTGTGAAAAGTAAGTCTACTGTGTGCTGAACAGTGCACAGAGCCATTAGTTAACAGCCTGTGAAAAGTAAGTCTACTGTGTGCTGAACAGTCCACAGAGCCATTAGTTAACAGCCTGTGAAAAGTAAATCCATGGCATGCTAAACAGGGTCCACATGGCCATTCATTTTTAAACAGCCCATAAGAAGTAAGTCCATGACATTCAGAACAGTCGACAGAGCCATTATCTTGAAATGTAGAGCAAAAGCTGTTCACTAATTCAGATCATCTGCAGATGAGCATGGCTTAATTTAGACTAGGACCGTTCAGTGCACTGACAACATTGTTGTAACATTAACACTGTAACACTAGTGTAATTGTATATTATACACACCCATATACTCTTCCTTAAACACACACACACACACGCACATATCAGTAATGGGTAACAAACTTCGGGGGAGGGAGGGAGTCCATAATTGTATTGGAATGACCTTGTCAGTAATAACGATGTTTTACTTTTAGGGTGTCCTTTCTTAACTGAGCCCTAGGCATGTAGAACAAACAGTCTCATCTTCTTTGTTGTCTCTTTTTTACTTCTTCTTTTTTCCTGTACAGAACAGCTTCTTCTTTTTTTCTGTTCTTTTTTTTCTGTACAGAATGGCTTTGTTAGAATATTATTGTTTTGTTCAAAATCTTATCCAGTTGTGAGCAAACTGGCTACAATGATGCATTATAACCCACAATAATATTGAAATTATTGGCTTGATGTTTTCAAGATCAGGGTTACAGTATTCACTTCAAGTTTAACGGATGAGTTAAAAAAGGTTTAATAGCCCAGAAGTTGTGGGATACTCATTGAGTATCCCACAACTTCTGGGCTATTAAACCTTTTTTAACCCAATTTGTTGCGGAGATACACTACGAGCTGGAGTACCACACAGATAATTTGGAGTGGTATTTATAACTTAGTCAATTGAGTGGTTTTATATTTTTGCACGACATGAACATGTTTTTCTGGTATGGTTGACTGGGCTCAGAGCGTTAATGTTTGTCTGGTTTTCTCAAACTGCAGATTTCGGTTATATTATTAAGTATTTGTTCAGGGCGGGCAACCAGATTTCCTTCCAATGATTAATAAAGTATTGTTATGTAACATATTGTAATATTTTGTGTTGTACATGTTGTACTTGATGAATGTTACAGGGAAGTACACTACTCCTGGCAGGTCACAAACTCATGGGATGCGATCTCACTGGTAAGTTGTAGCTGTAGCTGAGGCAGTCTAAAAGCTGTGGCTTTAGAGCCAGGGTGCGCATGAGATTAAGAGATACACACGCCATGACATCAGTGTTGCCGTGGCCTACCACAGTCCACAGTCTTTCACACACTCAAGTGACACAGCGCCAGCAACAGCCGTTCAGCAGTGCCGGTGACCCCTGAACCACAGCCTCTGCCCTTGTGTTTAGCGTCCCAGCCCTTTCTTGTGATGGCAGCAATCATCCCAACTGTAATAATTAATATACACATTGAGAAATTGGTGAAGATATATTAAGACTGACCTTCAGCTGTAATTTCTTTTTGGGGTGGGGTGGGGGCTAATAAGTTAAAGGTATCATGCCTGAAATGGTATTTCATTAAGAATCAAAAACAAAGACTAAATCTGCCAAAAAGGTTACCATGTTTTGGTGTTTGTTTTGTTTTTGTCAGTTGTGTGTGTGTGTGCGTGTGCAACTGTTAATTTTACTCCATACCATGCTGCAGACCAATCCAGACCCCATGATGACTGAGACCCATCGTCGCCCACGGTCCTTCAGTGAGTCGTTACACATCATGACCTCTCCCAGCCTTCTCTGTGGGTCGCCATCTCCCACACGCATTGTCAAGGTCAGTGCCAGGCCTTGTGAGCTGGGCATTTTCTTTTTGTGCATGTGTGTAGAGAACAAGCTCTCTCTCTCTCTCTCTCTCTCTCTCTCTCTCTCTCTCTCCTCTCTCTCTCTCTCTCTCTGCCCCCACCCCACTCTCACTCTGCCCCCCCCACCCCCCCACCCCCCACACCCCTTTCTCTCACATACTAAACCACCTCCCCTCCTCCATTTATAGAATGAGACAGGCAGTTTTGCTTGCTTTTGTTGTGTCTGCTTACATTGCATATCTGATTTTTCCCTTGGATGTAAACATAGTTACATGTTTATGGTGTCGTTGATGTGGACAGCACAGAAGATGCTGTCAGGTGTTTGTGATGTGAACATCACAGAAGATGCTGTCAGGTGTCTGTTGTGAACATCACAGAAGATGGTGTCAGGTGTCTGTGATGTGAACAGCACACAAGATGCTGTCAGGTGTCTGTGATGTGAACGGCACAGATGATGCTGTCTGTTGTGCTGACCCACTGTGATGTCTGTTCCAGCAATGCTTCTCCCCGTCAATGCGTGCCCCGGTGAAGAACACAACCTTCACCCCCAGCCCCAGTCCTAGTCCCACTCGCAAAAATTTCATCAGGTAACACTGTCATTGTCTTCCTTCACAATGTTCATCTTGTAACATTGTCATTGTCCTCCTTCAAAGTGTTCCTCGAGTAACACTGTCATTGTCCTCCTTCAAAACTTTCATAGGGTAACATTGTCATTGTCCTTGTCATTGTCCTTCAGAACTTTCATAGTTTTATTCTCATCATCCACTTTCAAAAAATTCATCAAGTAACATTGTCATCATCCACTTTCAAATATTTCCTAAGGGAACATTGTCATCACCCACCTTCAAAATTTCATGAGGTAATATTGTCATTTTCCACCTTAAACAAATTCACTGAATAACTGTCATTGTCCACCATCAAAATCAGGAGCTCACACGTGCACATTGAGGTACATCTTACAAATAAGGAAGAGTCTTAGCCTGTGTTTCTGTGTCCACGCTGTGTCACGATTCGGTGCTGAACCTCTTGAAATGAAATTTGCTGTGAAGGTTTTTTGTGGCATGAGGGTAGCACGTGGCTGTAGCAAGAGTATCACCTCTTTCGCTGATTAACACAACGCTGAAGATGATTGAAGTGTGTCAGTCACTCTGTCAAATGAAAGGGGCGGGGGGTGATATAAACTTATCTGCGTCAGGTAGCGCTCATGACTCTCAAGTCAGCAATCCAGGGTTCAAATCTCAGAGAAACCTTCTTCTTTTTTAAACTTCCTTCTTTGTGTTGTGGTTCTTTTTTCACTTATTCAGATGCTGGAATGCAAACATTGAAAATGAGCAACCATTTTTTTTTTTTTTTCTGTATTAACAGTGACATTTAAATAGCTTGTCTGTTTATTTCCATTTATGTGAAAGAATGGGCTGAAGCATGTATTTTCAGGTGTGGGAATTCTCTGATCTATGATTTTCCTCTCACTGATCATTGTGTTTCCTCACATTTTATTTAGCTGGCATTTCAATGCAATGTGGGATATCTGAAGCAAAAATGGCGGTCCGGTCGAACATAGTTGAACGAGGCAAGCAGAAATTGACGACACTGGGATAAAAAAAACAGTTGGAGATGGGAATGGACGGGAAAAGGTGGTCGGCAGGGAGAAGCTTTCTCTGCTTATGAGGAAGATTCTCACTCCGGGTGTAGCATATTATACTTCATGCCACCCAGAAGTCAACTACTCTAGTCATGGGAAGTTGCGTTAGAAGACCATGTGAGGATGGCAAAACACAAGAGCACCCTCAAAGCAAACCTACTGCAAAGAAAACAAAGCACGGTTCCATATCTTGCTTCTTCACAGCAGAGTAGGCTCTCACAGATTTGGAAATGGGTTTGTAGAGTGTGAGCAGGTATGTGTGTGAAAAGATGAATGTAATTGTAAATACTCAGCAAGTGCTATTATTGAGACTTATTTCTGCCTCCAAAATGTGTCAGATGGTACAGATTTCAACCTAGGATTTCAAACATTTTCAGGGGGTCGGGGGTGGGGGTATGACCCCGGACCCCTCTAGATTTCCTCTTTTTTACAGTTCACCAATTCCCACCCCTGATTTTGCTAGTGCATAATATATATATGCATGCACGCATACACACACACACACATACACACAGCATGCACGCTTTACCAACACATATTTTGCAAAGTCACATTCTACCCGAGTACCATGCCTGCATGAGATGTAAATAATCTGATGAGGCTGTGAATGCTAGCTTTGGAAGTAGGGCTAATCAGTGATGCTATGACAGGGGTGTTGCTTTGACTTTGAGCTGTGTTGTAGGCAAGCATGTCAAGATGCTGTGTCTGAAGTGAATGTGCAGGTATTTCTGTGGTTGAAGGGCAGGCAAGGGTGTCGCTCTGAGCTGTATTGTAGGCAAGCATGTCGAGATGCTGTGTCTGAAGTGAATGTGCAGGTATTTCTGTGGTTGCAGGAGCCTGAGCCCAATCGCCACGGTAACTGCTCCACTCAAGCGCAAGTGTAAGTAGCGTCACCAGTTTGTTTACCGTTCGTCGCTTGATGTTGTGCACATCATTGACATAATACCTGTAACAGGTAGCTTGCTACTGTAAAGCACAAACAAAAGTACAACAGGAATGACAAAATGTGTAAAACTACACAAAACGTACTGTAGTCTTTCCGGGGAATTTGTTTTTGCAGTAAAGCCATACTGTTTTTTCCCCTCGGTGGTGTGTGTGTGTGTGTGTGTTGGTTCACTGCTGCTGTTTTTACAAGAGAGCAAGCTTGCGCAGAAGTTGTCCAGACAAGCAGCTGACCTAGACATTAACAACTCTGGGTTCAAAACCAAGCTCAAAACTTTGTTCTTTAGACTGATCTTTCCACAAACCTAGGCAGGCCATTCCTGTGACAATATATTATGTGTCATGTCAATATGTACATTTGTGCCTGAATGGTGTGTGCTGGCACATTGAGTTTTTGATTTGCAAAAAAGATTAGCGCTCGGTAGGAGCAATCCATCATTATTATTACCTTTCAGTGGAATTGGATGGAGGAGATCACCATGGCTACCATTATTATTATGACCTTTCAGTGGAATTGGATGGAGGAGATCGCCATGGCTACCCTTATTATTATGACCTTTCAGTGGAATTGGATGGAGGAGATCGCCATGGCTACCATTATTATGACCTTTCAGTGGAATTGGATGGAGGAGATCGCCATGGCTACCATTATTATTATGACCTTTCAGTGGAATTGGATGGAGGAGATCGCCATGACTACCATTATTATTATGACCTTTCAGTGGAATTGGATGGAGGAGATCGCCATGACTACCATTATTATTATGACCTTTCAGTGGAATTGGATGGAGGAGATCGCTATGACTACCATTATTATTATTACCTTTCAATGGAATTGGATGGAGGAGATCGCTATGACTACCATTATTATTATGACCTTTCAGTGGAATCGGATGGAGGAGATCGCTATGACTACTTGAGCCCACCGAAGAAGTTCCACACAGGGCCCAGCACCCCAGACCGAAACCTGCCACACCCACTGGCACACAGGTACCCGGTTTTTTTCTCAACTTGCATGAAATGTCGGGGAAAGGGTCATTAGCGGTAAGGTCAGTGTTAATCCGGTCACCTGGCCATCTGTGGTGATCTTGAGTGTTGTAGGTTTCTTAGCCACAATTGGTGCAGTGTCTTTCAGACTAGGTCTGATGCTGATTTACCAGCCTCTTTTACCGCTGGGACTTGCTGGCTCTTTAGAAAAACACTTGCCCCCAGGGATTAGCTGTATAACAATGGAAGTGATTATCTCAAGCATTCAGAATTGGTGGGGCACAGGTCCGTGACAGAGAGAGAGAGAATGGAAAAGGGGGTTGTGATTGGAAGTACCTATGATTTTGTAGTCAGTTTAGGATTACTGTTGTTCTTGTGCCACTTTTAAATAGTTTTATGTGTATACTCTCTCTCTCTCTCTCTCTCTCTCTCTCTCTCTCTCTCTCTCTCTCTCTCTCTCTCTCTCTCTCTCTCTAGGATTATTTATCTTAATGTGCCACTTAATTTTTTATTAGTGTACTCGCTCTCTTTTTCCCTCTCCCGCTCTTTCTTTCTCTTCCCCACCCCCTCTCTCTCTCTCTCTCTCTCTCTCTCTCTCTCTCTCTCTCTCTCTCTCTCTCCTCTCCCTCCCTCCCTCCCTTCCTCTCTCTCTCCTCTCTCTCTCTCTCTCTCCTCCCTCCCTCCCTCCCTCCCTCCCTCTCTCTCTCTCTCTCTCTCTCTCTCTCCTCTCCCTCCCTCCCTCCCTCCCTCCCTCCCTCTCTCTCTCTCTCTCTCTCTCTCTCTCTCTCTCTCTCTCTCTCTCTCCCGCCTTCCCTCCCTCTCTCTCTCTCCCTCCCTCCCTCCCTCCCTCCCTCCCTCTCTCTCTCTCTCTCTCTCTCTCTCTCTCTCTCTCTCTCTCTCTCTCTCTCTCTCCCGCCTTCCCTCCCTCTCTCTCTCTCTCTCTCTCTCCCTCCCTCCTCCTCCTCTCTCTCCCTCTCTCTCTCTCTCTCTCTCTCTCTCTCTCTCTCTCTTCTCTCCTCTCTCTCTCTCTCTCTCTCTCTCTTCCCTTCTCTCTCTCTCTCCGCCTTCCCTCCCTCTCTCCCTCTCTTCTCTCTCCATCCCTCTCCTCTCCCTCCCTCTCTCTCTCCCTCCCCCTCCTCCCCCCCCCCTTACCCCCTCCCCGTCCCCTCCCTCTCAGCCCCTGCTGCCTTCAGGCCATGGTCAACCTTGTTTCAGCATTTCATCCAGCAGCCTGGAGGAGAGCAGCCCCGAGCAGACCGTCCCCCGCAGCTGCATCCCCCCTCAGCCTCCACGTCCCCTCGCCACTCACCCCCGCAAGGACCAGCCCCTTCCCGCCTTCATGCCCGTCGCAGACTTGACGGACATTCACATGACCGATTCGGAAAACTCTGACTTTGCCGAGCACTCGGAAATGTCCGACCTTGGGAAGCACGGGCTGGGGGAGCGCTCGGCCCAGTCCGGAGGTTTCACGCCCATCCACCCGGACAGGGTATGACCGCGGCACAGCCGGGGCCAAGCTCTTTTTTTTATTGGATCAACAGTTTCATGAGTGTGGGACTAAGTCGTCTTCAGCAAGTGATGCTTTTTCTACAAGCAGGTGGCAGAAGATGGGAAACATTTTTTTTTTTTTTTTTTTTTTTTGGCAGGGGAGGGTTGTGATGGTAACAGATCAGACTATGGTGTTAGTTTTTCACACAAGGGTGGAGCAGATGGAGTCTGTGATTTGCAGCTGGGTTGTTGTTGTTTTTTGGGGGGAGGGGTGGGGGTTGTTTTTTGGTACAGGAGAAGGTCACTTCCCTGTGTTAAATCTTGACTCATTCTGAGCTTCAGCGGTGAAGTGAGCAAGGTAGAGAGAGAGAGAGACAAACAAACAAACAAAATGCAGAAGAGAAGGTCTTGTGTTTCTGTTGACAAAAAATAGAAAAGTGGAAGTGTTATGTTGCTGATGGAAAACAAAACAGAAGCCTGTGACAGACTGCGAGAGTGCCACAAAAGTGATGATCGGCAAAACGAGACTGATGCTGGGGTGCATGCTCACGTTACTGTGTGGGCAGCATCCCCTTTCACTGGATGCAATGTGTTTGGCATGAAGCACAAATTGTGGAACAAGCTCTGATGGTGCTATTATTAGCAAAGTCATGTAATGATGTATTATGGGTTTGTGCTCTGAAAAGACCTCCGACCCGGAAGGAAAAAAAAGAGCAGTTGACTGATATTGATAGCATCACGAGTCTGGTACAAATGTCATAAGGTTAAACAGTTCTGTGGTTAGTAGCATTGGCGACTGGATATTTTAGTGGGCAGTTTGAATAGGCCTGTGGCTATGAAAAACCAAACATCGTCAGACTGGGCGCAGCGATCAGTGTACGTAGTTTGGTGACTGGTTGGTGCAGCGGTAGTGATCTCATCATCAGACTGAGTACTACTCTCTCATGAACGGTGATAGTGTTGTGGATGAGAACTGGAGATGTCCAACGTAATACTGTTATGGCTGGCCAGTAGTGTCAACAGACTGGATGTTTTTGTGACTGGTATAATCATAAGACTGAATAGTTTTGATTGACAGGGTTGTAAATCTGAATGGCGTTTGTGATGCAGAAAAACTAACTAGTGCTGTGTCATAAGACAAGATTGTGTATGTGACTGACAGTGCCGTGGGACAGGATAGTGTTTGTGGGGGGCATCTGACAGCGACATAAGACTGAATAGTATCTGGACTGTGATGGGGATTGTCATCAGTGTCATGTGACGGTATTTGTGTCTTAGACTATCATTGCAGTGTCATATGGCAAATTGTGTGTGTGGCTGACACTCTCATATTAGAACAAGATATTGTTTGTGACTAACACTAACAGTGTCATAAGACAGGATTGTGTTTTGTGACTAACACTGTCATAGGACAGGATAGCATTTGTGACCGACAGTATTACAAGACAGGATAGTGTTTGCGACTGACAGTGTCATAAGACAGGATAGCTTTTGCAACTGACAGTGTCACAAGACAGGATAGTGTTTGCAACTGACAGTGTCACAAGACAGGATACTGTTTGCGACTGACAGTGTCAGACAGGATAGTGTTTGCGACTGACAGTGCCATAAGACAGGATAGTGTTTGCGACTGACAGTGTCATAAGACAAGATACTGTTTGCGACTGACATTGTCATAAGACAGGATAGTGTTCACAACTGACAGTGTCATAAGACAGGATAGTGTTTGCGACTGACAGTGTCATAAGACAGGATAGTGTTCACGACTGACAGTGTCATAAGACAGGATAGTGTTCGCGACTGACAGTGTCATAAGACAGGATGCTGTTTGCAACTGTCAGTGTTGTAAGACAGGATAGTGTTTGCAACTGACAGTGTTATAAGACAGGATGATGTTTGCGACTGTCAGTGTTGTAAGACAGGATAGTGTTTGCAACTGACAGTGTTATAAGGCAGGATAATACTTGTGACTCAGTGCTGTGTTATGGTGAGACTAGTCATGGCGCCCTGTGACAGGATAATTCAGTGACCAGTAGCAGAGAAATGCTGTGTGATAACTGATCAAATCGGTGACCAAAGATAGGGAAAGTTTAGGGCCCAGTATGTACCCATGTTGTAAATGCTTTTGGGATCAGAATCACTTGAAACAGTGAGTCAAAACTGACTTCTTGTGTGGTTTTGTTTGTTGCTGGTTTTGGTTTATATTATTATTATTTGAGATAAAGAGTGAAAATTCCTGATAGAATGTTATGGCAGGACAAACACTAGGTCCATTTTTATTAACACAAGACTGACATTGATGAAAATATTGAATATGTTAAAACAGGAGGGGGGGGGGGGGGGGGCAGGCACTAAAACAGTAAAAGAACATTAAGCGGTTGCATTTAGCGGTCAAAGGGAGACACGTTCATTGTGTTGCAAGGACAGAAGGGGCAGTTGTGATGTGATGTTGATGTAAAGTTGGGTGCATAATATGACATGGTCAGCAGTCAAGCACAATGCTTTTGTGTACATGTTTGAAGGTCAGAACATTTTGTGTTGCTGGCCACGTCAGTCAGACATTTGGGTGTGTTTGTTTTATTCACATGAAGGCAGTTTGTGCATAAGAAGATGGTAGGATTTGGGAGTGGAAGTTGTATGTTTGTTTTGGTGTGTTTGTATCAGCCAGGGTAGGATACTTGGAGTGAGAAGAGTAGAAGGGAATGAAGATGTTTTCATATAGCAAGTCAGGATGGGCAGTTTGGGCAGTGCCATTGACTGAATTTGCTCCATCTCTGACAGGAGGGAGGGGGGGGTACCTTGGCAAAAACATTTGGAAGTGTCTGTTCGCATGGCGGATGATAGTGTGTGAAAAGGAAAAAGTACAGATAATAGTGTGTGAAAAAGAAAAAGTACCCTATGTTAGTATGTATCTGTTTTGTATTGTATCGTTCATACTCTGCCCACTGTAGAGTGAGGAGAGCCTAATGACCCTCAGACTGCGACACGCAGTGACTGTACGCAGGTCACCTCGACAATGGTGTAGAGTGAGGAGAGCCTGATGACCAGCCCTCAGACTGCGACACGCAGTGACTGTACGCAGGTCACCTCGACACTGGTGTAGAGTGAGGAGAGCCTGATGACCAGCCCTCAGACTGCGACACGCAGTGACTGTACGCAGGTCACCTCGACACTGGTGTAGAGTGAGGAGAGCCTAATGACCAGCCCTCAGACTGCGACACGCAGTGACTGTACGCAGGTCACCTCGACACTGGTGCCAGCAATTTGCAACGCATGTGATTGTACGCAGGTCACCTCGACACTGGTGCCAGCAATTTGCAACACATGCACTGTAATCTGGGCTCCCCATGTTTCACCACTGTAGAGGGTAGACTCACCCCTGTATTGCAATTTAAAGGGGTATTGTCACCACTCTAGAGGGTAGACTCACCCCTGTATTGCAATTTAAAGGGGTATTGTCACCACTCTAGAGGGTAGACTCACCCCTGTATTGCAATTTAAAGGGGTATTGTCACCACTCTAGAGGGTAGACTCACCTCTGTATTGCAATTTAAAGGGGTATTTTCACCCTCATCAAAACAATTCTAAAGGGTAACCATTTTATTTTAATTTTTTTAAATTTAGGAAGATTGTGTGTCAGGGCTCCCCTTTATTGTGTGAGTACTTTAGCATGTGTGAGAGCACCGAATTTGGAATTGGAGAGGTCGTGCACCTGTAAACATTGTAGTCACTGATTCAGACAGATTTCTAAGGGTATTTTCATGCCTTACTACTGATTTTAAAGAGTAAATTTCATGCAGGAAATTTAAAGTGTAAAGGGTGAATTTGAGGTCCTAATGTGCACAGATTGGGTTTTTTCAGGAGCCTTGTTTAATCCAGGAGAAAAAAACTTCATTTGCCCCCTTTCCCCTACTTTGAGTCAGAGTGCAAAAACTCTGTACTTTTGCAGAGTGAATTATCTGTCACAGTCCCACCCTTCTGTATTGATTTGTGCACTCTGACTCAAAATTGGGAGGAAAAAGGAACTATATGAAACACTTTGAGTCAGACTGCACAGCTCTGTATTAAGAGTGTGTGACTGATAAATAATATGCCATTTGACAGAAAATTTGGAGTTTTGCCCGTCACATTGATGGACACATAAAAAGAGCTGGAGGAAGCACTCAGACTTTGTGTGTAGGAGTGGCATAGGGTTCTAATGCGTAGGTGTGTTTCTGTTAATTGCTGTTAGTTGTAGAAGAGTACTTAGGGCAGGAAGACAGAAGGGTTGTAATACAGACAGAAGGTGTGTTGCACTGAAGGGGCAGGATTGCTCAGTTGGTCGAGCTTCTGACTGAAAAGCCAGGCGCAGTACTGACCCGCTGAAAAGCCAGGCGCAGTACTGACCCGCTGAAAAGCCAGACGCAGTACTGACCCGGGTTCAGTTCCCTGCTGCTGCAAGGCAATTCTTCTTCACAGTGGACTTCCAGTGGCACACTCCAGGCATCGCTTTCCGGCACCTCCCTCCAACTCTGCCAGAATTGGTTACGCCACTGAAGGGACACTCTTTATCTTCGCGCGGCTGTCCACCAGTGCCCTCTGATAATAAGACTGTGGAAGCAACATAGCGTCCATGCACACCTATAATCATGAGGCACATCTGCCCAGAGTAAAAGAGTTCTGTCTCAATTCAAATGATTTTGGTTTTATTTCTGCTGGATGGTTATGAAAAAAATGCCTGATGTAATTTGAGTGGCCACGACTACTACTTTGTTACAGACTTACTGCCTGCCATTTGAGCTGATTTTTCTTTATGATATTTTTTGGGGAGACGTACGGCAGTCAGTTTTGGCGGTGGTTGGAGGAAAGATGTCTTAAACCGGTGCTTGGAGTTTGCTTTCAGTGCAGACTCTTTTAAGGTGTTCATACAGCCCCCATACAGTACAATCACACACACAAACACTGGCAGCCGCCATACCATTGTTTGGACACACCTAAATACTGCTACAGTGGTAGGAACGTGTGTCGCTGCTCTTACATCTACTGGATAATGTTGCCTTACCCAGGTGTTTCGACCTGGGTTTTCTGGAAGGGATGAATGAAGTATAATGGAGAGAGAAAATAAATAAATATTGGTTGTGAAAGGGTCACTGTGATTAGGAAGTTTGTGTAGTTTGGTGTACCACTATCAGTGTCAGTCATTGAAGAGCACTTTAGTGATACTTTGTGTTCAGCACAGTTAGAATGTGGTGCAACAGTCTGCACAGTTAGAACGTGGTGCAACAGTGTGTACAGTTAGAACATGGTGCAACAGTCTGCACAGTTAGAACGTGGTGCAACAGTCTGCACAGTTAGAACGTGGTGCAACAGTGTGTACAGTCTGCACAGTTAGAACATGGTGCAACAGTCTGCACAGTTAGAACATGGTGCAACAGTCTGCACAGTTAGAACGTGGTGCAACAGTGTGTACAGTTAGAATGTGGTGCAACAGTCTGCACAGTTAGAACGTGGTGCAACAGTCTGCACAGTTAGAACGTGGTGCAACAGTGTGTACATTTAAACGGGGCAACAGTTGACAGTTAGAATGGTGCAACAGTCTGCACAGTTAGAACGTGGTGCAACAGTCTGCACAGTTAGAACGTGGTGCAACAGTGGTGGGTCACAGTCTGCACAGTTAGAACGTGGTGCAACAGTCTGCACAGTTAGAACGTGGTGCAACAGTCTGCACAGTTAGAACGTGGTGCAACAGTGCTGCACAGTTAGAACGTGGTGCAACAGTCTGCACAGTTAGAACGTGGTGCAACAGTCTGCACAGTTAGAACGTGGTGCAACAGTCTGCACAGTTAGAACGTGGTGCAACAGTCTGCACAGTTAGAACGTGGTGCAACAGTCTGCACTGTCAGAACGTGGTGCAACAGTCTGCACTGTCAGAACGTGGTGCAACAGTGTGTACAGTCTGCACTGTCAGAACGTGGTGCAACAGTCTGCACAGTTAGAACGTGGTGCAACAATTTGCACTGTGGGCCTACGTACACTGGACTGCAGGGCCATGGTTTGGACAGTTAGAATGTGGCACAGCCGTTTGCAGTTAGAATGTGGCACAGCCGTTTGCAGTTAGAATGTGGCACAGCCATTTGCAGTTAGAATGTGGCACAGCCGTTTGCAGTTAGAATGTGGCACAGCCATTTGCAGTTAGAATGTGGCACAGCCGTTTGCAGTTAGAATGTGGCACAGCCGTTTGCAGTTAGAATGTGGCACAGCCGTTTGCAGTTAGAATGTGGCACAGCCATTTGCAGTTAGAATGTGGCACAGCCATTTGCAGTTAGAATGTGTGCAGCAGTTTGCACCATGGACCTACTGTGACGGACGTGCAGGTCCATGGTTTGCACAGTTAGAACGTGGTGCAACAGTTTGCTTCTAAAGAGCGGTTAAGAGAGCAGTTTTATTTTGCGACCTGTAGGCTTCAGTTTACTGGGATGTTGTTGCTGTCCTTGTTGATATGTACAGATGTACTACGCTAGTACAGTATTTATTACAGCTGCATGGGTTGCTTGGATCCAGTACAGGTGTATGCACAGTAGAAAGAGTGTTAAAGGTAACTGTCCTTTTGAAAATTCATTTTGTTCAAAGGCCTGCCTTTGTCCAACAGGTAGACGAGGTGAAATTAAAAATGTAAAACTGAGGATCTGTTTGTTTTGTTTTAAAATACTACATCAGTGTTATTTTCAAATCTGAATGTTTTGTTTTAAAATGCTCCATCAGTGTTATTTTCAAATCGGATTTCTCTTGCGTCAGCCTTGGCCAGCAGTGCAGAGCACCACCGAGTGTCACAGCTGGCCCCACAGTTTTCCACACAGCCTCATTTGAACTTCTTCCTCGGCACTGCTAGCACAGACTTTCCATGCCGTATCTGTATCAAAGTAGTGCTGCGTGCAACACAGACAAATGAGGACACTTGTCATTAACCTGTGCAGCTGTGTTCCATCTCTCTGTCACAAACAAGGTTAAATTGATGTAGTATTAAATACGGGAGCTTTTTTTTTTTAAAGACACAATCCTGGTCAGTACCACGCGTGTGAAACTGACATAAAGTCAGTTTAAGAAGAAGAAGAAAAATCTGTTTCAGTTTTTTTGTTTTGTTTGTTGTAGGTAGGTAGGTAGTGTTGCTTAATGTCCTCAGATGTCAGTTGACATATTAGGGACAAGCTGAGACCAATGCCGAAGCGTGGTTCAATATAGCTTTACGTCCACGGAAACCAGAAGGCTCGTTAGGACGGACAGCCCAGGACGGCCACCTCGACTTTTACACAGCTCCTGAACTATGTTTTGTTTGTTGTTTTTTTGTTTTGTTTTTAATTTCAGTGGGTTTTCCGTATTGGAGATAATGGGTTTTGAAAGGGTTAGTTCCTTTAGGTGCCTGTGCTAATTCAGTCCTGAGGGTGGGGGTGGAGGGTTTCTGTTAGCTGGGGATTTATACACCAGCATATATATACATCCAAACATACCACATGCATGTGCACGTACATGTATGTAGCAACATGTATACATGCAGGCATGTGTACATGCAAGCGCATGTTTTATGTATGCATGAACGCATATAATTGTGTGCATGTATGCATAGCTAGGTGGGTTTCGTTTTATGCAGGTGCTGTACATGGCTTTATGATGAAGTGGATGTGTGTATTTTTGTAACCCTGATACGCCTACCAGACAGCATTGTGGTGACTAAACCTTGTGTATAAATCTAGCGGTGTTGCAAGCTTTCGCTGTTGAAACACAGGATTTTACTGGTATGTTTGTGTATATATATATATATATAATGTAACTTATATAATTATCACTGTTTTCCACTTGCATCCTCTCACTCATGCCAAACGTTTTGTCCTGGTTTCTGTGGTTTGTTTTCAACAGCAGTTAGGCTCAGTGCTAAGGCATCATTCAAGTTGTAATGATACATATACTGAAATGGCATGCTTCAACTGTGCGCAGCAGTATGTGTCCGCAATGAGAATGGCGTGTGTATATGTGATCGGGCTGATCAGTTCATGTGGTCTGACTGTCTATTTTTGTGCTTTTTTCATCAAATCCTGGCTCCAGTTCTGTCAGAACCCTGCATATCTGTGCGTCGCTATTCAGCAGCAATGCTGTTGGAGTGTTGCCTGCATTCTCTGCTTTGGGCTCACATTCGGTCAAAGCGCCTTACAGATACTTTTTCACATTGCATTCTGGATTTACTATCGATCCCAAAGGTCAGGACATCATGGACTCAGTAACTGCACACGTTTTCTAACAAGCTTAATAAGCTTTTCTACCCAGACCCCCGCTTGGCTGGTTTATGAAATCTTTGTTGTCTAATGGAGGAAGGTGGGAAACGTCCAAGAAATGACAAATGTTCTGAGACAGGCCCATCTGGCAGTGGCACCAGCCATGTTCCAGCCAGTTGAAAAATAATCCGTTTTGTAAACAGATGCTGTTTCCGTACAAATGGGATCACGCCTGATCATTTTCTTGGTTGCTTGATTTTTGCCATTTCTGTATAGTATGTCATCCTTGTAAATGGAATCATGCCAGATTATCCGTCATGAGATTGTGCTTTCTTATGCACTGATGTATATATCTCACTGGTGTATATATCTCATAGTCATGCAGCTGCCTCCAGTCAGACAGAGAGCTTTCCCAAATGTCCATTTCAAACAGTTAGCTGGGAAAAGCATTCTAGTTTGCAATCATCAGTAAAGTCCTTTTAGATGTGTGTGTGTGTGCAAAATTCTGAGTTTGAGTTTTTAGCAGCAGTATGCCCAAATAGACTGAGTTTTTAGCAGCAGTATGTCCCAGTGCCAGTGAAAATGGCCCCAGCCTTTGCTGGCTAGCAGCTGGAAGTATTACAGACTGCAACACACCTTGGTCATTCTCCCCAAACAGTGGGACCATTTCGGTGGGTGCTGTGGCATACATGAATGATGAAAAAAGGGGGGAACAACAATAGCAGAGT
>JABMCL010001273.1:507500-552500 GCA_018857735.1 Alviniconcha marisindica | reverse complement strand
TGTAGAATTCTGTGTGTGGAGAATCAACACACAAGGGAGATAATGTGTCTGGATTAATCAGCACTTGACACCACACAGACACAACAAAGACCTGAGTGACCCACAGGAACTCTCACCTGGCTTGCAAGCAAATATAAGGTACATAAAATCCACCATAGATGGCACACAAACACAACAACAAAGACCCGAGTTGCCTATGGGAACTCACACCTGGCTTGCAAGTAAATACAAGGTACATCAACTCCACCAGAGGCTCTTTCAAGCGCTGATTAACTCCCTTGTGTGTTGATTCTGCACAAGCGCTCTGGGCCTCGTTCTGTTTGTTTGTGTATGGAGGCTGTTGGACTTTGCATCCTTTCGTGTCATTATACTTAGGGTAAGTGTGAGGATGGGAGTATTACTGTTTGTGTATGGAGGCTGTTGGACTTTGCATCCTTTCATGTCATTATACTTAGGGTAAGTGTGAGGATGGGAGTATTACTGGGTATCTGTAATTCGTGTTCAACATCTGAGTGCATAATAACAAACACTTGAGCCACCTGGATTGACCTTGAAAATAAGTGTTGTTGATCCCAAATTTGTTTTTATTTGCATTTTTTGTTGAAAGGCGGCTTTTTTTGGTATTATATTTTGCCTGGATTTGCTTGTTAGTAAAAGCAGCATGGGTGGTCCATTGATCATGTGATTTTTTTTATTTAAAAAAAATTCATTTCTAATAGTAATACTAGTCATTTTGTACAGATGTATAATAGATGGATTTGTGGCAAGCACAGGTCTTCAGCATGTCTCACTGTTGCCTACTGCAGTAAAGAGAGTGGTCCTTTCTCTGGTAAGCTCACCAACAAGCATATATATTTTTAAATTATCAATTGTAAATGACTCGCTTCCAGGATAAAGAGCTGCTTGCATTGTGCTACAGAAATGTCCTCAAAGGGTGCAGCTATTCCTGACCTAAACTGGGTGAGCACTTCTCTCTCCCTCTCTCTCTCTTTCTTCCTTCTCTTCTTCTTCTTCTGATTTTTGTTTGTTTTGTTATTGGTTGGTGGGGTTGTTTTTTGTGGTTGTTTTTTTTGGTTGTTTTTTTTGGGGGGGGAACAAGGAAGGGGTATTATTCCGTTGGCTGCCCTTGTGACATCATATGATGTCATTGGCAAAGTGCTTTCCATCTGCTTGTAGGACATTGTATACTTTGTTTAGGTATTGTATACTTTGCTTACATATTCTCACAGGAAACGGAGTTCTCAGAAGCAGCAGTTCAGGTCAGCTTAAAGGACAAGTCCAAGGTGAGGGGGGATTTTTGATACGATTTCCGTTAAAGCTCGCTGAGAACGATGATGTAGGTGAAACAGTGATCTGAGGGTTATAAATGCACGAAAAAAGGCATTTTCTGTCGTACCGAAAGCGTCGCCATGACGCCCAAATCACGTGACCATATGCCTACTACGTCACTCTGGGAAGTCGCTGCAAAATGGCGCTCGAGCTCCGAAGACGAAACTGATACTTTGCCCGAGAGACCCACAAGGATACAGCCGTATCAGTTTGAGCCTGTCAGGCAGGATTTTGAAAGAGTACCGGAACATCGTGTCAGCTTCGAAGTAAACCCCATGCGGTATTCCATGGGGGTTTGCGAAATCACACTCACTGAAGTGCTCGCTACACAAATGGGCGTGATGCGGCGCAGCAAGAAAGTCAGCTCGTTTGAATTGTATAAATTGAATCTACTTTCGCCTCACTGCGGGTCGATTGCGCGGGAGCTCGTGCATTGTTATACCAGGGGTCATCTGCGAATTGTTACAGTTCGCGGCAACACAGTAGGCCGGCATAGTTAACTTTTTGTCGACCACACGCATACACAGTTTACTGAAGAATCTAAGATGGCAACCGCACTGACTCCCCAGACTGACGTCACTTCCGGGAAAGTCACGCGACTGATGAACCCGAGACTGTAGTCTCGGCCAGCCTACAGAAAATAAAATCGATTAAAAACCCAATTAAACAATTGTTTTTAATTTTTATTTCATTAAATCTGAAACTAGGGATTCATTTGTCAATCATTTAGATGGTCATTTTGCATATTTAAAAACCTTGGACTATTACTTTAACCTTTCTGTCTAGACTGATCCTGGGAGGAAATTGTGTGAGAAATACAAAATTGTTGGCAGTGAATGGGTTAATAATTATTGCCACAAGAAGCATTTTTCACCCTTTCTGGCCAAAGAGGGACACAGTGAGTAGTAAGTTTGTGAAGCAATTGGAGAACACATCGCCTGAAGGTCTTAATGTCACCAGTTCAGTGTTTCAGATATTTTCATATTGTGAGTAATACTGTTTTTTAATGCCTTGTCAATTGTGTAGGTCATAATTATGAGAGATATTTTCACATTGTGAGTAAGACTGATTTTTAATGCCTTGTCAATTGTGTAGGTCATAATTAAGAGAGTGGTTCACATTTGTCAGAGCTCTACCTTGAATCTGTACTGCTCACAACTCAGTTGTACCTATGACTGCCTTTGAAATGCATTTTTAGCGACAGAACCCTTTCTTCTTCTTCTTCCTTTTTCTTTCTTTTTCTTTCTTTCTTTTTTTCTTCTCTTCGTTTTTGTTCTTCTTTTTCATTTTTTCTTTTTTCTTCTTCACATGTGCAGTGGGAATCATCTGCTTCATTTTCTAGCAGTGGTCACTTGGCTACCACTTCAAGAGGTCATAGCTTCATTTTCTAGCAGTGGTCACTTGGCTACCACTTCAAGAGGTCATGGCTTCATTTTCTAGCAATGGCCACTTGGCTACCACTTCAAGAGGTCATGGCTTCATTTTCCAGCAGTACCCACTTGGCTACCACTTCAAGAGGTCATGGCTTCATTTTCTAGCAGTGGTCACTTGGCTACCACTTTAAGAGGTCATGGCTTCATTTTCTAGCAGTGGTCACTTGGCTACCACTTCAAGAGGTCATGGCTTCATTTTCCAGCAGTACCCACTTGGCTACCGTTTTAAGAGGTCGGCTTCATTTTCTAGCAGTGGCCATTTGGCTACCACTTTAAGAGGTCATGGCTTCATTTGGGTTCTGTGACTGTGCACATCTTATAGTTGTATTCCATATATCCTGTTAACCTTAACTGAGATTCTTGCCATGTTTGATAGCCTCATGATTCACCTTTTTTTTCTTTTTTCTTTTCTTTCTTTGTGTTAATGAGCTTTTGTTTAGTTCTTAGTTGCCTTCTTTTTCCTTAACCTGGAATGGTACAGCATATTCATCCTCAGCTCTTTAGTTTTTCTGTTTTAGTTTTTTTGCTCTTATAGATTTTGTTGTTTCATGGTTTGTTTTTTGGTTGGGTGGGGAGGGGGGGGGGGGGATTCTTCTTTAGGTGAATGTGTTCCTTGTCCAGACACAGACTGAGCCGGACACTTACTTGAGACTTGCCCACTTGTCTTTGACCCTGACTGGTTGATGGGGCATCAAGAATGAGTTAGTCTCCTTGGAGTTTGGAGCCTCTGAGCCATGTGAACCCATTATGTTGTCTCCTTTCTTTGTGGTTAGGTGTGGAGTTCTCAGTAGGTGATGGCCACCCCCCCCCCCCCCCCCCCTTCTGGAACAGTCCATGTGAAGTCCAAATTAACAGTACATCACAGGAGGTAGTAACTACAGGTGCATCATTATTTTTCCATTGTTGTAAAATAACCATGCTTACTTTGAAAAAAGGCATTTCTGTGGAGTTCACACAATGTTTCTTTGTGTCAGGTTGAAGGGCTTCATTCTGAACCTTTTGTGTATTCTGATCTTAAGTCACGTTACTTAACTTTGTTATCATGTTGGATCACTTGTGACATTTTATGTGTACAGTTTTGTGAGTTATGTGAAAACAAAAGACATTGTGTGTGTGTGTGTGTGTGTGTGTGTGTGTGTGTGTGTGTGTGTGTGTGTGTGTGTGTTATATGAAATGTATATTTTTGTAGATAATGTGTACATATTTCAGTTGTTGTTTTCTTTGGCAGTTTTTTGCCTCTGTATATTACTGGTGTGTAGATTTGGTGTCATCTCTTAAATCAGCAATTTGTATTTTATAAAATGTGAGTTATTGATTTGCTGCAATCAGCCTGACAGCTGGTATGTATTATAAAGAAGTATTTTGTGGTTACAGGGAAATAATTCAACAACAACAAAATTAGATACCAGTGTCATTTGACATCACTTGTCTTGTGCTTGACTTCTGTTCTGGCTTAAATTGTTTGTTGTTGTCTTTTTTGCTGTTGTTGTTGTTTGGATGGTTGGGGCTGTATATTCCCAGACCTATCGGATGATGGATACATTTTAGACTCAATCTCTGTCTGTCTGTCTGTCTGCCTCTCTCTCTCTCTCTCTCTCTCTCTCTCTCTCTCTCTCTCTCTCTCTCTCTCTGGCACATACACTCTCATCCGTTTTTGATAGCCCCTGTACCAAAGTTAGAAGGCTAGTATACTGGAATCGCACTGTCCCTGTGCCCAGGTTTTGTCGGGACAGTATCTTCTGAACCTTTCAAACTGTTTGTAACCAAAACTTGGTATGTCATCACTGGCCAGAAAGTTGTGCAAGAAAATTGGTTCCATAGCAGCTACTTACAGGTCAAGGTCAGAGTAAGGATTTGTGTAATGACAAGAAAATTGGTTCCATAGCAGCTACCTTACAGGTCAAGGTCAGAGTGAGGATTTGTGTAATGAAAATAGGACTCCTTACTATATCATCTTTACTGCTGATCCTTTCGCAACCAAGCACATTATCGTAAGCCAAAGTGTCCAGCGAAAATATTGGATTACTGTGGTCCTGGACACAGTGAGGGATCCAACTTTCTGTGAGTTGTTGTCCCTTATATCTGTGGAACTGCTAAACCATAAAATTGCAACCAAACTTGGTACGGTGATGCATCATCACGAGTCAGTGTGTTAATAGAAAATACTGGTTTGCTATCTTTGAAGTTCAAGGTCACAGTGGTGGCTCATATTATCCAAATATGACTGCTTTTCTTGTATCTTTGAAACTGCTGGTCCGCTTGCAAGCATGCTTAACCTCGATGGTACATCTGAAGCTGAAGTGTCTTGTGAAAAGATTAGAGTGCCATGTTCAGGGTCAAGGTCACAGCAAAGGTTCAAAATTTCAGTGACTGTTCACACAGATGATACATGTTTCTCAACTGCTGAACCTTTTGTAACCAAACTTCATCTCGCTATGCATCATCATGATCTGGAGAGTCGTTTGAAAAAAAACTGATTCACTGTCTTCAAGGTCAAGGTCACAGTGAAGATTCATATATATATATATAACTAAATTGTGTCTGTTTCTGCCATATCTACTGGATTGCTGACCCATTTGCAACCACCGGACTTTGTTTTGTGGGACATCATGACCGTTGTTGTCTTGTGAAAAGATTGGGATTGCTGGGTTCAGTCCAGATCAGGGTCACAGCAGCCGTTCAAAATCTTCATTGAATGTCTTCAGTGTCTGTCACGTGTTTTCTCTCCATTGTTCTCTTTGCAACCAAGCTGGGTTTGCTGATGTACTGTCTGTTGCTGATAAACAGACCAAGTGTAAGTTGATAGGGCATCATCATTTACTAACAGAAGGACTGTGACTCATGGTGTCATGAGGCAAATAACAGCAGGTATATTGCAGTGCCAGGTGACAAACCTTGTGAACAGGATTTGAACTTTTTCATGTGTGTGTGGGTTTTTTGTTTGTGTGTGTTGTTTTTGTTTCTGTGTGTTGTTTGGTTTTTGTGGGGGGTGATGTTTTTTTTGTATTTTGAGGGATGGTGGGTGTATTGTTGTTGCCTTTTTTGTGCTTAGTTTGGCAGCTTGTAATTTGTGCATCATGTTGTTTGCAACAGCGAAAAATACAGTCTGTGTTGTAGCCATGCACAGCTTCTTATCTGGTATGTGTTAGATTGCTTCTCTGTCGACCTTTTGGAACCATACACAAAAACAGTATTTTTGGCTTTGTGGTGCCAATTTGTCCTGTACTACCCCCCCTTTCCCCCTGTCCCCTGTGTGTGTGTGTTTCTCTCTCTCTCTCTCTCTCTCTCTCTCTCTCTCTCTCTCTCTCTCTCTCTCTCTCTGTTCATTTGGACCTAATTGCAAGGACTGGATGACAGGTCCAAATGGATCTAAGGTTACTATCCTTGAGTATTCAAGTTTTCAAGTTCTCCCCCCTTTAAGAGTTAGGCTTTTTTGTATAGCTCTTGATGAGCAGCTAGGAGATGGTAGGTGGTAGGTGCAGCTTGCTGCTATATAGCACTGATATTTGCCATTATGCATTTGTAGAACGTTTTTTTAATTTTGTATTGTGTCTGTCCATTCCTTTTCTATACATTTTTAAAATCTGGTATCAACAAATTAGATGGAATGGTCGATGATGCCAGCATGTCCTAGCCTTATGTGCCCTTTTAACAGAGGTAATGTTGAAGGGACTAACACTTCAAAATTTTGTGTTTGTGTATGTATGTTTTGTTTTATGTTTGCAAAATGATAGGTTTGTGGATTGACTAGGTGACGAAAGGTTTATATATGAGAAGAGTTTTGAAATGTGCGTTGCCTTTGACCAGAGTTTGACTGCCCTGAGGTGACCCTGTGTGGTTGACAGGACTTTCAAATCCAATAACTCTCTCTCTCTCTCTCTCTCTCTCTCTCTCTCTCTCTCTCTCTCTCACTGCAGTGTGGGGGGGGGGGGGGGACGGAATGACCTTGTTGCTGTTGCTATCCTTATGCCTTGTTTGTTGTTTTCCCCACGTTGAGAGCAAGGTGCCATAGTGTGTTGAAATTCTGTTGTTGAAGTATTATTAGCATCCAGATGCTGGATACACTGGTATGCACTGCACAGCGAGTATTGTGAATAGTGTACAGATATTTTGCGTGGAAATGAAAGCAGCCGTCGGATTTTCAAGCTGTGTAAAGCGTCGCACGACAAGCTAAGGCTTAGGTCGGTGTCCAGGCGTGTGTACATGGTCCTGTTGAGCAAGTGATTGCATTGATTGCAGAAGTTCTCATTGTTGTCTCGACTGCTTGGCTTCGGCAACTCCTGCCTTTGGAACCAAGTGGATTGTGAATAAAGTGAAAGGGATTAACGATGTCACGGTTCACGGCTCACTGTTGTTCTTGTTGCGTCACGTTTTGAAGCTGTGCGCGTGTACTGTCCTGATTGCCAGAAGCAAAGCCTGCTTACCTCCCTGTTCTTGCTAGCAGGAAACTTATCCCCCCCCCCCCCCCCCCCCCCCCCCCCCCCCCCTTTTTTTTTTTTTGATTTTTTTTTTTTTTTGATCCTGCTTTTGCTCTATTTCTTTTCTTCTTTTTACTTTATCTTTTCTTCTTCTTTTTGTGGTTGGTCGGTTTTTGTGTGTGTTTTTGTTTGGTTGTTGTGGATATTTTTTTATTTGGTTATTTGTTACAGAAACCCCTAGGCACACTAATAAAATCTCAAAGAAAAAATATTTCGACGGTTAAACATGTCTATAAACCAAAATAGCAACAGTAAATGACTGCACGACACAGCAAAACGCAAAACGGCAAATTTTCCTCTCCTCTGACTCCCTCTAACCCTGCAGTCGTGAACGAGCTTCACTTCGTCCCCGTTCGTCAGGTAGCTCTGTGCTCGTTTGTCAGGTAGCTCTGTGCTCGAGTGGTTAGCGCTCCGGGTCGATAGGTGTGGGATCAGTGCTCTGCATTTAGGCCCTTTTTTTCTTCAAAGTTCGCAATCATGCCATTTCCTTGAAAGGTCATATTAAAAATCTCGGGGTCTACATTGACGCTACTCTGTCTGTGGCGAAGCATGTTGACCACATCAGTCATTCAGCATCTCTCGAGGTCAGAAGAATGAGCTCTATCCCATTCCCACATACACACTGCTGACGAAGAAAGCCACTGCTTAGCTTATGTGTTCTCAGGTTGAAGTACTGCAACTCTTTGCTCATTGACATCAACTGTGATCAGATGTACAGGCTGCAAAAAGTTCAAAACCATGCAGCGAAGGTTGTTTTTCGCGAGAGCAGACGAGCACGTTAGATCATTGCTCAAGGCACTTCACTGGCTGCCAGCCAAAGACAGGATTACTTTTTAGAAAGCCATTTTTGTTGTCCGTTTTGTTGTTGTTGTTTTTGAATGGTACCCTGCCACCATAGCTGTCATCGTGTCTGTCTCTACACACTCCTCGCACGCTCCCTTCCAGTTCACATGAAAAACACGCTCCCTTCCAGTTCACATGAAAAACACGCTCCCTTCCAGTTCACATGAAAAACACTCCCAGTTCAATTCAAAAATACGCTCCCTTCCAGTTCACATGAAAACACGCTCCCTTCCAGTTCACATGAAAACACGCTCCCTTCCAGTTCACATGAAAACACGCTCCCTTCCAGTTCACATGAAAAACACTCCCTTCCAGTTCAATTCAAAAATACGCTCCCTTCCAGTTCACATGAAAACACGCTCCCTTCCAGTTCACATGAAAACACGCTCCCTTCCAGTTCACATGAAAAACACTTCTGCACGACGGATACTTAAGGGCTTTGGTTACCGGTCGTTCTCTGTTCAGGCTCCCCTTGTCTGGAACAACCTTTCTGCTCACATCCCACACTGCAGTTCTCTATCAGGTCAAAACTTCTCTTAAAACCTTTCTCTATAATTCTGGCTACTCAGTTACTCCAAACTTTTCACAGGCATTGCATGCTGTATTTGATTTTATGTTCATTTTGCTGCTGACGTCTTCACTGGCTGACTGATGATTTTGGGGGTATGGGAGGTGGAAAGAGACTGGGAGAGAGAGAGGCTGCGATATTATGTGTGTGTGTGTGTGTTGGGGGGGGGGGGGATGTGGAGGGATAAAGTAAGATAAATAATGCATTATTAAATCAGGTTGTGTATTGTAGCAATGTTTCATGTATTGCGCTTTGAGCCTCAGACATGTATAGTCACAGACGGATTCGGCGCATTAGAAATACATCACTCTCTCTCTCTCTCTCTCTCTCTCTCTCTCTCTCTCTCTCTCTCTCTCTCTCTCTCTCTCTCGCTCTCTCTCTCCCCATCACCCCATTTTAACTGCTAAAAACTCCACTGAACTCAAAACTCCACTGAAGTGAATTGAACTCTGATCTGTTCACATGCAGACGCAGCGTCTCATTTTCATTGTTCACGTCAATCAAACAAAGAGAATCAGAATGGATTTTCTTTCTTCACGTCAATAAAACAAAGAGAATCAGAATGGATTTTCTTTCTTCACGTCAATCAAACAAAGAGAATCAGAATGGATTTTCTTTCTTCACGTCAATAAAACAAAGAGAATCAGAATGGATTTTCTTTCTTCACGTCAATCAAACAAAGAGAATCAGAATGGATTTTCTTTCTTCACGTCAATAAAACAAAGAGAATCAGAATGGATTTTCTTTCTTCACGTCAATCAAACAAAGAGAATCAGAATGGATTTTCTTTCTTCACGTCAATCAAACAAAGAGAATCGGGGTGGATTTTCTTTGTTCAGGTCAATCAAACAAAGAGAACCAGAATGGATAGCTCTCGAAACAAAGGATTATGTCCGATCCAGTAATAATGATAATAACAATGTACATTTAGCATGCGCTTATCAACGCCCTGAGCGCTCACATGATACATATTAACCTAAATATGATATTCTATACACATCTTGAGCACAGTCCTACCAAAACAATTTACATGAAGTATTATACGGAAAAACAAACACACACACACACACACACACACACACACACACACACACACACACACGACTGTAGCAGAAGCTGGGTATTGATATTTGTTGGGATGAAAATACTGTGAAAAGAGGAAGGTTTTCAGTTTGGGTTTAAAGGATGACAGGGTTGAGCAGTGTCTAAGGTCTTGTGGGAGTGAATTCCAAATGTGGGGTCCAAAGCAAGAGAAGGTGCGAAAACCATGAGTCCTGCGTTTGTTTTGCTGGATTTTCAGTATGCTGGTGTCGGAAGAAGAGCGTAGTGTACGAGACGGAGTGTAGACATGTAGCAGTTCAGAGAGGTAAGCAGGACTAGAACCATTTATAGCATTAAAACACACACAAGCAACTTTATACTTAATACGTTCTGAACTGGGAAGCCAGTGCAGTTTTTCCAGGAGAGGTGTTGAGTGCTGGTGGCGGGGTGCCAATAAAACGAGTCTTGCAGCAAAGTTTTGAATTTTCTGGAGGTTGAATGACAGAATTAGGTGTACACATGAGGAGACAGTTGCAGTAGTCAAGCCGTGAGAGGACATAGGAAGTAACAAGAGTCTTGGCTGCGTCTTCAGTGAGAAACCTGCGGATTGAACTGATGCGTTTAAGCTCGAAATAAGCAGTTTGGCAGATTTTTATGACTGCTTCTTCGTGGACAGTTTTGAGTCAAGAATGAATCCAAGGTTCCTGGCAGAATCAGAGACTGAAGGTGATGTTGTGAGAGCCAAGAGTAATCGAGTCAGGGAGGGAAACGGTAGAAGGTTTCAAGGAAGACGAAAAGGGAAAGAGAAGAGCTTCTGTTTTGTCGTCGTTCAGTTTGAGCTGATTTTCGTTCATCCATGTTTTTATCATTAGTGTCGTCTGTGCATGCATTGAGTTCTTTGGTGAGGTTAGTCACTTCACTGAGAGGGGCGGATTTTTGGAGCTATGTGTCATCTGCGAAAAGCTGATGGTTTACAGTGCGGTTAGCATATGATACCGGAAAAGGGTGTAGTGTCCAGGACGAAGAGAAAGAGAACCGCCACAAAACCTTGTCTTTCGCAGCTGTCGGCCATTCATGTTGCCCGAAGAGCTGTCATCAGTTAAGCGCTCAGTGTCTGTCGGCTGCAATTTATGTAGTAGGTCTACTGTGGACGTGTAGATTGTGATGTTTATGGTCAATAAACAAACGGAACAAACAGAGAGAGATAGACGTCACAAAAATAACGACTAGGCCGGGACATAACAGAAACCTGATTCGCCTGAGGTTAATATGTACATTATTTTGTCATGCGCTCATCTACGCCCTCGGCGCTCACGATACATATTAACCTAAATACAATATTCCATACACACGCAGAGCACAGTCCTACCAAAACAATTTACATAAGGTATTATATGGAAACACACGCACGCACGCGCGCACGCATGGCCCGCCCGCACGCACGCACGCACACACACACACACACTGACAAGCAATACTATACACACACACACACACACACACACACACACACACACACACACTGACAAGCAATACTACACACAACACACACACACACACACACACTGACTGTAGCAGAAACTGGAATGCCATTAGTTGGGGCGGAAAAACTGTGAGAAGAGGAAGGTTTTCAGTTTGGTTTCAGGAGATGACAGGGCTGAGCACGCACTCCGAGCATCGCTTTCCGGCACCTTCCTCCAAACTCTGCCAGAACTGGTTACGCCAGTGAAGGGGCACTCTTTCTCTCCGCGCAGCTGGATGTCCACCGACGCGGTCAGCGCGAATAAGACTGTGGAAGCAACCTAGCGCCCAAGCACCCACGTAAACATGAGACGCATGCACCCCGGGAAAAAAGAAGAAAAAAGAAGAGAAGTTCCGTCTCGATTCTGACGATTTTGGTTTTATTTGCGCTGGCGTAAGCAACGTGGTCAGTTATAAAAGAAACGTCTGATAGAATTTCAGTTGTCCGTTACAAACATACTGCCGTTTGAGTATCGTTGACTGAAAACTTCGGCGTTAGCTGACAGTTTTTCAGGACCTGTGGCATAATCAACTATGGCAGTGGTTGGAGGAAGGATGTGGTAAACCAGTGCTTGGTGTTTGGGGGTTACTGTGTCTGCCTGTCTGTGTGGCTACCGTCAGTGTGACCAGCAAACTCCATGTTACTCAGATTACCACATATTACTTCAATCTGTTACGTATGTAATATGCATTATGATATTTCGTGTATAATTTTATCAGTAAATGTAAATGCTGTATTTACATGCATGTGAACAAGCGCGCTGAGCATCAACGGCAAGTCAGTAGTAGTAGTAGGAGGAGGAGGAGGAGGAGGTGGTAGTAGTAGCAGTAGTAGTAGTAGTGGTGGTGGTAGTACTAGTAGGAGGAGGAGGAGGTGGTAGTAGTAGTAGTAGTAGCAGTGGTGGTGGTGGTGGTGGCAGTACTAGTAGTAGTAGTAGTAGTAGTGGTGGTGGTGGTGGTAGTACTAGTAGGAGGAGGTAGTAGTAGTAGCAGTAGCGCAGCAGCAGCAGCAGCAGCAGTAGATTGCTTGTCTCTTTCGCGTGGCTCTGCGCTCAGCTCACCTTTCCTGTATCGCCGGAGCGCATCGTCCTTGACCGACGTCTGCGTTGCTGTTAGTCAGTAAGTAACTATGCACACACACACACACACACACACACACACACACACTGGAAGGTCACTGACCCCGCTGTGCATGGTGAGTGAGTGCCCGTCGTCATGGAGAATGACGTCGCTTCGTTAGCCGGTCACGGGCAGAGAAGAAGTAGCACATACAATGCACGAAGAGCAAATCAGTTAACCCTTTCGCTGCCAACAGTTGTGAGACTCGAGTCTGGTGCAGTTCTCTTCCAGGCTGTCCAAAAATGCTGCTAATGAGGATTTTTGCGTGTGTTTTTTTTTTAACATGTTTGTATTCGGGTTTTGTTGATATGGAATACTTTTCATCATGGGTAAAGACAACAGCATGTTCTTTCAAAGACAACAGCATGTTCTTAGATATATCACATAAGGTTTAACGTGCATCAGTTATGAGATAATAATAATAACGGCAAGAATAGCTGTTATTTTTGTAGCACTGTATCTCACCGACAAGGGTGAGCATGATCACACCGCGCTTATATTATATAATACAAGTTATATAATGTGGCAATAGCAGCATTGTTCTGTGCCTGTAAAAGAAGTTATTATAAATTCTGAAGCATCTTTTTAGGTTGGTTACATTAAAAAACAAATTTAAAAAAAGTTTTTTAAACATCATACAACAGGCCAGGTTCACTTGCTTTGCATTTTCGCACTATGCATGTCTGTTCACACAGCCAATGTTTACTACAATAATCACTACCAAATGTATCACAGGTCATTTCTATACGGTGTACATATTCTTCAATCTTATAAATATATTTCGGTAAATGTCTCAAAAAAGAAGACATTAGTGATCCTGTTTTATTTATTCTGCACACACACACACACACACACACACACACACACACACACGCACACGCACGCACGCACGCACACACACCAGTTAGTCCATCCTCGCCCACTCAAATACACATCAGAGTAAAATTATTAGTAAATTACCAAAAGCTCTCAAAAACTATTGTCCTCGGAGTCTCTCTTCCCTCCCTCCCTCCCTCCCTCCCCCCCCCCCCCACCCCCGCCCAACCCACTGCCCCCCCCCCCCCTTGATCCCCCCCCCCCCCCCTTCGCTTGATGGTTCCCTTATGCACTCCCCATACCACTGTCTCTATCCACATAAGTATGGTTCCTTCCACACTGAACGCTCATAGTTCAGGAGCTGTGTGAGAGTGGAGGTGGCCGTCCTGGGCTGTCCGTCCTAACCAGCCTTCTGGTTTCCGTGGACGTAAAGCTATATTGAACCATGCTTCGGCATTGGTCACAGCTTGTCCCTAATATGTCAAGTGACATGTGAGGACATTAAGCAACATTACCTACTGAACGCTCCATACCGAGACACGCCATGTTTTGTTGGGAAGAGCACTCACTTCTGCTGGAATGCTTGGGCAGCCTTAGGGTTAAAGGTCAATAACCCCACGCCCCATTCAGCGAGAGAATTTATAAGCCCAGCCCTAGTTTCACACACACCAGTCATCAATTACACATAATAGTTAGCTGCTTGCGTTTAATTTGAGATGGGAAAGTTGAATGCTTTACCAAACGTGCAAGGCAGTGGTGTGGAAAACTCCAAACTGACTGGAAGTCGCATGACGACAGCCAGTTGTCACCAGAGTGAAACTTCAGCTCCAGCTGCGATCGAATCTCAGAGCTCAGGAGCTGTGTGAAAGTCCAGGTGGACGTCCTGGGCTCCCGTCCCTAATAAACCTACCGTTGGTTTCTGTGGACGTAAAGCAACACTTCAACAAAAACAACAACAACAACGATCGAATCGCGTGCATTCTGTTGAGACTTGGTGCCTGCTGTTGTCCCAGAAACTCGTCTCCACCGAGTGAAGGTTATGTAGATACATTTTCATTCTCATGTCGTTGTCGTTGTAGTTGGTCGCTTTTATGTAGCGCTATTCTCCACTCTCGAGCAGACTCACTGCGCTCTTGGTTCGTGTGGTTGTAACTATGTGAGTGAATGTATCTCTTTACAGCACGCTTACGATATCCACCCGAGTGCTGCGCTTGCAGCGGTTTGGTTCAGTCCGGCACCCGAAACTGCTGTGTGCACGCCCGTGACCATGCACCGTACCGCTTCACTTCATGCAAAGCCACATACGTAGGGTGCATGCGTGTTTAGCTGTAACCTGCCACATGCACCTGACCCGGATTATATAGTTTTTCATATTTTTTACCTGCTACTGCGGTAACACGGGGATGGAACGGATACTGAAAACGTCGGGTGTAAGCAGGTGTATGATCTGTCTCTTCGTTGTTTGAAAACGGGGTTTTACCGTGAACATTTGCGCATGTTTTGTAATGCCAGGTTATGAAGAAGCGTTGTTTTCAATCTTGGGAGCGACTGTGACAATGTGAAAGGGACTGAGGCCCTGGGCGCTGGAGCGGCACAATCAACACGCAGACCTTGTACTTACCGCATGGCGGGTGGGAGTCACTGTAGGCAAAGCCATACATACAATTTGTATTTATAATCTTTGCTGTAGGCGATTCAGGTCTTTGTTGCTGTGTTTGTGAGACGTCATTCGAGCACCAGTTAATTCCGTAAATTGTGCGTTGATTCTTCTGAGCAAGTGCGTCACTTCATTCAATGCGAGGAGTATTCAAAATGGTGCCAGTGACCCCTTCCAGTTTGAGATTTTCTTTTCCCTCTCTTCGTCCTGTGTGCTGACTGCCGTGTGTGCTTTCTCCTCAACCCGAGCCTCTGTCAGTAACGGCCGTATCACTCAGCCTTGTTTGTACCACCTCTCTCTCTCTCTGTCTCTCTCTGCGTGCGTGCAGAGTGTGTGTGTGTGTGTGTGTGTGTTTGTGTGTGAGTGTGTGTGTACCTGTGTGAGACGGAGAGAGAGGCCAGAGAGAGTTAAAACCGCAGGAGCCTCGAGTCAAGTTTCACCCGTCAAGCCGCTGACAAAAACAATACACACACGCACACACACACACACACTCATACACACACACGTTAAAGTGCGCCTCACATTACCCAGTGCACAAGCCCAAGGCCTCTCCCACTGCTCCTTGCACGCTGTTGCAGTCGAAAATAACTTGAACCAGCCGGCACAGCATAAATTTCCTCACTGTTATTCCCTGCTCAGTGTACCTGTACCTGCTGTTCGTATCAGAGGTCAGGGGCTGTGTGAAAGTCGAGGTGGACGTCCTGGGCTCCCCGTCCCTAATAAGCCTATGGTTTCTGTGGACGTAAAGCAACAGTCAACCAACCAACATTCCTTTCTGCGCAGGACACACTTGTTGTTTAGTACTGTGAGTACAGTCAATATAGTTTCTCTTTAACCTTACAAAACATTTGAGTGTCTTACATGAACACACTTTGGTTATAACTACACCTGTTTATTTAAAACAGACGCTAAACGCCAGTGTTTACTTTGTTATGACTGTCGTGGATATCCAAAAACGCGCTACAGAAAGCTAGTCACTCAAGTCAGTAGAATCCCACGCGAGCACAGCCGTGACTGAGTCTGCTCGAGAGCGGAGTATAGTGCAAAGCGATCAACAACAACGGTTAAATATTTGTTTATTTATGTGCTACAATTTCGTTTCAGGGTCAGTCTCGGGTACCTCTTTGCTTAATGTAACAGAGCCGCCAACACACACGACATAGAAAACAGTTGCCGGCACCCAAATAAAATTGAGTCAAACACGATAGTCTAGTTTCTTCTGGTCTTCTATTCCATTTCTTCTTACATGAAATCAACAGTCAACAGTTCCAACATTTTCAGTCCAGAAAAAAATCAAATACAAGAAACAATTCCCGATCAGCCCCTTCATGTCCTTAGTCTCTCCTGACCATGCACTCCCGCTTTCACTACCGCTACCAATCCATAGCTTCTGCCCTATGCTGAGCCGTAGCTTCTGTTCCAACTACCATCACGTGACCAGTTCTGCCCTATGCTGAGCCGTAGCTTGATTACCACCCTGTAAACATAGTGCTTAACGTCCACAGAAACCATAAGGCTTATTAGGGACGGGGAGAAGGAGGGGTAGGGGGAGATTATATACCTATCGCTACGCTGTCATCACCGGAATGACTCCTGCATTAAGATGGGCAGCGATGAGAGCTATTTTAATGTTTCATTAACTGTGAGGGACAAAGTCCCAAGACAGTGTCTACAGACCACAACTTTTGAAGACAAAGGAGAGCTGAAGCGGATTCGAACCGAGGTCCTTCTGCTTACTAGCCTAACGCTTTTCCCGCTAAATCAACACATAAGGGAGTTAATTAGCGCTGGAAATACGTAGCACCGGGCAAGTACAACAACAAAGACCTGAGTCGCCTTCAGTAACTCTCACCTGGCATGCGTTAAGTACAAGGTACATAAACTCCACCAGAGGTACATCCTCAAAAAAGGATGCCCCCTGGTGGCATATACCCTACATTTCAGGTACACTCAGCACAGGTGTGCACAGGCATAAGATAGAACCAATTTTCATTCCGCCAGACCGGACATAGTCCTTTGATCTCGAAACTGGTTACCGGCTCACAAACCACCCTGACCAGTACAGCCCGATACGTACTCTCTCACCGTATTCTCGAGATTCAGTATCTCCCCGTCAGTCACGATTCGTGGTACCTCCTCTGCTCCAACCGTTGGCAGCAGTTCTTTTGAAAGTTAGGTACAAATTCAGTATCAACAGTAACACATTTCTTTGCTTAAAGTAAAAGTCCAGTTTTTAAGTATGCAAAATGACCATCGAAATGATTGACAAATGAGTCACTAGTTTCAGATTTAATGAAATAAAAAAAATAAAAAAATGTGTAATTGGGGTTTTAATCGATTTTATTTTCTGTAGGCTGGCCGAGACTACAGTCTCGGGTTCTCCATCAGTCACGTGACTTTCCCGGAAGTGACGTCAGTCTGGGGAGTCAGTGCGGTTGCCATCTTAGATTCTTCAGTAAACTGTGTATGCGTGTAGTCGACAAAAAGGTTAACTATGCCGGCCTACTCTGCCGGCCTACTGTGTTGCCACGAACAGTAACAATTCGCAGACGACCCCAGGTATAACAACGCACGAGCTCCCGCGCAATCGACCCGCAGTGAGGCGAAAGTGGATTAAATTTATACAATTCAGCTGACTTTCTTGCTGCGCCGCATCACGCCCATTTGTGTAGCGAGCACTTCATTGAGTGCGATTTCGCAAACCCCATGGAATACCGCATGGGGTTTGCTTCGGAGCTGACACGATGTTCCGGTACTCTTCAGTTTCAAAATCCTGCCTGACAGGCTCAAATTGCGGATACGGCTGTATCCTTGTGGGTCTCTCGGGCAAAGTATCAGTTTCGTCTTCGGAGCTCGAGTTGGCCATTTTGCAGCGACTCCCCAGAGTGACGTACTAGGCATATGGTCACGTGATTTGGGCGTCATGGGTTTCTGTGGACGTTAAGCACCATGTTTACTTACAGGAGAAAGAGTGTCATAGTTCAGGAACTGTGTGAGAGTCGAGGTGGCCGTCCTGGGCTGTCCTTCCTAACGAGCCTTCTGGCTTCCGTGGACGTAAAGATTATTGCCGGAACCATGCTTCGGAAATGGTCTCAGCTTGTCCCTAATAGTATGTCAGCCGACATCCGAGGACATTAAGCAACACTAAGTCTGCCCCGCCCACCTCCATGATAACTAGGAGATAAAACTAAATTTGTTGTTATCCACCCCCACCCCGCTTCTCCCCGTCCCTAATAATCCTTGTGGTTTCTGTGCCGACGTTAAGCACCATGTTTACGTCACTGGACTTACCTACGCTTGCAGTCAGTTAGTGAGTCAGTGTGCACCGCGCCCACCAGCACAGGACATGATCAGTATTAACTGTACCGGCCCTCAGCGGTGCGAGTGTACTGTCTGATCAGGCCGGCCCTCAGCGGTGCGAGTGTACTGTCTGGTCAGGCCGGCCCTCAGCGGTGCGAGTGTACCGTCTGGTCAGGCCGGCCTTCAGCGGTGCGAGTGCACCGCCTGCTCCGTCACTGAACCTCGCTCTCGTGATTGGAGCCTCGCTCGAACCTGGTGCTATTTCAGGCCACAGCCGCACGGCTCGCAAGCACCCTGCCCGGTACCGCTGTGCAGCCCACAGCGAACGGCAGACGAACGGGTCAGGCCGTGGTCAGGGTTAGTCGTGGTGGACGAGGATCTTGTGTTTGGCGTAGCATGGTGTGGCACGTGTGTGTGTGTGAGGCGGAGGAAGAGGAGGTCGGTCAGTTTCCAGGCATGACTGACCGGCTGACAGCTACGACAGTGATTACATGAAGTGTTACAGTCAGTGCGTGATTGAAACTACTGGTGAGTGTTACACTGACAGTCATCAGTAACGTCTGTAGTGATTTTTTTCCCTTCTTCTTCTGGTTTTCATTGTTCAGTGTTTGTTTGTTTTTGTTGTTGTTCTCATTATTTGTGAATTCGTTATTTTCTTGAAGGAGATGACCCCCGGCCAACCCCGACCCGGCTCTCTCTCTCTCTCTCTCACGCTCCCCCCTCCACTCTATCTCTTTGTACCCTCACTCTCTAACCCCCCCCCCCCCCTCCCTCCCTCCCTCCCCTCTCCCCCCCCCCCCTCCCCACCCCCCTTCCTCCCTCCCCTCTACGTGACCTCTCCCCCACCTCTCTGTCCTCTCTCTCCTTCCCCCCCCCCCCCTCCCTGAGTTTGAACATGGCTTCCCTGAGGTGGATCACCCAGCTAGAAACAACAACAGGTCAGGATCACCGAGCTAGAAAGAAGTCAACAGGTCAGGATCACCGAGCTAGAAAGCAGTCAACAGGTCAGGATCACCGAGCTAGAAAGCAGTCAACAGGTCAGGATCACCGAGCTAGAAAGCAGTCAACAGGTCAGGATCACCGAGCTAGAAAGCAGTCAACAGGTCAGGAACACTGAGCTAGAAATTAGTCAACAGGTCAGGAACACTGAGCTAGAAAGGAGACAACAGGTCAGGAACACTGAGCTAGAAAGGAGACAACAGGTCAGGATCACTGAGCTAGAAAGGAGACAACAGGTCAGGATCACTGAGCTAGAAAGTTGTCAACAGGTCAGGATCACTGAGCTAGAAAGTTGTCAACAGGTCAGGATCACTGAGCTAGAACGGCAGCGTGTGCTCTCGTGATACAAAGACCGGATCCAAGCACTCAGTTCTTGACTGGGCGGGCACATTTCTGAACAAGAATTTCTGACTCATGTGTGAAGCAAAAGTGAGTCTATGTACACTACCCATCTGTCCATCCGTTTGTTCCTTGGTTTGTTCATTGTGGTAAACTTTAAAGGTGGCCTTTTCTCAGAAACTATAAAAGGTAGAAACTTGGCATGAGGCAAGTATGTGATGAGACCTTTCAAAAAAAGAAGGTTTTGAGTGATTTCACCCAAAGGTCAAGGTCACAGGAGCCAATAGTTAGTAATTGGATTTTAATGTCCTGTCAACCACACAGGGTCACCTCAGGACAGTCAAACTCAGGTCATAAGCAAATGCACATTTCTAAACTCTTCTGATATTTATAAACCTCTGTCAAGTCAATCCACAAAACCAATCACTTCGCAAACATAAAACAAAATATACATATACACAACACAAATTTTCAGAGTTAGTCCCTTCAGTTCCTTCAATATTACCCCTGTTAAAAGAGCACATAAGGCTAGGACATGCTGGTATCGTTGACCATTCCATCTAATTTATTGATACCAGATTAAAAACAACTATAAAAAAGGAATGCACTGACACAATACAAAATTAAAAAATGTTATATAAATGCATAATGGCAGATACCAGAGCCACATGGCAGCAAGCTGCACATACCACCTACCAACTATCATCTCCCAGCTGCTCAACAAGAGCTATACAAAAAAGCCTAACCCTTAACGAAAAATATTTGAGAGTTTCCTGCAAAAAAGTCAGGAGAATGGACCATTAGCAAAAAAATGACAAGACAGAACAAGAGGACTAGGCAGAAAAAACAAGAGAGGAGACAGGAAAGGGGAATCAAATGACAGCCCTGAGGTTCCAGACAGTAGGATGACATCAAACATCCCCCGCCACCTTTCGGGGTAGGAGCTGATAGAATGGACAAAAACTGCCATTTGGCCAAAAGTCACTTTTGCTCAGAACTTTGAAGCAACCCAAACCTGAAACACAGCATATAGATGATTAGCATCAGTGTCTTCCTGAGTGCATTTCTTTCGCTACCATGTCCCAATGTCAAAGCAGGTAACAGAAATGTTGAAATTTAGTATTTTCTGACCAAGAGTATGTAAAATTTCTGTGCATCATATGGAACTTTGGAAGTAAAAAAAAAAAAAAAAAAAAAGTAAACAGAAGACATTCAGCACAAATGGAGGTTGTGTCATTGCAGCATACACTACATGTATCAGATATGAAATAGTGTGTGTACTACTACAATTGGTAGTGCACTTCTGTACTGTTTTGTTCCAATAAGTGGTTTTCCTTTCAGCAAGTCAAGATTAAAAATTAAAAATTAAAAAGCAGTATTAATCTCAATGCAATAAACAGAAACATGTCAGCCGGCTATTTCAAATCCAGTTTGCTTGCTAACTTTCTGTCAACACCCATGAATGGCTTATTTTCTATTACTAGTATTTGCCTTTTTGAGCAAGTTGTAGACAAAGTACTTCAGGTCTTTCCATGTTCTCTTTTGGGGAACTGGCTCTGCAGCCAAAGCTCTCTTGCATGCATCTTTTTTTGGTGTTTGGTTGAGAATCTGACAACTGGCTAGATGCCGTTGCACAGCAGCGGCTTCCGCCCCACTCCGTGGCCTTTTCACCTGAATGTTCTTGCTCTTAGCTTTTGGACAACTCTGTGAGCTTGTGACCATATTCTCACTATGACTTGTGGCTGGGGACACTTTGTTGTTGTGATGAGATGAGGAAGAGGGCAAGTCATGGCATTCACAGTCACTATCACTGTCACCTCCATCATCTGACCCCAGGGTAATTGTTTCTTCTTCTTCTAGGAGGTCATGGTCAACCAGACTTGATGGAGGGCAGTTAACATTTGAGTTTGTTAGATGTTTCCAGTTAATTTGTTAGATGTTTCCAGTTCCAAACAACAAAAACGGTCACCATGTAGGTGCATTAGGCAACTGTGAAGAGAAGATAACGACAGTACCTACACAATACTAAGTTTCATGGAGATGCTACTTTAACACTTTGAGAAAATGCAAGATACTGTGCAAAAACCATATTTTGTCCCTATTTCATGACCCCCCTATGACCCTGACCTATGCACTGGGTCCATCACTGAATCAACACAGGTAGGTAAGTAATGACTGAAAGTTCCTATGAGCTAAAATTGGGCACTGGACAACTTTAATGTCTTGAATGAGAAATTTTATAAATGAAAATTGCTATTTTTTGCTCTTCAGATGACCCCTGTGACCCTTACCTTCAAGGGAGATGATTCATACTTCATATTGAGCAAGCTCTTCTCAGATGCTTTCACTAAGTCAAGTCTGGAAACTGGACTGCTTCAATTTTTCAGAAGAGAATGTTTATGATCTAAAATGGCATTTTATTTACTCTTCAGAAGACCCCCATGACCTTGACATTTAATGGAGGTGATTCATACTTCATGCAGAGGAAGGTCTTCTAATACACTTCCATCAAAAAAAGTTGAAACTTTCTGTGACTAATAATTTCCAAGAAAAGTCCAACGTTAAACTTAAAGTGTTCACATATATATAGACAGATGGACAGACAGATGCAGAGATGGACAGACAGACAGATGGATGACAGAGGTTCAGTACACAGATTCACTTTGCACATTTGTTAAAAATGAAAGAAAGAAAATACACATACACACACACACACAGTACAAGAAAGACAGAAACAAAGAAGAAACGGAAGAAGAACAAAGTATATAAAAACTTTTTTTTTAAAGCTGCAATGTTGGCTTTCAAAAGAAGTTTTCCAGTGAGATGAATCTTTCAATAGTGGCAGTCCAAACAAGCATGGAGTAACAACTCATTTTGCAATGCAAGTATAAGTATCCAACAAATTTATTTTTCCTACTGGTGCTGTCACTGAAAACGTCTGATGGCATTTCAATGATATTCAAACACATAAAACTAAAAGATTCAAAAGAATGCTTATTTATTAGGACACAAACACACAATCTGCAAATTTTCCGGATAATCCCCTTTGTCAAGCTACGACACTTAAACAACAGTTAAAAATGATGAAAAATGAAATGAGAACCGAAATAACTTATCTTTTTTGATTGAGCTTGGAAGAATGTTGGCATGACAATGAGGCAAAATGACCGTGCTCTTCAATGCCTGAGATTGCAAAACACTCATTTTGCTTTGCTTGAGCAAACCCGCACCTGTTACATTCAGTCACAAACAGGCACAACAACATGCAAGACATGGAAATCAGTACAAACCTGCTGTTCTCTGGTGGTTGTGTTGGTGATGAAGACAAAGACAGAGAAGTATGATGTTGCCTTCGGACTCGTTTCGTAGGTCGTCCACAACCTCCATAGCTGTCTGACTCCAGAACAGGCAGTGATGACCCAAACCCCCAGCAAACAGTAAAGTGAGAGTATTGCCTTTTGGCAATGCACAAACACGGGCTTTGGAAATGAGGTAGACAATTTCGAAAAAGAATATCCAACACCTCCCAAGACATGTACACCAGCAGACCATTCTCTTTGGCAAAGGACCGGCCACTGCCTCCAAGATTTGATGAAGACAGACTTCATCTTAAAGACCAACCTCTCTGTTTGATGCAGCCCATGAGGCATAAACACTGAACGCTGAAGAAAAACATGAAGAATAACAGAAAAGAAACTACAAGGGCAACTACTAGATGACCCACATGCTTGAATTTGACATGACCCTGAAAGAGTGAGGTCAAGGTCACACAAAACACTTGACAAAAAAGTAGTACTATACAATGTTTGAAGACATGAGGGCAAAAGCCTCTTAAGTCTTACTTCAAATCTTAGTCCACAAGTGACTAATGTTACATGCAATGGTCTGTGACCTTGACATTTGAAGGTCAACTGGACACAATGATAGAAAGGCTTTATCTTAAACTACAACCACATTAAGTTTCAAAGCAACTGAGACTGAACCCCTGGTGAGAAATTTTCAAATTGGTGAGAAAATGCACAAGTTTGACATTTCCTTCCTCCACTGTGACCTTGACCATTGGATATGTAGCCGAGTAAATGCAGCCAGAAAGGTAGTGACCACAAGTACCTGTATGCTAGGTCTGAGGCTTATAATGTTATATTGTTTCACCATTCTAAGCAAATGTCATTTTTGATGAGAAAATGCCAAATTTCATGGTTTCCATCACTGTGACCTTGACTGTTGGACATGGTAGCTGAATAAATGCAGTCATAAAGGTAGTGACCCTATGTACCTGTATGCATATTGCAAGTTTGACACTTGAATTGCTTTCTGACCATGTGCAAATTTTAGTCAAAAATGGTGTGTGTGGTTTTTTAACCTTTCCACTTGCTCTTGTGACCTATAGTGAGATCACTCAAAACTATAAAATATATATCTTTGGAAAGGTCTTATGGCATACTACCATCATACCAAGTTACAGTTTCCAAGAAAAAGCCAAAGTTAGTTTTCCAATTCCAAAGACTAATTTTCCCATGCATGTGTAATCTCAAACTACAAATGCCACAATCAGATAAGAAAAGGTGCAATGCTTCATTAAAAAATATATGCAACATACCAAACAACACACCGTCCTTGTATATATATATGGAGGTGATTTTGGTGGTGGTTCCATTTCCAATGGCTTATCAGTTACCCTTTGTTGATCAAGCACTGATGATCCAGCAACTCTGTTAACGACAGAAAGTTAGTGAGTTTCTGCGTTAGTCAAGTAAGTAAGTAAGTAAGTAAACATGGTGCTTAACGTCCACAGAAACTATAAGGCTTAGCGTTAGTCAAGGCAGGGTATGACAATAAGGACTGCCCGTCTGCCCGGGGCAGGTAACTTACTCGGTTGGGCAGGTGAAGATTTCAGTGACCTGCCCGACCGGGCAAGTTGTATCAGTTTTTATTTTATTTTATTGAAGTATCATATATTTCAATGTCAAGCACCAGATTTCGTGTCATTGTGGCAGTTTTGTCCACAATTCTTGTTTTGCGGTTCCGCAATCGCAACATCAGTTTCCTTTCACATCATCAAACCGACCGACATCAGTGTCGTAGCATGCGATTGGCTTGCCAGTGCAGTTAAGCCAATCAGAAACTAGCTCTCTTTACTCGTGGCGAAGCAGGGGGGGGGGGGGGGGGGGGGGGGGGAGGTGAAATCAAACATAAGTTTGAAAAGCTAAAAGCTAACAGATCCAGATCAAAAGAGGAAGTTTGTTCCCAAGTGCAGACGAAAGAATTTGCTTGGGGTGTTTGCAATGACTGATGACATAGGCCACAACTATGCCAGTACCAGTGGGAATTTTAAAGCAATTTCTTCGTCTTCTCTTTCTTTTGGGGGAGGGATAGGGGGCAAGGGGAGAAGGGGTGGTGTCAGATCCAGAGTGTAATCGATGAGCATTTAAAATTTAAAAAAAAGCTAACTGTGGCCGCTAAAAGGATTAAATGAATAATCATGTTTTGATCGGGAATTTCCGTTCAGCGAAGGGACACTACTCCCGACTCGTGATCTTGTTTTATCCTGGAAATAGGGGAATCATTGGACCTTAAAAAACAAAACAAAAAACTTTCTCATTCTTAAATAACAGATAATGAAGGCTGCAATAAACTAGCATAAATCTTAATCCTTTATTAACACAGAAAATAAAGAAATGTATCTGGTGCAGGTTTGGCACAGTTCCTTGTGTTAAAAAATACAACCACTGATCCAAGCTGCCTAGGCTATGTTGGGTCATGGCTTGGGGCATGCATGGCAGTTTGGGTCATTAATATTAACAGTAATTACAATTCTGAAATTAGAACTGTTACAGTGTTAGAATGAAATGAACAGTAGCTGCCTGTTGGCTTTCACAGAAGTCAAGACACATGACAGAATGAAGCAGAGTTATGCTCAGTCACATTGTGTATTGTAATGATGATTCATTGCTGATACATTTGTACTGAGACAGGTACCACTGTAGATTTATTTTTATTTTTATATAAGCTTGAGTACTTTACTGAATTTTATCTCATTCAATCATGGACCTGGCAATTAACAATGTTACAAATTTATGTAACTTTGTGGGGAAGTGTGTGTGTGTGTGTGTGTGTGTGTGTGTGTGTGTGTGTGTGTGTGTTAGAGTCTACTTAGTACTTTTATCACACTTTCTACCCTTCAAAATCCATCTGACAAACATATCACCTATTTTAATCAAATTGGCTGATTTTAAGAATCTGGCATGGGCAACTAGTTTTGCCACTTGGGCAAGTAGAAAATTCATCTACTTTCCCTACAGGGCAAGTGGGAAAAAAAGTTATTGTCATACCCAGCAAGGTAATGTCTAAACAAGCAAAGATTATATTGCAAGAATTTAAAAAAAGAAAAGAAAAAAAGAAGAAAGTAAATCAGAAAGAAACTGTGAACAACAGAAACTGAGAATGAAGAATAAAAAAGAGAGAGCTCTAGACACTAAGACAGAGACAGAGAGACTTGAACATGAGTTCTACTTCTAATTGGTACCCACCCTCTCAATCTGACATTTCTTGCTATCTACAAATTATAAATAGTGAAAAATAATATTTTTGAGGAAATTGGATGTGGTGTTTTAGGTTGTTTGTTTGACTTTTACTTTTAGTACTTTTAGTTTTAGTTTGACTAAAATGAAAAGTGCACCAGTGCTTGTCAAGTTTTTGACAGGTAAGGGGTTGAGTTAAATACTTTTGTGAGTTGGAATGGATAAGATGAAAAGGGAGTGGCAGTCAGAAGCAGTCTCCTAAAAACAACATAATGAACTAAGTAAAATAGCCCATTAATATATATATATATATATATATATATATATATATATATATATATTATTGTTTATACTTCTTTCTTTCCTTCCTTGGATGCCCAGTCATGTTGATGATTATTCTGGCACTTTAGGTGGTGTTGGCAAAGTCCACATTTCACCTCTGGTCACAAGTCCTTAAAATTAAATTGTTGCACTGTCTCAAGTTCATTCTCTCTCTAAAAAATAAAACAACTAAAAAACTAAAGAACTAGTTGACTGGTCAGTGGGAGGCAACACACACTGATTTCTGTCTCTGATAACATTCTTTTCTTTTAAATATTTGAAAATGCAGCCACAAATGATATCTCAATTTTCACTAACAATAACTTCATAAATAAAATCTAACCGCATACAACAAATAATATATCGGAAAATTTATCAAAAAAAGAAAAGGCACTCCAACTTACCGCCATTTTGTTTAACAAGTGACATCACTTGCGTCCCGCATGATCTCCCCCTGCCAAGTGTGTTCGACTGGTTGACCAACGAGAACACACACGGCAGAGTGTGGTACGCCTCACACTCGTGGTTGACAAAGTCCTACTTTCGGGTACCTCCCTTAAACTCCATTTGCACACAATTTTGTGATCCTTATTAAGAATCAGGTATAAAAAAATCTGTATGTGTGATGATCATGACACGTGTGTCTGTGTGTGATGGCCATGACACATGTCTGTGTGTAGTGACCATGACACATGTGTCTGTATGTGATGACCATGGCACATGCCTGTGTGTGATGACCATGACACGTGTGTCTGTGTGTGTGATGGCCATGACATGTGTGTCTGTGTGTGTGATGGTCATGACACGCGTGTCTGTGTGTGTGATGGCCATGACACGTGTGTCTGTGTGTGTGATGACCATGACACATGTGTCTGTGTGTGTGATGGCCATGACACGTGTGTCTGTGTGTGTGATGACCATGACACATGTGTCTGTGTGTGTGATGACCATGACACATGTGTGTGTGTGTGTGATGGCCATGACACGTGTGTCTGTGTGTGTGATGACCATGACACATGTGTCTGTGCGTGATGGCCATGACATGTTTGTCTGTGTGTGTGATGGCCATGACACGTGTGTCTGTGTGTGATGACCATGACACGTGTCTGTGTGTGATGGCCATGACACGTGTGTCTGAGTGTGATGGTCATGACACGTGTGTTTGTTTGTGATGGCCATGGCATGTGTGTCTGTGTGTGATGGCCATGACACGAGTGTCTGTGTGTGAAGGCCATGACACATGTCTGTATGTTATGACCATGGCACTGTGTCTGTGTGCGATGACCATGACACATGTGTCTGTGTGTGATGACCGTGACACGTGTGTCTGTGTGTGATGGCCATGACATGTGTGTCTGTGTGTGATGGCCATGACACGTGTGTCTGTGTGTGTGATGGCCATGACCCGTGTGTCTGTGTGTGTGATGACCATGACATGTGTGTCTGTGTGTGATGGACATAACACGTGTATCTGTGTGTGATGGCCATGACACATGTGTCTGTGTGTGTGTGATGACCATGACACGTGTGTCTGTGTGTGTGATGACCATGACATGTGTGTCTGTGTGTGATGGACATAACACGTGTATCTGTGTGTGATGGCCATGACACATGTGTCTGTGTGTGTGTGTGATGACCATGACACGTGTGTCTGTGTGTGATGGCCATGACACGTGTCTGTGTGTGATGGCCATGACACGTGTGTCTGTGTGTGTGATGACCATGACACATGTGTCTGTGTGTGTGATGGCCATGACACGTGTGTCTGTGTGTGTGATGACCATGACACATGTGTCTGTGTGCAGAGTGACGGACCATGGCGGATGCCGGAAAGCCGGACGTGGACGGGGGCTGGGCGTGGTGGGTGTTCTTCGGTTCCTTTATGAATCTGCTGCTGGCGTCCGGCATCGCCTTCGTGTCCGGCATCTTCCAGAAGCTGTTCCTGGAGGAGTTTGGCGAGAGTGTCGCCTTCACTGCCTGGGTCACCGCACTATTCTCCTCCCTCATGCAGCTGGCAGGTGAGAGCACACCGACGGGCGCATGACACGGCGATTGTAGCTCACGGTCGTCACCACCCTCTGCTCTCTCTCTCCTCTCCCCAACCCTCAAGTCAGTAAGTAAGTAAACATGGTGCTTAACATCCACACAAACTGTAAGGCTTATTAGAGACGGGGAGAAGGAGGGGGAAGAGGGTATGGAGATGGGGGAAGAGGGAGATTATATATACCTATCGCTGCGGGAAGAGGGAGATTATATACCTGTCGCTACGCTGTCACCACCAGAATGACTCCTGCATTGAGATGGGCAGTGATGTGAGCCATTTTTATGTTTCATAATTGTGAGGGAAAAAGACGCAAGACAGTGTCCACAGACCACAACTTTTGAAGAGAAAGGAGAGCAGAAGCGGATTCAAACCGAGGTCCCTCTGCTTACCAGCCTAACCCCCAACACTCGTGCTGTATGCAGGTGAAAATGGTTTGATTGCATAATGCCGTAATCACAACTAGATATCACATGAAAAACAAGAGGCACATTGGTCTATGTCATAAGTTGTATTGGACATCAGAAAAGACATGAGGTTTATTCGTCTATGTCACAAATTGTATTGGATAGCAAAAGAGATATAAGAGGTTTAAAAATGGAATTTGTAAAAGAAGTAGTCATTTCATTTGTATTGTTGATGCATCATGCATGAAGTTCATGCTATCTTGAAGAAAATCTGAATTCTGCCCCTCTAGCGAAACCAGCACGAGGAGTCAACGTTGAGGTCTTTGCAAAACAATATCCTTCACCGCTTCACCGGCAGAGTGCAATAAATACCCGCGCTTTTGCCCGCTATCGTCTGTGCAGCTTGTAGCATGCATGTGCGAAACTGTCACCGGAACTTCTATTGCAAGGGAGGTAACCCAACGGTTTGAAATTCGAAATGTTTCTGCCGGGATGATGTGAAACTCAGAATTTGTGTCACAGAAATGGGTGTAGCTGTGACCGACCTTCTCACTTCTTGCTCGACTGTGTCTGCATGAGTGTGAAACAGTGGGCACAGCCTGACAGTATGTGGAGGAGAGAGGTGTGGACGGTCTTCCTTGAAAGGACGAGAGAGGGCCGTCGTCAGTCAGACGAACATTGGAACCGTTTCAAAGGCAACGTTGGGGAAACTTCTGAGAGACGGTGGAGCGCGTATGGGCTTTTCCGAGCGCATCGTTACCATCTTGAACTGAACTGAACTAATCAGAAAAATAGAACAGACACTGACCGGTACATGGGTTCTCAGGGAAAAAGGTAATTGTTTATTCACGAGCAGGGGGAATAACCCTTATTACTACCGGAGATCCACGGCAGCTCATAGGTACTAAAGATCAGTTCACAATAAATTTGCCTGATGCGCAGGTCCAGTTTCCGGACTGATGATGTCAGCGACCAACTGCCGCGTGACGGTGATGCTGGGCGGAGCGTTGCTGTCGCTGGGACTGGCAGCCAGCTACTTCGCCACGTCGCTCGCCTTCCTGTTGGTCACGTTCGGGCTGATAGCAGGCGAGTCCAACTCCAAGCACTGGTTTACCGCATCCTTCCTCCAGCCACACTCTCAACAAACAAGGGAGTTAATTAGCGCTAGAAATACGTAACACAAGTACAACAACAAAGACCCCAGTTGCCTACGGTAACTCTCACGTGACATGCGTGTAAATACAAGGTACACTGAGAAACTCCACTAGAGGTACCCTACGGTAACTCTCACCTGGCCTCCGTGTAAATACAAGGTACAGAAACCTGTGTCTATGCTGCTGCATGTTACTGTGTCACCATGCTGTTGTATGTTGCTGTGTCCCAATGCTGGTTGTATGTTACTGTGTCGCAATGCTGGCCGTATGTTACTGTGTCCCAATACTGGCTGCATGTTACTGTGTATGCACGTTGCTGTGTCCCATTGCTGGCTAGAGGTATATCCAGAGGAACTCCACCAGAGGTACATTCAGAGGATGTACCTGTGGTACAGTTTATGTACCTTGTATTTACAAAGTAGATAAAAGGTATTTATACAAGGTACATAAACTCCATCAGAGATACATCCAGAGGTACATAAACTCCACTAATAATGACCCAAAACCGTGAAACAGCGGTTTCGTGGATTAGTACCCAAAGCACCCAGTTGCCGATTATCTCTCAAGGACGTAGTTCATGATGTTGAGTGTATAGCTCCATTTTTAAAGCATTATTTCAAAATACAGTGAGCGGTCGCAATTATGGTGATTGATGTGTCGAACTTCCTTCTGTTGATTTGCATGCGTTGTACAGCCTATACAAAATGCAATTATCTTTTCTAGTTGCTGATGATAGCATGAGAGTAACGTGTGTGTGTGTTTGGGGTGGTGTGTATGTGTGTGTGCGTGCATGCATGGGGTGTGTGTGTGTGTGTGTGTGTGTGTGTGTGTTGTGTGTGTGTGTGTGTATGTCTGTGTCCAGGAACGGGATTAGGCCTGATGTATTCACCCTCCATCGTCATCGTCAATTTCTTCTTCGATCGTCGCCGTACAGTCATCATGGGTCTGGTCTTGTCTGCCTCGGGTCAGTCACAGACAACACACACACACACACACACCACACACACACACACACACACACACACACACACACACACACTCACACACACACACACACACACCACACACACACAACACACACACACACACCACTCCCCACTCACTCACCACCACCACTCACATCACACTCACTCACATCACTCACTCACTCACTCACTACACTCACTCACTCACTCACTCACTCACTCACTCACTCACTCACTCACACTCTCTCACACACACACACACACACACACACACACACACACACACACACACACACACACAACACACACACACACACAACAACACACCACACACACATACACACAACACACAATACACACTCACACACACACACACACACACAACACACACACACACACACACACACACACACACACACACACACACACACACACACACACACACACAGAAAGAAAAATGGATATGACTTAAATGCTTACAACAATGTAAGAGATATTTTGTATAATACTGATGTTATCACTAATATTGTCAAATCGATTGTTCATAGTCCTGTGGGAAAATTAGTATAAATGATAATTATATGTTTTTGTTTTGTTTTGTTTTTTGTCGAATATCACCTCGATGTGAACAGACATAAAATAAAATATTCACACACACACACACACACACACACACACACACACACACACACAACACACACACACACAACCACACACACACACACACACACACACACACACACACACACACACACACACACACACACACACACACGCACGCATGCACACATACAGGCACGCACACGCATACTCACGCACACGCTCTCTCTCTCTCTCTCTCTCTCTCTCTCTCTCTCTCTCTCTCTCTCTCTCTCTCTCTCTCTCTCTCTCTCTCTCTCTCGGTGTTGTTGCTAGGTTGTTTTTTTAATTCAGTTTTGTTGTTGTTGTGTGTGTGTGTGTGTGTGTGTGTGTGTGTGTGTGTGTGTGTGTGTAGTGTGTGTGTGTGTGTGTTGGTGTGTGTGGTGTGTGTGTGTGTTGTGTTGTGGTGTTGTGTGTGTGTGTGTGTGTGTGTGTGTGTGTGTGATGTGTGTGTGTGTGGTTGGTGAGAGAGTGGTGTGTGTATGTGTGTGTGGGTGTGTGTGTGTGTGTGTGTGTGTGTGTGTGTGTGTGTGTGTGTGTGTGTGTGTGTGACTCACTCAGTCACTGTCTCGTCTGGTTCAGTCGGGCATCTAGTCTGCCACACCTTCTCTCAGTTATGACGCCGTTTCTAACGACCAGTCTTAATTAGTAATAATAATAATGTACATTTATCATGCGCTCATCGATGCCCTGAGCGCTCACATGATACATATTAACCTAAATATGATATTCTGTATTCATGCAGAGCATAGTTCTACCAAAACAATTTACATAAAGTATTATAAAAAACAAAACAAAACAAAAAAACGCACTACACACACACACACACACACACACACACACACACACACACACACACACACACACACACACACACTGACTGTAACAGAAACTTGGTACTGATATTAGTTAGGATGGAAATACTGTGAGAAGAGGAAGGTTTTCAGTTTGGCTTTAAAAGATGACAGGGTTGAGCAGTGTCTAAGGTCTTGTGGGAGTGAATTCCAAATGTGGGGTCCAAAGCAAGAGAAGGCGCGGAAGCCATGAGTCTTGCGTTTGTATTGTTGGATTTCCAGCATGCGGGTGTCAGAAGAAGAGCGTAGTGTACGAGATGGAGTGTAGACATGCAGCAGTTCAGAGAGGTAAGCAGGACCAGAACCATTTATAGCACTGAAACACATACAAGCGACTTTATACTTAATACGTTCTGAACTGGGAAGCCAGTGCAGTTTTTCCAGGAGAGGTGTTGAGTGTTGGTGATGGGGTGCCAAGAGAACAAGTCTTGCAGCAAAGTTCTGAATTTTCTGGAGAGGTTGGATGACAGAATTATGTGTACCCATGAGGAGACAGTTGCAGTAGTCAAGCCGTGAAAGGATATAGGAAGTAACAAGAGTCTTGGCTGCGTCTTCAGTGAGAAACCTGCGGATTGAACTAATGCGTTTAAGCTCGAAATAAGCAGTTTGGCAGATTTTTATGACGTGCTTCTTCATGGACAGTTTTGAATCAAGAATGAATCCAAGGTTCCTGGCAGAATCAGAGAAGGCGATGTTGTGAGAGCCAAGAGTAATCGAGTCAGGGAGGGGAACGGTAAAGGTTTCAAGGAAGACGAAAAGGGAAAGAGAAGAGCTTCTGTTTTGTCGTCGTTCAGTTTGAGCTGATTTTCGTTCATCCATGTTTTTATGTCGTCTGTGCATGCATTGAGTTCTTTGGTGAGGTTGGTCACTTCACTGAGAGGAGCGGATTTCTGGAGCTGTGTGTCATCTGCGAAAAGCTGATGGTTTACAGAGTGGTTAGCTATGATATCGGAGAGAGGCGTAGTGTACAGGACGAAGAGAATGGGCCCCAGTACTGAGCCCTGAGGCACACCGTACATGAGCTGTGATGGTGACGAAGACGAGTTATTGACTGAAGTGGACTGATATCTGTCTGAGAGGTATGAGTGAAACCATTGGAGTGCAGTAGACTGAATGCCAAAAACAGAGTTCAGGCGGGAGAGGAGAATTTGGTGGTCAATAGAGTCAAAAGCGGCAGAAAGATCCAACAAAAGAAGAACAGAAATGTTGTCATTGTCCAGAGCAGAAAGAATATCGTTTACAATACGTAACAAAACGGTCTCAGTGCTGTGTCCTGCTCGATAGGCTGACTGAAAGGGATTGCTGAGGTTGTTTTCTTGGAGATGGGAGAGAAGTTTGTGGAGAATGACTTTTTCAAGGATTTTGGACAGAAATGGAAGGTTAGAAATGGGACGGTAGTTTTTCAAAAGATTTTTGTCAAGTGATGGCTTTTTCAACAGAGGTTTGACGATGGCTGTCTTCAGATCACGTGGTACAATGCCAGTGGTAAGAGATGTGTTGATGATGTTCGTGATGGTCGGCAAGAGGATGTCAAGGTTTTCATAAAGAAGCGTGGTGGGAATGGGATCAAGTTCACAAGACTTGGCAGATGCTCTGTTGATTATTTTTAAGACAAATTCATCTGACCGACATCTTTGAAATCGTATATATATATATATATATATATATATATATATAGAGAGAGAGAGAGAGAGAGAGAGAGAGAGAGAGAGAGAGAGAGACACACACACACACACACAGAGGGAGAGAGAGAGAGACAGAGAGGGAGAGGAAGAAAGGGAGAGAGATAGTCTGTGGCAATATGTAGCCCTCTTAATCCCGACCGCCCTGATAGAACTGCACTGGTTGACTGGGAGTAAAAAAACAAGTTACTACTAATTAATCCCGACCTGTGGAGAAAATTGACCTGGCGTGGTTGAAAGGACGTTAAAATCCGATTAGCCTGCTTACTAAGCATGGAGAAAATGCTGCATTAAGATCACAGCCAGCGATGTTACGGAGCACACGACTGTAATTAAGGGCAGCGTGACTGACGCCGTTTTCAATCACAGCAATGCAGATTCACACACACAGGTGTGCTTACGCAACGCTGAAGTCAGTGCTTTAGTTATCATTGTGTGCGTGCGTGTATGTGTGTGTGTGTGTGTGTGTGTATGTGTGTGTATGAGTGTGTGTATGAGTGTTGTGTGTGTGTGTGTGGTGTGTGTGTGTGAGTGTATGTGGTGTGTGTGTGTGTGTGTGTGTGTGTGTGTGTGTGTGTGTGTGTGTGTGTGTGTGTGTGTGTGTGCGTGCATGCCTGCGTGTGTGTGTGTGTGTGTGTGCGTGTCTTTATGTGTGTATAAGTGAGTGTGTGTGTGGTGTGGTGTGTGCGTGCATGCCTGCGTGTGTGTGTGTGTGTGTGCGTGTCTTTATGTGTGTATAAGTGAGTGTGTGTGTGGTGTGGTGTGATGTTGTACGAATGAATAAGGAATATCTTTAAAAATGACTGTTATTCTTCCAAACATTCAGAACACTCCACAACAGAAGCCGGATAAGTGCATTTTTGTTTGTCACCGCTTAACGGATAACCGTTTAAGTGTTGCTTTGTCGCTTTATAAGGGTGCGTTCACCTGACCCTAACCCTAACTCTAACCCACCTTCTGTGGTAGATGGGCGCTATAGAAAATCCCATTCTTCTTCTTCTTCTTCTTCCAAACAGTAAGGTGTGCCAAATTTCTCAATGACAGTGATATAACTACAGTAAAACTCCAGTGGCTTGTATCGTTCGCTCCGGCTAGAAACAGGTAGATTGTGCACTAAACAAGGTAAGGTACTTGATGTTTGCAGCCACTGAGATGAAAGGTCTCGGTTCAGATTCTCAAATCGCCGAATCGTGTCATATCGGGCAGGCCATTTTAACGTTGACTTTGGTACGTTATTCCGCCAAAACCACGTCGCAGCAATAGACGATCTTTGGAAATTCAGGGGACTGCACTCGGTAAGTGCCTGCTGGTGTAGCGCAGAGTAGGCACGCTTTGTTGGGGGTACAGTAAAACCGCGGGAAAGATGGCCAGATACTGGTAAAAGAAGCAGAAAAGGCATTAGAAATGCCGGTCAAGCACTGTCTGTGGGGTACATGCAGCTCTGATAGTAGGTTCCCCAGTTTTGTGAAGGCGTCCGTTTTGTGCCGTTTGCCAAACCAACGCGAAAGCTTGAAACATGCCTTCGTTGGAGGAAAGCCTGCGGGTGTCCCCACAGCCAGTCCAGTGTCAGCAAAATTATCTTCTTTTTATTACTCGAAGCGGTCGGAATTTCGCACACGAAAGGAGCGTCTGAGCCAGTGAAATGACCTTTAGCAAGAGATGTGACGTGCCCAGTTGCTTTTTGTTTGTAGTTGTTGCTGGGGGGTGTGTGTTTGTGTGTGTGTGTTAGGGAGCCAGTTGTATGTTTTTACTTTTAAGATGGAATAACGAATGTATACATAAGCACTGTGTAAAATATGAAAATCTTCGGTAATATCCATGGACTGAGGCGGTTGGAAATTCCTGGGACATTTTAAACGCCATTTTGAGTCACTTATAGCATTTAAATCAGTACAATTGCTTCATATCTAATAAATGAATCCAAAATTTGCAACAAAAGTGAGTTTTATTACAGTCTGTAAAAGATCAGTTTTCAGTACACGATCAGTTGTTTTGCCAGCATCAGTGCTGAGGAAGCCTGCACGGTGTTACTCGGAAACTAGATCTAGATCAAACGTCAATGGCGCATAAGCATACTGCAAGACAAATGTGATAAAACTCTCTTTTCAGTCAGGCCTCGTGACTTTTGTCTTCTTTCCGTGTCTGGAATGATGTCCTACCGCAGGGGCTTCACTCTTCCGGATTATCTCCCCTGTTATTTCCGGAAATCATCTATTGTAGCAATCACCTTTTTTGAAATGTTTTATAGAATGTCGGCAAACGCTGCCTAGTCTTTGGTGTAAGATTGTGAAGGGTTAGAAATGCTTTCGTGTGTGTACCATTGTCTTCGAGACCTTTATTGTATGTGGTTTTGTTGTTGTTGGTGGTGGTGGTGGTGGTGTTTTTGCTATTTTTAATACCAGTGAAACAAACACACCACCGGACGCTAGAAAGGGGAACAATGAAACCAGATACATTTTCGCAGAGAAACAAGACTTTCTTTAAAAAATTGAAACAAGAATGACTGCTAGCGTTCTAAAACAAGATCCAAAATTGTCATCGTTTTTCATCGTTTAATGTTGTTCAAGTGTCGTTTTGCAGCTTAATAAAGGGGACCACCCCGAAATTCGCATGTTGTGTTTTGTCCTAATAAATAGCGTTCTTTTGGACCTGTTATGTGTTTGGATGAGGACTTTCTTAGTTAATAATATCCAGAACTACAGACCCGCTGCAACCGTTTTCTGTGGGCCTTTCTTCCACCGGCTCTCTTGCTAGCGACTTTTATGATTCTGCCAGCCATACAGTTGACTTTGGCACTCGCTAAAATCCCGGCCACAGCTAACACTTTGGTTACACTCTAGAAGATTTTTGCCTTCATTTCCAGGTGCTGGCATCGTGGGAGCTCCCATTCTGTCCCGACTCCTCATCGACAGGTTCAGGTGGCAAGAGACGCTGATGATTTTGGCCTGTATATCCGCTCACGTCTGCGTGTTCGGAGCTCTGATGTTCCCCATCCACGAGCCGGCCTCCCGCTGGTGCCTGTCGCTGCTCCGCCGATGTGGAAGCGGCGGGAAGGAGGCGGAGAGCGTTGAGGGCGACGGATACGGTGGCTGGAACAGAAGCACAGAAAAAGATGCCATCCGCGGCAACGATGCGAGTCACGAGGTGCCGGAAAATACGTCTGTGACCGAGGGACTGGGCCCGGAAGGTTTCCGACAGGGCAGTGCAGGTGGTGGTACACCGAGCAAGCCTCGCATCGACCTGGACTCTGACCCCAGCGGGGCTGATGAACAAAGCAGTCCCTTGCTCAGAAAAGCCGCGGGTCCGGCTTCTCACGGCACCAAAGACCGTTGTTCTGTACCCGCACCCAGCAGCAGAAACGACAACTCCACCGACGCCGTAAGTGCCACGGGGTCCACACGCTCCTCTCCCAACGGTTTCACCGACGCCCATTTTGGGTCGAGAAAATCCCTCAACCACATTTCCCACCACCTCCACTTCACGAGAACTCAGGAGCCCCACGAGGTCGTCCGACAGCTTAGCAGCAGCGCCCACAACATCCACCGACCGCAGGGCAAGCTGGAGGCCAGGGAGGAGACCCTGGCTGGCAATCTGCTGAGTGTGCAAAGACCGGGAACCCCCAAGGGAAGCGTTGTGGACACGAGGACCCTCTCGGCTTACTCCAGCATCCACAGTCTGTACAGCATTGGCCTGCCCTCGGCTCGGGAGTTCCTGGCTCTGTCGCCTGACCTTCAGGGCGCTCAGGACGGAGAGGTCCACGATCTCGGAGGTGCCGAAAGCGACGTGGTGATGGATGCCTCTAACTTGGCGATCTTCAAGAACATTCCCCTCCTGTTTCTGTGCCTCAATCTGATTCTGTCCAACATGGCTTGCGGCATCTTCAACATTCACTTACCGGCGTTTTCACAGGAGGTATGATACTGCTTTCTCACTGTTGGGATTTTGATTTGGGTTGGGCAAGATAAGAACACACAGGAGGTATGTTACTGCTTTCTCACTGTTGGGATTTGATTTGGGTCGGGCAAGATCAGAACCCACAGGAGGTGTGATACTGCTTTCTCCATGTCGGGTTATTGATTTCGGTCGGGCAAGATCAGAACACACAGGAAGTTCAAAAGCACGCTGTTTTTGTCAGACAATACAAAAAGTGCAAATTTTCAAATCGAGCACGCTTTTGGACAGACAGAAAATACACATTTTATTTTTTAAATCGATGATATGAATCAAATCTGACTATGTGGTTCTAAAATAAATCCAGTATGTCTGTTTATTATTACCAGTTTAAATGCTTTTGACGTTGCCCTGATGATCTTTCTACATGTTGTTTTTAAACTAATGAGTCTTTAATAGCTAGTTTAATTGCCCTGCGAGAGAGGATTAAATTATATTGACTTCGCTGTCTTTCGGTTGCTGCGGAAGTTTGTTGTGCATGCTTGAAAAAGAAACGTGCGCTATAAATTTGCCCGTGTTTTGTATTGCCTTTAAAATACCATCTCTTTAACTTCTTGTCAATTTTGTATTGTCTTTAAAATACCGTCCTTTTTAACCTCATGTCTGGTTGGAATGAGTGTGTAGCTGTGAGCTGAGTAGCTAGCTGTAGTTTGATGACAGGAGGCTGCCTTCGTGTGTGCCGTGGTTTCAGCGGGGTCTGGACGACCAGCAGATCACCTTCGTTCTGGCCATGGACGGGTTGGGTTGTTTCCTCTCCAGGATCCTTGTGGGAGCTCTGGGCCATGACGACAAGGTGGACAAGCTGGTCGTCTACTTCGGTCTTCACCTCATCGCTTCCTTCGTGCTGGTACACCGCTTTCCCTCACCCTCGTCGTCAGTGTTGTCGCTTTCGTCATCGTTGTCGATGTCGTCATAATAGTTGTCGTTGTTATGACATGGCCTGCGTTATTATTGTGAGCGTGCGTGCGTGCGTGCGTGCGCGCGTGTGTGTGTGTGTGTGTTAGGGAGAAAGAAACAAAGTTTAACATCATCACAATAATGATTAAGTTCGACATCTTCACCATAATAATAGTTACGTTCGACATCTTCACCATACTAATACTTACGTTTGACATCTTCACCATAATAATACTTACGTTTGACATCTTCACCATAATAATAGTTACGTTTGACATCTTCACCATAATAATAATAATACAGTTTAACATCATCACCATAATAAGAATAATAACTCTTTCAGCGCTATACCCCCGTGAACAAATTACTAGCTGACGCCACTGTACAATATAACAAATACGATTAAACAATCCCGAAAATCAATGCATTAAACAAGTAGTATGCACACATGCAGACATACACACACGTTAACACAGTCATCGTCTTCATCTTTGATTTTTGATGTTTCACATGTTTCAGCTGCTGTCAGGCAATCAGGCTTTTTAATTTCTGTTTTCTGAGTTCATTCAACTTCATTTTTACCTAATCCCATTCCACCGTGAAGTGAGATGTAATGTGAACGGTGAATCAGTCTCCAACTGGTCATCTGATGTTTCGCTTTCGCGTTAGACTACGGTTTACACGTGTAAGTTCAGTTCATGGTATAGTGTTGCTTCACGTCCACAGAAACTGTAGGCTTATTAGGGACGGGAGTCCAGGGCGGCCACCTCCACTTTCACACAGCTCCTGAGCTCTGCAGTTCAGTTTAGTTCACGATGGTATCTATATATGCACTCGGAAAAGCGCATATATGCTCCACCCCGTTTCTCAGAAGTTTCCCCAACGTTGCCTTGGAAACAACTGCAATGGTGGTCTGGTCTCTCTGGTCCTTTCAAGAACATCTCCAGCGCTTCCTCTCTACGTCACGTGGTCGGTGGTGTGATGTCCTTGGCTTTCAGATTCGGATTTTTGTTCATCAGGTTTAGCAACAAAGAAAGTGTCTTTGTGCCCGCAGGTAGCTCCTCAACACTTCAGATCTTCTGGGACTGAAACCGCCTCCCAGTCCATTTGCTCGGTCAGTGCAGTCCTTCACTCCGGCATGTCCAGGGTAGTAGTGGTGCACCCACAACGGTTTCCCAAGTCGGATGTTGAACATTGACACGTTCTAGTCTGCAGAGTTCCCATTCCACTTTTCACTTTTTGTTGCAAGCCCATTGATTCTTGAGTCTTGTATTACGCCTTGTTCCCATATGGCCGATCCCCATTTTGCTGTTACTAAATGGGAATATATGAAAATACGCCCTTGAAGAATTCCAGTGGCCTTCCAGTCCTCTCTCCGACAACGTGCGTGCAAACAACGAAACGCGCAAGTCCATTCGCGAAATGCCCGACACAACAGTGAGCATGATGGCATGTGTGGTCCGACTACCACTTCCCAAAGCAATCCAGTAGAGAGCATGTGTGACTGCTTCCACCTCCCTTGTCAAGCTGGAGACTGGGACTGTATACGTTGCACTGTCTTCGTGGATGGCGGTCGTACCTTGCTTGACAGTGAAGCCGCACCGCTGACTGAATCCACAAACAAGGAAGGTAGTTAGCACTCGAAACACGTCACACAAACACAACAACAAAGCCCCGAATCGCGTACGGTAACTCTCAACTGCCACGCGAGTGAATAATACCAGGGACTAAAGCTCCACCCAAAGTAGGCCACGTCCCACCCTGACTGGTCCGTTCCAGATCGCCCGGATATAACCGTGCTGGTTGGCTGGGCGTAAGACACCCAGTTACTAACTTACTAACCGTTCCAGATGGCCATGACCTTCGCCACCAGCCTGGCGTCGGTGACGGCCTTCGCGATGATGTTCGGCGTCTACTACGGCAGCGTCTACTCCCTGCTGACGTCGCTGACCATCTCGGTGGTGGGGCTGCACCGGCTGGCCTTCACCTTCGGGGTGGAGATGATCTCCGCCGGCCTCGGCTACCTCGTGGCCCCGCCCCTGGCAGGTGGGGCTTATACAGTCTTTACACACACACCCCTTCACTGGCGGGTAGGTCGTATCCAGTCTTTACACACACACCCCTTCACTGGCGGGTGGGGCTTATACAGTCTTTACACACACACCCCTTCACTGGCGGGTGGGTCATATCCAGTCTTTACACACACACCCCTTCACTGGCGGGTGGGTCATATCCAGTCTTTACGTGCTGCTTCCCACCTGCCCTCATTCACTGGCAGGTAGAGCATATCAAGGTGTTAGATGTCCCCTATTCCATCCCCGGCCCCGCCCCCTTTCCCGTATGATAATACTTTATTGTCCTGTAAAAGGAAAAGTGCTTGTCGACTTTGGTCTCCTTGCCTTTGTTACCTGCGTCCCTTTGATGCTTTAGGCTGAGCGGTTGACTTGACTGTTCGTGCAGGTTGGGTGGTGGATGAAACGGGAGACTACGACAACAGCATGATTCTGGGAGGTACGTTCAAGCGCTCAGGACTTCATCATGAGACTGGTTGGTTTGGTGGTTTGGTTGACTGGCAGGTTGGCTGGCTGGTTGGTTGGTCATGTGATTGGTGGGTGCACTAGATGCTGAGTTTGTAAGTCTGTGTAGAATTTCTGGCTCATCAAACAATGTAATACGTGCACCTTATGGACCTGTGTGTTGTTGTTGTTGTTGTTGTTGTTGTCTTCGGCTTCTGTTGTTGCCCACCCTGGATGGGCTGTCTGATGTCCCTGCTAAGCGTGGGGCCCCAGGGTTCCTGTTGGTATTCTTCAGGGTTCCTGGTGTTCCAGTTGTTGTCTTTGAGGGTTCCTGATGTGCCGGTTGTTGTCATCCAGGGTTCTTGTTGTTGTTAACCTCCAAGGTTCTGGATTTTCCTGTTGGTGTTGGTGTCCTCCGGGGGTCCTGATGTTCCTGTTGGTGTCCACCGGGGGTCCTGATGTTCCTGTTGGTGTCCTCCGGGGTCCTGATGTTCCTGTTGGTGTTGGTGTCCTCCGGGGTCCTGATGTTCCTGTTGGTGTTGGTGTCCACCGGGGGTCCTGATGTTCCTGTTGGTGTTGGTGTCCTCCGGGGTCCTGATGTTCCTGTTGGTGTTGGTGTCCACCGGGGGTCCTGATGTTCCTGTTGGTGTCCACCGGGGGTCCTGATGTTCCTGTTGGTGTCCACCGGGGGTCCTGATGTTCCTGTTGGTGTGGTGTCCTCCGGGGGTCCTGATGTTGGTGTTGGTGTCCACCGGGGGTCCTGATGTTCCTGTTGGTGTTGGTGTCCACCGGGGGTCCTGATGTTCCTGTTGGTGTCCACCGGGGGTCCTGATGTTCCTGTTGGTGTCCACCGGGGGTCCTGATGTTCCTGTTGGTGTCCACCGGGGGTCCTGATGTTCCTGTTGGTGTCCACCGGGGGTCCTGATGTTCCGGTTGGTGTCCACCGGGGGTCCTGATGTTCCTGTTGGTGTCCACCGGGGGTCCTGATGTTCCTGTTGTTGTTGGTGTCCACCGGGGGTCCTGATGTTCCTGTTGGTGTTGGTGTCCACCGGGGGTCCTGATGTTCCTGTTGGTGTCCACCGGGGGTCCTGATGTTCCGGTTGGTGTCTTCCAGAGTTATTGATGCTGCTGTCGTTGTCCTCCTCCAGGCTTCCTGATGTTGCTGTCGGCTGTGTCGTTGCTATGCCTGACGTGCGGACGTGCCCCCGGCTCCCCGGCCATCGGCTTCCAGCACCCCGCCGCCCCCAACATCCAGGTGGAGACGCGAAAGGAGGAGAACAACGTGTAGCATGGGCAACGGCTGCAACATCTTCACCGCCACCACCACAGCAGCAGGCTCAGCCACAATAAAGGCGACAGAATCATCACCCTGCACGCATGAAGAGTGAGAACAACGACAGCACCTTCACCCCGTACGGGAACTGTGAGAACGACGACAGCACCTTCACCCCGTACGGGAACTGTAAGAACGACGACAGCACCTTCACCCCGTACGGGAACTGTGAGAACGACGACAGCACCTTCACCCCGTACGGGAACTGTGAGAACGACGACAGCACCTTCACCCCGTACGGGAACGACGACAGCACCTTCACCCCGTACGGGAACTGTGAGAACGACGACAGCACCTTCACCCCGTACGGGAACTGTGAGAACGACGACAGCACCTTCACCCCGTACGGGAACGACGACAGCACCTTCACCCCGTACGGGAACTGTAAGAACGACGACAGCACCTTCACCCCGTACGGGAACGACGACAGCACCTTCACCCCGTACGGGAACTGTGAGAACGACGACAGCACCTTCACCCCGTACGGGAACTGTGAGAACGACGACAGCACCTTCACCCCGTACAGGAACTGTGAGAACAACGACAGCACCTTCGTCGTACACCACTCGCCACACACTCACAGAGCAACAGTGAAATCACAACACCACCATAGTACATATACTGCCGTTGTGGCAGTCACAGCGACGACGACGAAACTTTCACCACCGACAGTAGCGCGACGCGTCGGAAGCGCGATCACGAGTTGCACGTGCATCGTACACCAACCCAGGCAATAATGACGCACGGTGGTACGAAGCCAGTACACAAACCGCCACCGCAACAATCGTCGACAAAGTGAATAACGGTGGCGTGTACGGCCGCTGCCACCAGCAGGAGCAATGAGGCTACCTCACGATGACTGTCGTGCACGTTGAAAGGTCCTGCGGTCCGTGGCACGCTCGGTGGTGGGTGCAAACAGCCAGCCTGTAGTAAAACAGCCAGCCTGTAGTAAAACACCCAGCCTGTATTAAAACACCCAGCCTGTAGTAAAACACCCAGCCTGTATTAAAACAGCCAGCCTGTATTAAAACAGCCAGCCTGTAGTAAAACACCCAGCCTGTAGTAAAACACCAAGCCTGTATTAAAACACCCAGCCTGTATTAAAACACCCAGCCTGTATTAAAAGACCGGAGGATGTTCGGCGTCCAGTAACACCGTAAACTGGTGCATGGATGCATGGTTTACACGGAACGTGTGTGGAGATGGCAGCAGTTTCACGTGGCACCAGCAATGCAACAAATAAATTGCGCTGCACGTGCACGACTACGCTCCACTAACGTCCCGTTCCCGCGTGCCCTGTGCTGTGGGTGGTAGTTGGTATGTGGTAGTTGGTGTGTGGTATGTGGTAGTTGGTATGTGGTAGTTGGTATGTGGTAGTTGGTGTGTGCTATGTGGTAGTTGGTATGTGCTATGTGGTAGTTGGTATGTGCTATGTGGTAGTCAGCTACCACATTGATACGTGGTAAGTGGTAGCTGGTATGTGGTAATTGATACATGGTATGTGGTAGCTCGTATGTGGTAATCGATACGTGGTATGTGGTAGTTGGTGTGTGTTATGCGGTAGTTGGTACGTGGTATGTGGTAATCGATACGTGGTATATGGTAGTTGGTACGTGATGTGTGGTAGTTGGTACGTGGTGTGTGGTAGTTGGTACGTGGTGTGTGGTAGTTTGTACGTGATGTGTGGTAGTTGGTACGTGGTGTGCGCAGCTTGCTGGTGTATATCCCTGGCATATGCCATTATTTTCTTTCGGACAGTTGGAATGGAAGTTTGCAATGCCATTTGTACGTAGACAGTTATATTTGAACCCGTTTTGATGTGTGCATTGTTGTTAGCAGTTTGTTAGACTGCGGATAGCATTCTCTGTCTCTATGTACATTTCGTGCGCTGTATTATGTTTCTTCAGTGCTTTGAGCTGCAGGGTAGGCGCTTTACAAATGTCCTATTATTACCCAATGACTCTATTCGCAGATTTCTTGACTATGACACTGAATAAAGAATTGCATTGAACAATCGAGTGAACGAGTCTTCCGGTTTTGTGAGCGATACATCCGGAAAAATAGTCCAGCGAGAAAGCGTGAAACAACTCAGTGTAACACCGCTACACTCAGTCAGCCAGAGACAACTCAGTGTAACACCGCTACAGTCAGCCAGAGACAACTCAGTGTAGCACCGCTACAGTCAGCCAGAGACAACTCAGTGTAACACCGCTACACTCAGTCAGCCAGAGACAACTCAGTGTAACACCGCTACAGTCAGCCAGAGACAACTCAGT